>CM034146.1:441406955-442006955 GCA_019776745.2 Taxus chinensis
TAAAAAAACATCCTTGTATTCTTGTAACAATGGGAAGTCCTCCAAGGAATTATTACCTTCCTCACTAAAATCAGAAATTTTTATTGCGTACAGTGTGTAGCCTTTATTCTTGGATTTATTAAGTTGTATTGAAGAGATTTATCCCATGTAAAAACCTCCATTTATGCCATGAATGGTGGTTATTTTTTTTAATTTCATTTATACATTCCATTCATTTTTCAAAATATTCCACCATTTCCTTATTTTTGGACATCCAGTTTACTCTTATAATAATGTCATAAGACCCTAAGGGAATCACTTCTAGTTCAAGTTCAATGGTAAAACTAGGTAATTCCAATGCTATGTCAAACAGACATTGATCTTCCTTATGAAAAACATCATTCCCATATTGTACAATCCTTATATTTTCCATATATCCATATTTCTTAGATGGTTTTCTAGCTAACTTACTATAAATAAAGCACTCGGTTACACTGGTGTCAAATAAAATGGTAACAGTAATTCCATAAGGCTTACCCGGCACTTCAATAGGAGTATCTTATTTCTCATCTTGCAAGTTATCCACTACAGCATGTATTTTTTTCTATTGATTTTTCCCCTAATTATTTTGGGGACATTTATCATCATAGTGGTCACAACCACATGTAAAACATCCCCTAGTGGGCCCTTTCCTCTCAATTTTTTTTTTCCATTAGAAGTATTGTTTTACTCATTCTTCCTTGTATTTATAGCATGTTTTATTGTTATATTCCTCTTGAAAAATACTCATTTTACTTCCATGTTTCTTCCACCAAGTTTTCCTAAGATATATTGGTGAAAGTGAGCTAACACCCTTCTTACACTTTTACTCTCTATGAGATGAAATTGCTTGTAGTTTCTGTTCTTTCCTAATGGATTTTTCAAACACTAATTTTATAGTAGATGGTCCATACACATTTACTTCTCCTTCTATATTTTATTTTAATCCCATGATAAATTTACAGATCTAAAAATTGTCATCATTAGACATTTTGGCAGTCAAGTGATCTCTTTTATTCCCTTGCTGATTTTTATCGACTTGTTCATTTTGTTCTTCCTCATACTTATCATTTTTACCCACTACCCACTACTCCAAGGAAGCTATCTAGTTTTGGGTATCCTGAAGGATTGTTAGAAAATTATCTAACTTCTTAACTATTAATCCTCTAATATTAACTAAACTGGTTCCATCACCATGGTTCATCGTTCTCCTAACCATCATATCTTGTTAGTACAAGGATAATATGTCTTGTTAGCGTTATGAGCCCATTAATTCCAAGAGCTGATAAACCTTCATCTCTGATACCAAAATGTAACATCCATGTTATGATTCATTCAAAATAAGGGTTTTTTAACAAATCCCTCAAGTTCAATTAATGCTTATAATGATTATCATTCATATTTAGCTTATTGCTAAATAATACAGCATTGTTTAATATTCCAAAATCTATCTGATTACATATGATAACTATCTGTAGCTATAAGGGTCTAGTAGATCTACCTAATCTCCCTTGATCACTCTAACTAAGTGTGTATAACTTATATACTTTCGGTTAAACATTTTTATAGGTTATGAGAACATGTGCATCTCCTTAGTGTCAACTGGTAAAGTATTTAGGAAACTTCCATCTTGATCTAGACACTATTGGTTAGGAGAAATGGTGAACAAATAATATAATCCGCGTTTACAAATTAGTGAATTTTCATAAACTCTCTGGGACTAAGTCCCTCATATTGGTAATGGGGAGGATCCCATTTATTGAATGCATAAAAATAAATTATCATGTGGTCATAAATCTAGGGATCACATAAGAATACTCCACTAGACCTATGGTAAATTTCTTACATGTAGTGCAAGGGAGGAGTTTTATTAGTGAGAGGAGGTATAGGGGAGTAAGAATGTGGTGAAAGAGGGTTAAATTTTTTAATAGGAACTTACATATTTTCACAACATTAACAAGAGAAAATATACACTCAATTAGAAGAATTAAACAGTTGTGAACAATAATAAGACTAACAAACCATAGACATACACAATTATTATTGATTCATTTATCATAAGTACAACAGTCACTTTCTTGGTTTTAAAATATCATCATGATTCCAAAGTCGAGAATGTAAGGAAATAGAGGAAACGTAGAAAAATAGGAAAATAGAAGAATGTAATCTATTGCTTGTATTTAGTAGTAAAAATCTATCTACTAGAAACTCACAATTGACAAACCTTTAGAATGGAGAGGTCATTCTAATTTATAGCCTTACAAAAAGTATTTCATCTACCCTCCACATGAATTTTCACTTCCCTCATCACTTGTGACCTTTCATATTCCTAGAAAATAAAAGTGAACCTTTTCTCATTAATTGAAAAGAACTCATTACAATGTTAGAACTATAGGTCACTTAAGTGAATAGGAAAAATAGTGAAAATTACCTTCTTAATGAATAATTACAACATGAAGAGAGAAAACGGAGGAAGGAAGAAGAGAAGAGATGATGATTCTAATTAAGATGAAGCCTCTTGCTGATGAAGAGTCCTGGATTACTAATGAACCTTGTGGGAATATTCTTAGAGATATTTCTTCACCCTTGAATTCCTTATTGAATCGGGCTACCACGGTTTCTACCTTCTATGCCTGTGGAATGTGAACAAAGGTGAAAGCATTGATCTAGGTTTTAGAAGTATTTTCAATGGTCTTACATTAGTTAAACCAAACCCGATGATCCTTTGTAGTATTGGAAATTAAACATATGATTTTTTAAGGACTCTAAAGTATATTTGTTGAATGAGAAGGGATCTCGTGCCTCTTTCATGACCAATTCCTGTAATGATTTTAGAATCTATTCTACTGATGAATTTTCACATATTGGAAGTGACCCAAGATTTTTCACATTGTTGTTAATACCTTCCAAAAATTTTAATGTAATATCTTCATAAGAATCAAAATTAGAGATAACATCATTCAACATTTCACACTGATAACTCATCATACCAGACCAAATAGGAGACAACTTATCATTTGTGGAAGTGAAAACATTTTTACTCACCAATAAATGATAGTCAAGATAACTCATTTTTGACACCAATGGAAGCACATTGTCCCAAGGGTAAGCCTCTTTCTCAATCTCATCCTTAGTCATTTTCACTTTAGAAGCAGTGAGGGAAAACTCAAATAATGAAAAAATATCTAATAACAATGTTTTTCCTTTCTCAAGAATCTTTTCAGCCCACCTGTCATTAGCGCTTCCCTACATTGAGTAACCTTGAGCTTTCTTGATTGTTTTTGGGATGAATATACTGATAGGGGCGATGGATTCCACAAGTGGAGGTAGTATTGTGCTAGTATCCAAGAATGCTTACACATAATAATTGAGAGTTCTCACATACTCTTCAAACTATTACATTTTTTCTTGTATTCCTTATTTCAAGAAAGCATACTAATATTAGATTCATTGAACATGTGTGCATCACCCTCATGTGTAGCTTGACCAATGAAATGCTTGTCATCTCATAATCACCTTGAGTCATTTATTTCATAGGTTTTTCATCATTTGGTCGCGAAATATCTACATATTGGTCACCAGAAGATCCACTAAATAAATGAGAGGTTACATGTGCCTTATTTCCTTATCTTTTATGATCCTTAAGATAGCTCCAAAATCATGTTTCAGTTCTTGTTGCAATGTCATTGACTCACTTATGATCAGCTCTTAAATCCAAGGTAAAATCTACACTGGTGTGGGCTCAATATCAGGCATGGGAGAAATTTCAAGTTCATGGTGGGGAATCACATCTTGCACATGGTGGGATGAATCCATTTCCAAAAAAGACACACTTGGGAATGGATGAAAAATGAGGGGCTATGAAGGATCAATATTACCTTGTTCAAGAGGTTCAATGGGGCTTTTAGTGACTTTGAATTTATTGCTGGAGCCTCTTGGGGTGATAATATTTAATGTGATCTTCCTCCACAATATTTCTCTTTAAGGGATATTCTAAGTGAGTGGAGATCACGTGGTCTTCTTGCATGTCGTCATAGACGAAATGTGAGATGCTTGTCTTGATAGAGTCAAGATGCCACTAGATTCGATGAAATAAAATTGTTTTCTCTTAAAAAGTCTCTCTCAAAGTATGAATTACCACTTTGGTCCTTTCCTTGATGTCACTTGATTCTCTTATATTCCATGAGATTAGAGGAAGGGATGAAGCTTTCACTGCTTGATATTCAAGATCAAACAAGTATGATCCATAATCCTTTATTCCCTCAATAGAACCAATCAAAGTGAAGGACCCTCATCTGATCAACTGTCATCTACATATGGTCCATCTTTCTAAATTCAAAATCATCAATGAAATTATCTCATTAGTACTCAATTTAAGGTTTGTGATGTAATCTAGTAAAAGTTAAAGTTTCAGGATTTAAATTAGTATCAAAATTAGGACTAGATGTATAGGAATAGAGATTGAGGGAAGAAAAAAAAGCTTCAATATTTTATGCATCTATAACCTTATTACATGAATAAATTCCAAAGAGATGGGAAAGATAACACCCTTATTTTTTTGTTTCTACACCTGGTATGAACATAAGAAAGTTTCCTACATAATTCAAACATTATAATTTTATCACTAGGGTACCTGGATAGCCTGTGAGGAGTAAGATATCGAAGCCTAAAACCCTAATGTATGTTGAAGGTTAAGAATTGGGTGACATTAGCTCACATACATTTTCATCATCAGCTATTTGACAGGATCCTCATCAGCTATATTCTCACTTGAGAAGTTCTGATGATGAACATGGTGAATGTATCATTCAACCTAGAAAAAGTGATGGTTGCTTTCTTGTGAGTGAGCTACATGGGAGCTTCTTATAGGTAGGTTATTTTTGGGATACACTTAAGAATAGTAGTCAAAACCTCTGAATAGGGTCTAATGTAAAGGTGAGCTTATATACTAGGTAGGAAGTCATGGTGAACTTGATAATGGAAGAAAACTAAAGAAATTTCTGATGGATATTGTCATTGATAATATTCTACCCCAGTCTACTAATACTTGGTTCCCTTCAGTAACAATAAGGATGAACTGATCCATCCAACCCTAGAATTTTTTTGTCATTTCCTCCCCCATCACCTTGCTTAGTAGAAAAATGGCATTTGAATAACCTTCATGGAATTAACTCCTAGATAATTTTTTGGGAACATGAGAAGGTTTTATTCCTTGTCTGAGCACGAATCGAGTGCAAGTCCTTAAAAATATGAATTAGTCTTTGTCAACTCCTGTGATGAAAATTCCTTGGTGATGATGACCATGTTACTACTAGTGGGAATCTGTAGAAATTATGATATTCCTTTGGGAGTGAGGACTATAAGGATTGAATTTTCATCTTCCTACACTATCCTAAAATCAACTTCATAGTGTTTTGCATAAGTGAGGACCAATTTAGAGCTTTGAATAGATAATTGGTGACCTCCTACTAAGCATAACCCACTTAAGAATATTTTCTCCTCCACTGGCTCACGAGGTCTACCAAACATCCTATTTTTCTAGTCTTTTATATCCATGTGAGTGACATCAATGTCTCCCACACTAGGATACTTCAGTGATTAGGGTTGAAATGGTTCCATACCTAAGTATTTAAACTTCATAGTTGCTAAAAAATCACTAAGATAAGTGTAGAATATGAGTCACCACAAACTTTTCTGAACTCAAATCCTAAACTTTCTATTTTTAGTAGGTCCAATCTAGGACGGCTATTTCTAGTAAGTTTCTACTATTTTTTCACTCTAATGTTTCTAGATCATTTGGATTATTACAAATATTGAGGATTTACTATTTTTAAAAACTTACTATTTTTAGCCACCCACTACTCTAAATACTTTATATTTTATAAAGCTCACTTACAAGTGTCAGGTTACAATGAAACCACTATCAAAATTTATTTTTTGCACCATGACCTTCTTCTCTAAATTTCATGGTGTTCCATCTACTTTATCTCCGTAAAAATGAAAAATAAAGTCTTAGGGTTTGATATTATTAATTCTCTACTGTGAAAAATCTAGAGCATTAATGAATTTTCTTTGATAGTCTTCCCAAATGAGTTTTGGAGAGGAGATCACAAGTAAAATTTCAAGGTAAAAAAATGCTTGGATGAGGAGATATGAATTGATATTTCATTTGGAGGCTATGGATGTTTAGAAAAAATTTGGTAGCATGTCTAGAATAAAAATGAAGTTTTGGAGGATGTTACAATAGCACTTTTCTAAAAAAATGGCTAATCTGTTTGATAAATGGAGAGTTAATGAGATTTTATTATGTTTCTTAACTCACCTGTAACTGCACTGACTTAACCAGGGTTTGAGTGGAGTGGATGTGAGGTTACACATGGTGAAACGAGGATAGAGGGGAAATAAGGGACACCAAATTGTGACTTGCACTAGATGGTGATAAGTGGAACTTTTGTGTGAGGTGGATGAGATGCGGGGGTTGGGAAATGGCACCATAAGGAGATAGAGGTGGTCACATGGTGTTTGGGGGCTACATGGATGAGTGGGTCACATTTTTATTCCCCCTTTTTTCCTTGGGGGATAGATGGGACACTAAGGGTAAAATGGGTGTCCAAAGTGTGACCTAGGAGAAGGAGGGAGGTCACACTTTCATGTCCCCCCTTTGTCCCCCTTGCACCATGGGGATAGAGGGGATGTAGGGGGAAATTGGGATTGGGTATGTGATAAAAGTGTGACTTGGGGGAGAGAGTGGGGTAACAATTTGATGTCCCCTTTTCCCCTATATTTCAATGGGGGATAGAGGGGACACAAGTGTCTAAAAGTGTGCCACTTTGATAGATTAGGAAAGTAAATTTTTCCTTCGATGTCCAAATTGGGACACCTGAACTGATTTTTTCACCTCTGAAGCTTAGGAAAGTGTTTTGGGGTAAAAAATTATATTATTTTGACTCAAAAACACCTTATAAGATAAAATGAACCATTATTGAGACCTAATTATTCCTGAAATTCAAAATTTAGGACCTATTCCATCTTGAACTGAGAGGGGATAGGTGCAAAAGTTCTGAATATCTCAGAAATATTTGAGACTTGGAGAAAATTTGATGTTTTCCACCTTGTAGAGGATTCCAATATATTTATTATGTCCTATTTTTTGCTTCTTAACTCCTTGTAAAACTCCCAGAATCATCCAAAGAAGTCATCTTTCACCGAGGAGCTTTCATTCCCTACACCCTGAATTACCTGATGTTGAACAAATTGTTCCTGAATCAAATTTTCTTTCCTAAAATTTCCTAAATTTCCTCAAAAAAATTCAATATCCTCCAACATCACCCTTGGATGCTATATATTTTCCCTGAATTCTTCTAGGGGTGTTTAATTAGTTACAGAATGGCCCAAATGACCTTTTTAGGTCTCCAAAGGAAACTACCTTTCACTAAATCTTGATGAGTTCATCAATCAAACTAGGCACTCTTCCATGCACACTAAAAAAACTTAATAATATTGTTATAAATTTCCTCTAATCATGGATGAGGGTGGTACTAAAGGTAGGATGGCTAGTGGAAGGATGCATAGTGACTAGGAAGCATAATTTTCAATTAGGGGCTTAGTTTTCGTGCTCAAAATTTTCAATTTTACATGCTATCTATTTTTCATGACAACAACTAGGTCTAGCTTGGGGAAATTATACAGTAAGGGGAAATAGATAACCTCATGTATCTTATATGTATTAGACTAGTTCTTTATACATTGAGAAAAAAATCATTTATTACTAACAGATATAAGCAATAGACACACACATTTAGGGAAAGGAAAAAACACGCATGAAAAAAACAAAACACACAAAACTAGAAGGGAAAGACATACAACCTAAATAAAATATGGTACATATGGGGGATAAACCATTTTCATTGTAGTGCTTTAGTTGGATAGACCAACCTTTATTACCTCTAAATCTTCAGATGTTACTCATTGCAAGGCAACTCTAATGGGTCCCATCAAGATAAGAGAGATAATATGTGTTCTCTCCATAAAATTTCTTGATCTTGAAGGGACTAAGCCAAAGAGAGAGAAAAATTTCATGGCTACCCTTGGTCTCTCTCTTTTTTCCCATAGGAGGAAAATCTCTCCAATTGAAAAGCTCATGTCTTATGTTTTCTAATCAAAGATTGTCTTTACCTTAGATTGGTTCCTTCTTAGTGTATCAATTGTTGATATTCTATCTGCATTCAAATTTTCTAGATAATAAATCCTCTTATCAAGATCATCTGAGTATTCTCCATTTTCTACCACCTTCATCAGTTGTAAGGTAGGTAGCTCTTGAGAAATTGGGATTTGAGCTTCAATTCCATATAGTAGGTGGAAAGGAAAGGTGTTGATGGATTTGTTTAGTTCAATTTGATTGGCCCGTACTGTATCATATATTTTCTTATGTCAATCTCTTTAATTGGCATCCACTAGCTTTCAAACAATAGTGAAATTGTATTGTTGGATTTCTGCTTGGCCATTTCCTTGCGGATAGTAATCAATAGAGTGAGATAGGGAAATACCATGATTGTAGAAAAATTCCATCAATTCACCTAAAGAGAAGTAAGTAACATTTTTGGCTACTATCTTATTTGATACCCTAAATCTGACTATGATATTTTCTTTCAATAAGTTTCACACCATTTCAAAGTTATTATGTTTTGTTGGAATATCCTCCTCCCACTTTGTGAAGTAATTGGTGGTGGTAAGGACATATATATGACTTGTTTTGGAGTGAGGGTTCAATACATCGATGAAATCCAAACCCCGTTGTTAGAAGGGTTCTTAAATAAGCATAGGCCTGAGGGGAAAAGTAGAAATTCTTAGTCTTCCCAAATATTTTTGACACAGATCACATTTTCCAACCCATTTATATGCATCTTAGAAGAGGGTAGGACAATAATAGCCACCTCTCATAATTATTTGGGTTGTAACCATTATGGAGAAATGACCCCCACATGTTTGGTCATGATATGCTTTGAAAATTGTTTCATTTTATTCTTCTTTGATGCACCTTAGGAATGTACCATCCAATCCCTTCTTGTATAGTATGTTCTCCCAAATGACATATCTCATTACTCTGAGATGGAGAGTACATATTTTCTTGTAATCTAGGCCTAGAGGTAAATCCCCATAGGTTAGGAAATATGATATGTCTACATACTAGGGTTTGGTGGTGTTTATAAAGAGCATGAGAGTGAGGTCTTTAACTAAACATATATAATAGTTGGAACAATATTCCCATTCCTCCTGAGCAGGGAGTTCACACAAGCCATTTCCTCACACCAATTTAGAAGGTTTGATGTCAATTTCATACTCTTACATCTTTGACACCAAATTTATTCTCCTTGCACCTAGGTCTTATTGCATAAAAATGGAATTAATTGCAGGACTAGGAACCATGACAACAATATGAGAGTTCAAAAGGTAAAACCTTAAATTCTTCAGATCTCTAACCACTACATAAGCATGTTTCTCATGTTGTGAGTAGTTAAGTTCATGTTCCTTCAGAGGAGCACTCATGAATGTAATGGGTGACTAAATTTTGTCATCATTTTCTTAAACAAGGACTAGTGAAATGGTATGCTCTCAAGTATAGCAATAGAGAAAGAACTCTCTGCTAAAATCAGGGCATACTAAAGTAGATGATTTTTTCAATAACACTCTTGATAGACTATAAATATTCCTTTCCTTGTTTACTCCACTTGAAATATTCCTTGGGATTTTTCATGTTGACTATGTCCTTTGTAAGCTCATAAAAGTCTAGGACAAACCTTCTCAAGAAATTTACTTTACCAAAGAAAGAGTGCACACCTATTTTGTTGGTGGTTAGAGACAGTATCTGAATAGCTTCTACTTTTTCTGGATGAATATTTATGTCATCCTTCCTTTCACACAATGCCCAACCGAGGTGTTTTCCTTCAAGTTACCCCAAAATTGAATTTTTTGGATTGAGGGAAATGTGATGCCTTCTACAGATGGATCAAAACTTATTCAAGCTTGTTGCAAGTTTCTCTTTTCTCTTCTTCGAGTATACTGTGAGATCATCTAGATATACCACTATGCATTTCCCCTTCAATTCCTTGAAATCAAAATCCATAGCTATCTAAAATGTGGAACCTAAATTGATTAGGCCAAAGGGCATACAATGATATGAAAAAGTGCCCCATGGGGTGGTGAAGGTAGTATTGAACTGGTCTTATTTAGAAACTTCAATTTGGTTATATCAAGAGAATCCATCGAGCATAGACATCATTTCCAAACCATTCACCACTTGTAGGATATGGTCCATGACCGGAAATGGGTAATTATCCTTTAGGGAAGCTTGATTCAAGTTATATAAATCCATACATATGCAAATTTCACCATTTTCCTTTCAGATTGGCACAATATTAGTTATCCATTTTTAATGATGGATAGGAAAAATGATATAGGTGTTGAGTAACTTCTCAACCTCTACTTTGATGGTCCCATAAATATTTGAGTTATATTGTATATGTTTTTTGTTAGAAGGATTTTGCATCTAGTTTCAAGGGGATGGAGTGTTGCATTGATTGAGTTTGAAATTATTTTAAATCATCATATGAATATAAACATACATCTGAATATGTTTTTGACAAAGCTAAGAAGTTTCTCCATTCCCCAGATGAACAAAATTTTCTTATGTTCAACATCCTCAACTACTCACTTGTTATGATGTTTATCTTTTCATAGTATGATGAATATCTTGTTTGATCCTTAGTATTACCATGGATAAAAATGGCATGTTTGTCAAATAATTCCTCCAGTGACACTATCCCCTTCGGAATCATGTTACCTTTTAGCTAGATTAATCCATCTTCATCTCTTTGCTCAGTGGTGTTGCATTCACTTTTATTTGTGGTAAACTCCCATGGGAGTGAGTCACTTCCTTCAAAGTACATAGACCTAAAATATCTAGTCTCCTGCAAGAAAGATAGAATCTGATTATCATCATTAAAAACTTTCCATTTTTCTAAGTTTTCTGTCATACTTGGGTGGAAGATCATTTCCACTGAAAAAATTTTATCCACCAAAATCTAGATGTGGGATCATCAAAGAGGTAGATACTGCCAAAGAATAATCCTTCTATGATGTTAAGAACTACTCTAATGTCAAATGCATTAAAGGATTCAAGGAAATTCCAAACTCTATTTCTGTAGAGGTGGAGACAAGATGATATTTCTTGACTTGAAATATATCTCTTACTTGTTTCACAATTAACTTAGCATCTCCTTGTATGATGATATTCTTGATCCCCATTTCTTTAGTAGCTTGCAATCCAAGCAACAAGAATTCATATGTAGAAGTGTTGTTAGTGTTAGAGAATTACATCTTTTATGCTAATGGGAACAATTATCCCTACAAGGATGACAAAATGATACATGCACCTGAGCTGGTTGACGAATAACTTCCATAAAATTCCATGCTCCAAATTTCATCAACAATATCTTTTATCATTTCCTCAAGAATGGGTAGCTCTTCATCTCATTGTAAACTCATGAAATAGTTCCCATCACCTCTTTCCTTAAATATAAATCTTCCCAATGAATGAAGTATTCCCCAAATCTCTGATTTGGAAGAGGATATTTTCTCTAGGATCATCCAACTTATGAACCATGTATTTCATCTTGGGCTTAGGAAGGAGATTCTTCATTTCATTCTTGACTAGTATTGAAGTAGAATACCAGTCCATTTGAATCTCACCTCCCATTTCCTAACAGAAGCTTCTATTAAGGAGCATCTCATTGGTGGCTAACATATCCACCACTAGGATTCTTTCTTTCACCCACTTTTCTAGATAGGCCACAAAATACAACATTGCATATTTAATCCTTCTAAAAAAAGGAACCTCCTTAGTCTTCATAGAGTAAGAATGACTCAATTCCTAGGAGAGACTAAAACTGAGAGCTTGAGAAACCTTAGTAGGATATGACATTGTTCAGAGGCACCATAATCAATAATACAATTGTTTAGTTGGTATCCATTGATCAACAGGGAAACATAGAAAGGTTCAATTTTATCGGTGGATGAAGGGGTAGAAGCTACAATATTTTGATTTGTCTTCTTGAGTGTGGGAAGTAAAACTTTAGCAGTGGATGATATATTTTATTTGGAGCTTCCTCATTTGATAAAATTGACTATCTTATCAAACTATTCAGGGTGAGTTTCCAAGTATTCATATTCATAGATATAAACTTTTTTCATTTTCACATGATCAATAATGTGAAAGTTTGAGGAATATTTTTCTAGAGCATGGGAAACATTGGCTTAAATGTATCTATAAGGAGTATCTACATATTTCTCGTCACTCTTTTAACGTGTATTATTAGAATCATCATTCTTGGAAGGATTAGAAGTACTTTACTTCCCTTGCTTAGAATATGTCGTGTGATGAGGCATGGCTTCATACTTATTCTTAGCTGATTCCAATGATGGATGGAGTGGGGATCCTCTCTTAGTTATTATATTTTCTAGTAGTAGAGTCATCGGTTGAGGATCTTATCTCTCCCTTTCTTTATGCTTGGATGATTTCTCCTTCTCAAGGGTTTTTGATTGAGTGAAAATAACACAATAATGGTTTCTCATATCAGCTATAAAATATTCATACTCATCTTTGAAGTAGGATACATACTCATAAAACCAAACCTCTGTGGATCCTAATTCTTTGATCAATAACTCACCTCATTCTTTCTCACTTTCTGAAGTTACCACCTTCATCATTTTATTGGGTTCTATAAGATGCATTCATGGGTGGAGCTTCAAGAACAAGTCTATGAGGTGGAGTAATAATTATTTATTTTTTTGAGAATTTCTTCCTCGAAATGTCTTTGTACAAGGTATTTTGATCAAGTTACTTTTTGAGAGAAAGTACATCATTGGTAAGTTTTTGTACTAAAGATTCTATAGCTCCAAAACTTGAGCTTTGAGCTTTCTCTTTGTTTGATCCTTTCTTAATTTTTCCAGACATCAATAGATCATCTTCCACATCCACCATAAGATCATGTGCTTCATCTAAAGTAGTAGGATGACTCCTTTCAACATGAAACTAATTCCTGGTACCTGAGCATTGGTGAAGAATATTAACTTGTTATCCTCCATAGGCCTGGAAACTTTTGGGATTTTTAGAGTATTTTGTTCAACTTAGCTATAAAGTATCTCATGGGTTCATGAGGATAATTTTTAAGTTGAGACCATTGTGTGAGGAGGGAATGAGCATCTTCAACAGGATTGAACCTAGCCTCAAAATTGGATTTTATGTCTACCTAATTTTTTATTGATCTTCATGGAAAGTGGTAGAACCAATTAAAACAAGCTTCTTGTAATGATTCCAAAAATAGAAAAACTAAAACATCTTCACATTCGACTCCCAACACCCCAAAAGCTATGATGAATGCAGCAATATGATCATTTGGATGTTGTTTCCCATCTCCTTAGAACTCATGAAATTTATTCCTAGATCCTTTTGGTAAATCATGTAGTGGAGGAGCCAAGGCCAATAGGCTTGTATTATATCCCCATGACGAGTGGGCACATCCATTCTTCTTATTCTTCTTCATTCTGTCATTATTCTCATTCTTCCAGAAGAATGAGGTTCTATAGCTAAACAAGTAGTTCTTCAACATAACCTTCAAGAGGGAAGTTGGGATCGAATTAGGGAGAGTACTCTAGACCATTTTTCCTTTCTATCTGAATAGTGGGAAGCCCAAAATTAGTTTGTTGTTGTTCTTCAAATGTCAAGTCAATTATTCCACTAGCTCGAGTATCCCTTATATATATTATTTTCGCCAGTTTGTAGGATTTGTGTGCAGCTCAAGATATATTTCTTTTTTGCTCTCCTTTTTCTGATTTGGAAATTTTCTTGCACATTAAAAATGCTTGGGAACATTCATCTTCTGAATCCATAACTCTTGAAGTAGTGTGGTAGTGATTGAAATTCACTCTGTTGTTCAGAAATAATTCCTAAAATATGTTCTAATATCTTCTTGAGTGTCTTGAAAGAAAATAATATCAGGACTACAAAACTAGAGCACGTCTTGGGATAATCATGAAAGGTAAAATGCAGGGTAGGCATTAAGGCTCACAAGGTTTTTCAATCTCTTATTTTTAAAGTTTTTTCATATATATGTTTTTAGGAATTTTGTGGTTTTATAAGTGGTGTAGAAAAAACAAAATCTTACCCCACTATGGGTGCCAAAACCTATTGGGAAAATAATTTTTCACAAGGACAAATTAGTGATATTTCACCAAAATTCTATGACTAATTCCCTCCTCTCAGTAATGGATAGGCTCCACATTTGTTAAATTTAGAAAATTAAATCAACACGTGGTCTATGAAGCTAGGGATCACACATGAAGACTCCCCTAGACCTGTGGCAAATTTTGTTGCACTTAGTGCAAGGGAGGAATTTTCTTAGTGAAAGGAGGTAGAGGGTAGTAAGAATATGGTGAAGGAGGGTTAACTTTTTAAATAGGCACTTACATGTTTTCACAACATTAATAGAGATAAAATTTAAACTCAATTAGAAGGAATTGAACCTTGTGATACAATAATAAGAGTAACAAACCATAGACACACAATTCTATTGATTTATTTATCAGAGGCATCAATTCCTTTCTTGGTTTTACAATATCATCATGATTACAAATTTGAGTATGCAAAGAATTAGAGGAAACATAGACAAAGAGGAAAATGGTATAATGTAATCTCATGTTTGTATTTAGTAATAAGCAAACTATCTACTAGAAATTCACAATTGAAAACTCTTTGGAATGGATAATCCATTCCAATGTATATCCTTACACAAATTCTTTTCATCGACCCCTCACATGACTTTTCACTTCCCCTCATCACTTGTGACCTTTCATATTCCTAGGAAACAAAAGTGAGTATTTTCTCATTAATTGAAAATAACTCTTTACAATATTAAACTAGAGGTCACTTAAGTGAATAGAACAAATTAGTGAAAAGGACCTCCTTAATTAAGAATTAGAACATGGAGAGAGAAATAGGAGGAAGAAAGAAGAGGAGAGATGATCACTCTAATGAAGAATAAAGCCTCATGTGATGAATAATATGGATATTGATGAACCTTATGCGAGTACTCCTAGAAATATTTCTTCACCCTTGAATTCCTTACTGAAGATCGGATGTTGTAGGTGAAACATTTTCTACTATGTGGAATGTGAACGAAGATCAAATTAATGATCTAGGTTTCAAAATTAATGTTTATGGTCTTACATTAGTTGAACAAAACTTGATGATCCTTCGTAGTATTGGAAATTGAATATCTGAGTTCTACGAGAGACTCCAAAGTATCTTCGTTCAATGAGAAGGGATCTCCCGCCTTTTTCTTTACCAATTCCTGGAATGATTTTAGAATCTCTTCTACTGATGAAATTTTTACTGATTGAATGTGACCCAATATTTTGACACACTATTTTGATACTTTACGAAAATATGTGATGTAATATCTTCACAAGAATAAAAATTTGAGATCGTATCATTAAACATGTCATACTAAGAACTCATCATGTGAGACTAGATAGGAGACAAGTTATCATTTATGGAAGTGAACACATTTTTACTCACCAATAAATGAGAATCAATATTTCTCATTTCTAACACCAATGGAAGCACATTATCCCAATGGGATTTATCCTTCTCAATATCCTCCTTAGTTATTTTCACTTTAGAAGTGGTGATGAGGGAAAACTTGAACAATATAAAAATCTCTCACAACAATGTTTTTCCTTTCTCAATAATCTTTTCAACCCACTAGTCATTAGTCATTTCTTTCATTAAGTAACCTTAAGCTTTCTTGATTATTATGGGGTCTAAGCTAATGATAGGGGTAATGTTTTCCTTGGGAGGAGGTGGTACTACACTAGGATCTAATAATTTATGCACATAAGTACTGAGATTTCTCACATGCTCTTCTAACTATTCCATTTTTTTTTGTATTCCTCATTTCGAGAAAGCATGCAGGAAACAGATTCCTTGAACATGTGTGCATCACCCTCATGTGTAGCTTAACCCAATGAAATCCTTGTCATCTCGTAATCACCCTGAGTCATTTCTTCCATAGGTTTTACAACCTTTGGTTAGGAAATATCTACATATTGGTCACCAAAAGCTCCACTGAAAAAATTAGAGGTTACTTGTGCCTTCTTTCCTTGCTTTGCTTTTATGATCTTTAAGATAGTTCCAGAATTTAAGTGTTATGTTTGTTACATTGTCCTTGACTCACTCTTGATCACCTCTTGAATCCAAGGGAAAGTATCCACCAGTGTGGGCTCAATATTAGTAATGGAAGTAATTTTAGGTTCATGGTGGGGAATCACATCTTGCACATGGTGGGATGACTTGGATACCAAAGAAGACAAACTTGGGAATCGATGTAAAATTGGGGACTGTGAAGGATCAATCTCACCTTGTTCAAGAGGTTCAATTAGTCTTTTAGCAAAAAAAAAATTCTTGTGGATCCTATTGGGGTGATAATATTCAATGTGATCTTCATCCACAATCTTTCTCTTTGAGGGCTTTTGTGGATGAGTGGATCTCATAGTCTTCTCAAATGTATCCATAGAGGAAATGTGAGATACATGTCTTGATAGATTCAGGAGGCTACCAGTGGACTAGATGAAAGTAATTATTTTTCTCTTGAACTATTAGATTGATCTCTAAATTACCTTGTCACAGTCCTCCCCTTTATATCACTTAATTCTCTTATATTCCCTGATATTGGATGAAGGGGTGAATTTTTCATTGATTGGTACTCAGGATCAAACAATTATGATGTGTCATCCTCTATTCCCTCAATGAACCAATCGAATTGGGGGCCTCTCATATGATAAATTTTCATCCACATATGGTCCCTCTTTCTTAATTAAAATTCATCAATGTAATTATTCCACTAGTCCTCAATTTGAGGTGTGTGGTGTAATCTAGGAAAGGTGAAAGATTTGGGATTTCTCCTAATATCAAAATCATGCCTAGATACATAGGAATAGAGATTGAGGGAAAAAAAAGAAGCTTCAATATTTGATACATCCACAACATTCTTACATGATTATATTCCCAAGGAGATGCGGAAAGAAACACAATTTTTTTGTTTTTGCACCTGATATGGACATAAGCAAGTTACCTACATAACTCGAAAACTGTTATTTTTCACTATGGTACCTTGGGAGCCTACGAGGAGCAAGATCGAAGCTTGAAACCCTGATGTAGGTGAAGGTAGAGAATTGGGTGAAGTCTACCATATTTCTTGATCAATGAAGCTTATTGAGAAGAGATCCTCATCCCTATATTTTCCTTGAGAAGTTTGATGAAGAACATGGTGAATGCATCATTCGCCCTAGAAAAGTGATGGTTGTTTTCTCTGTGAGTGAGCTGCATGTACTTCTCATAGGCAGGTGATTTTTCAGATACATTGATAGCAAAATTCAGGACCTTGAATGGTTTTGTGAATACAAGATCATATAACAAGTAGGAATTTGTGGTGAAATTCCTGGTGGAAGGAAAATGAAGAAATTGTAGATAAATATTATCACTGATAATATATCCCCAATGTACCACTTGGTTACCTTCAGTGGAAACAAGGATAAATTGATCCATCCAATCTTGGAATTATTTGTTTCCTCACCCATCACCCTTGCTTAGTTTAATAATGACATATGAATAACCTTCACAGAATTCACTCCTAAACAAGTTCATGGGAATACGAGAAGGTTTTCTTCCTTGTATGAGCCATAAACCAATCCAAAGCCTTTTAACTATGAATCAATCTTCCTCCACTCCTATGATGAAAAATCCTTGGTGATAACAACCTTGTTACTAATATTGGGAATCTACAGACACTAAGATATACTCTTAGGAATGAGGATTACAAGTATTGAATTATTATCTGTTTGTACTATCCTAGAATAAGCTTCATAGTGTTGTGCATAGGCCAGGACCAATTCATTGTTCTGAATGGATAATGGGTGACCTCATGTTAAGAATAACCCATTGTAGACACCCCTTTTGGACCCCTATGTGACCCAACACACATTAATAAAATTACCATTACTTATCTTATTATCTTTATCCTAAGTATCATGTAATTTTCCTTTGTAAATCATATCTACCCATGTAAAAACCCATTTACCCTCCCATAACCACTTAAAAAAACTAAACCTATTTTACCACACTTATCGCAACTCCTTAACCTCTTACAACTTAAATCCCCAACTTCCCACCATTTCCCAACAGCCTAATATCTCGGATGGAAATTGGTTTTAACTATTTTTCATTCTTCCTCTTGTTGGTTTTAACCTCTATAGTAAATTTGATGGTGATCATTTTGGATGTCATCAATTCTATTTAAGAAACCTATGTATCTCTTCTCTAGTTAGATATAATATATGCGTGAGGATTAATTGTTGCACATTCAGAAAACATCATGATGCTTAAGGTTGAAAATACATATTTGTCAAAGCCTTCATGAGTCTATTCAAAGCATCAAATAGTCTCTTAGGAGCTTCATCATGTTCTAGTTATTCATCAAGGTTAGTACCTCTTATTTATCATTTTTTCAATTTGTTTTATATCATATGTAGCTTATACCTTGTTAACTATATCACCATGCATCCTCTTTTAAGTTACATCTCTCATTTCCTTCAGCTAAGGCAACTTTTAGAAACCTATAATATACATAGATATCATCGTCAACCTTTGATCATCGTCAATTGGTCCTTTGACCTTTTCTTCTTGCATTGGCTTCCTAAACAATCCCAAACCTCCATTTTTTTAACCCTATATGATTTTAGATCCCCTATAGCCTATCTTTGTATTGTCAAGCTTCTTTATCTTCTATCAGTGTCCATACCCCATTTGTTTTATCTTTTGGCCACACAAACACATTTGAATATGTGTTCCTTAGTTTCACATAATTCTAGAATCTTCATAGTTTTCCTTTGCAGAATCACTCTCCTTCTTGCATTCATTTATGTTTGTTTTATTTGTACTTTATCATAAATAAATAAAAATTATTTGATCATCTTCAATCTATGATCATTTTTTATCCCTATATTTATAATCATTTTAGCATATTCTACATTTTTATCAATCTGATTTTGATCTAACAAGTTATTTACAAGCATGGATATTGGGCCTCAAAATATTGGCTGAGTACCAAAGGGCGCGTGAGCATGCATGACAAATAAGAATAAGGACGTGTGGGGAGAAGCGTACAAGACAAGGGTTTAACAAGGGTCTAGGAGAAACCAAGGTGCGTGCACAAGGCAATACACAGGGTCTAAGGACTTAGCGATATTCAGCATTCTAGAGGTACTTGAGAAAAAATGTGACCCGACTAGGCATGCCGATTGGATAAGGTGCCAACCTGGAGACTTGTTGGTTAAGGAAATAATATTCCACACATGGAATATTCCTAGGAAGATGTCATTACAAAAAGTGGAGAGCTTGGAGAAAAATAATCATGCGCCATTAGAGGACCACATTGACACTTGGCATCTGATTTGCTCCTAAAGAAAGGCATAGCGGTGGATGTTGATCCTATAAAAAGAGATGCTCAGGTGGAAGAAAAGACACACATAGAGACACCAAGACATATAGCATGGGAAGAGTGAAGGTCTAAAGAGAATACTAGAAGGTCCTAGGAGTTGGGGTTCTCATTAGAGGAATGTAGGAATGTTTTCATGTCTAAGGGATGGGTCTATAAAAAAAATTTAATAAGGGAAGCATAGCTAGGACCTCTGATATATGGGTTAGATCCCTGTCTTGATACATTTTCTTTGATACGACCCTTTTGAATGTAATGTGGTTATTGAGACTGTGATCAATATAAATATATGGCTATGTTCTAAATATTTGATTCACAGGTACAAACCCTAGTGTCATTTCCTTATATTTTATGACAGATATGTTCTTTGTATTTCTTGCCATGATGTTTCTCTTGTTATTAAATGCTTGGGTATAAAGATATGATAGCTCATGTTGTGCTTTAACATGAATATTTACTTCTCTACAACTAATCCTCTAACAATGGAAATATCTTCTCATAATACTCACATAAAGGAGGGGCTCAATGCCCGTGTGTGCCTCGGATGAGCACCCAGCGCCCACTGGGTGATAGGTCAGTGCGCATGGGGTTAGAAGTTAGTATATGGGTGAAAAAATGACTACATCTTGGTTCTGTTGTTAGGACCTCTTTTCAAGAAATTTGTGAGAATGATGTGTGATGACAGATTGCTTGACCTTGGACAGTGTCGAAGCATAGTTTAATATCACAAAGGATGAATTTTCTCATAGATTTAGTATTAGACCTAAGTTTGGTGCACACAAATGGGTAGAAAAACATTTGTATCATGAGACCTTTTTTTTTTTTTCTAATAGAGTTGTATGAATGACTTTCATCATATACATCTAGAACAAGTTGGTAATATAGATCTCGTGTTTGGACCCAAGATAAATATCAGAGGCTACAGGATGTTGATCTGACTTGGACATGTGTTGTTGATCATTAGTGGAAGAGAGTTCTAACCATTTATACCTTAGAATACATTCTTTATGCGTATTATTGTCTTAAGGTTGTTGATTTTGAGTTCTTAAGGGATCCTAAAATATTGTTTCTACATGTTATCCCTTTAGCTAAGAAGATATTGATCATTACCCTGAGTTTGGAAGTATTTCCTATGGCCAACTAAGATTATTATAAGCACTTTGTGAGGAATCTAGGGTAGAGGAAGATGGCATACATTGCGGCTGAAAAAGAGAGGGAGGAGAGACGACTCAAGTATAGTGAAGTGCATGAAAGGGAGTTTTCTAGACAATGTGAAGTTGCGGGAGTGATGGATTTATGGAGGCAAACATTGCAGGAAGTAATTGAGGTTGGTATTTCATCTCAACAAGTGCAAAAGAGATATCCCCTAAGCTTCTGATGATATTTCATCACTTGGAGAAAGGAAATTTGTTGGCATGCATCTAAATCCACCTGGTGACCAACCCCTGGCACTTAGTCTTCCAAATAAAGAGAGAAGTGTTGCTAACATAGTTAGCATCAATGGGAGTGACAGATCTACACCTAGGGGATATAACTTTTCATTTGGTACATCTATGGCTGCACAATCATTTCATGTGTTATAGGAATATTGTCTAGAATGACGTTTGGGAAAAGTGTGAGTATAAAATTTTTTGGTATCAGGTCTGGGAGTGGTGTTGGACACACATTTGGTAGTGGTGTAATATCATAAACTGTTAGTGCCCAGTTGATTGGGACATTGGGAACACTAGTTACAACCACTTCAGGCCCTTTACTAGCTACATGATGTGGATCTGGTGGTATAAGAGCTAGAGGACCTGGTGGACTTAGCGAATCTAGAGGATCTAGTGGATCAGGAGGAATGAGGCCTAGTGGATCTAGTGGATCGGGTGGTGGAGGAAACACTAGAGGGAATCAAGGTTCTGGTTCAAGTGGACAAGGGCCTCAACCACCTCGACAAGTGTTCTTTGAAATGTCTTTGCACCTACTAGACTAAAAACTTGTTAAGGATTTTGTAGAACATGTACACAAGTGTGAACCTCTATGGCACATGAAGGGGATCACTACCATAGAATGAAAGGAAAGTCAGTTTACAATGACATTACAAGGGTGCACACATAGTTGGTACTAAAATTATGACCCCTATCAGATGGTGGTAGATTACACCATGCTATGGAATGCCTTTTTAGTATAATTTTGTATCCCTGAGTTTGAACAGAAGAGCATCAACGCTCTAAAGGAGATTCAACAGGGTATGTCAGAGAGTGTGTGGGGATATGATGCATGTTTTAAGACTCTCTTGTCAAAATTGTCTTATAACATTCACCCTTCTCAACATGCTCACTAGTTTGTTGGAGGATTAATAACACCATTTAGGAGAGTGCTTTCCCACAATAATTTCACATACCCATGCAATGCCTTAGAGGTTGCCATACACATTGAGGTTGTTAGAAGTATGGATACTAGTTTTATCCCCTTCCTTAAAGCTCAAATTATTGTAATGGAAAAGCAGCTAGAGAAGCTATCTGCAAACTCAGTGAATGAGACTCACAGTAGTCTATGGTGCATGGATTGTGAGGTAGAGTGGTATACAAAAGATAGTCGTCCCCAGAGATCGGTATGTGCCATGACTATGGACTGTGAAATTTGCCATAGATATCATAATGTAAGTAGGTTCCCATTACTGCAGTGCACGATCCATAAGAATAGGTCTTGTTATTACAAGATTTACACTTCTACTATTCATAACACCTATAATTGTAGACTAATTGACTAGATACGTGATGTCATTGATATTGGTGTGTGCTAGACCAACCTCATAAATAGTTTTAAAGATAATGGTCATCAGTATGAAGGGCATGCAGATCAAGGGGCATGTGGAAGATATTTTTGAGGAGGATTTCATTTTCATGGCAGCCATGGAGGAGGAAGAAGTGAAATATAGCATGGAACCTATTACAACTGTGGATCTATGGAGCACTATAAGTGTGAATGCCTTGATATACTATAATTCTCTTAGTGTGGGAAAAAGCATAAGTATGAGGAATTCCTGGAACTATTTGAACATATGAGCTAGCAACATCAAAAGGAAAAAGGCATCGGGATGGTAAGTGTGAGGAATGTTAATTCACTATGGATTCCAAGAGTGGCGCGCAAGTCATAACTAGATCCTGTAGTAGTTACGACACAAGTTGAGACTACGTGTGCTAGGGAAGGACCAAGGCAAATACCATTGGTTATTAGAGAATAGGTGGTACATGGAAAGTATACGGACCCTAATCATAAGAAAGAAGTGTATTAATAACTTGTGGATGTGATTAAAAGCCTATAACGATAGATCCAGTGCCTAAAAGAGCACTCAAGATAGTTAGAGAAAAGGAAGAATTTTGAGGCTTCTCAAAAGGATCTTGATGAGGTTAGAGAAGTATGCAAGATGTTGAGGCAAGAGAATATCATCCCCTTTGCTAAGAGATTGGTTATGGGAGAAGGTAATGCACATTGAAAGAGGGCATGAGAGGAAGGTTATGCATTCTAACCTTCCTCCCTATAGCCTTGATTATGACAAGGATATTACCTTAAATGTTGTTGTATAGGGGTGGCTTCTAAGCAATATTTATATTGACATATGCATGGAATTCAATGTTCTCACTCTAGATGCATGACATCAAATGGGAAGGCCCCAATCGTATCCATATTTTAATGTGTTATATATGGCTAAAAATACAAATTCAATACCCATTGCTGTCCTGAAGGATGTTGTTATCACTATCCAAGGGGCAAAGTTCACTGGGGATTTCAAATTCTTGGCACTAGCTGAGGTAGAAAACTTTCCAGCGTTACTTGGGCACCCTTGGTGTTAGAAGAATAATGTTGACCTAAGGTTCAATAAGGGATACATAAGTTTTAAAAACAAGGAATAATGGGTTATCATCCCCTTGACCGATGGGAATTCAGCGCCCTATACTGATCCCTCAAGAGAAGTTCTTGACATGATCTATGTGCGCTCCATTAGTGACCTTGAAGTTATTAATCCTACATAGGGAGTTATTTAGTTTAAATATTCTTAGTCCATGAGTGATGCAACTAGTGTGGTATGTGAAAATTGGGTGCACGGGACATATGAGTTAATTGGGCACCTGTTAAGAGGCTTTGATACAAGGGTGAAAAAGGTGCACTCGATCAAGCACCTAAGAGGGAAGAAGTTGTTGAGTTACTCAGGAGGGGCTAACCTTGATGATTTCTTATGGGAAATGGATGCTCAGTGGAAAAATGAGATCAAAATAAGAGGGATTCTTAACTATAACTTTCTTAGGACCATAATGCATTGGTGGGAAATACATCGCAATAGCATTCTAGAGTGGCATGAGGTGAGAATTGTGTTCTCTATTAGGTTCTCCTGAAGCAATGCACCCATTATAATTCGATACTACCATTGAAAGGAACCCACCTCGTTTCACATCCAAGCATGTGAGAAAGCATGGGTGAAAGCATGTGACCTTCTTTATGGGTACATAATTTTTATTCCACCTTATAATGTTTTACGTGAACAGGGTATATTCACTCCGAGATGCACCATTAGATAGGAATTGAATGCTGACCTCCTTCAAGATTTCAAGTATCGGAGTACTAAAGAATCGGTGGATAGGGCGTTGTAGGTTTTTAAGTACCTAACGATGGGAGATAGTTTCATAGAAAAATATAGAATATTGGAGGTATTGGGTGAACCTGGCTTGGAAATTTGCTTTAATGAGGAAGATTCAAAAGAGATGCATATTGAGCGCGCATGCATGGAGAAAGAGAAAGAAAATATGGTCTATTTGATAGATGGCAAAGAGATGGAGAATTTATATATTAACCATATTGAAGGTATGCATGAAGTTATTGATAGTGTTGATGAGCAAGCATGCACCTACCATGAGCCCCTTAAAACAAAGAAGGTTAATATTGGTTTGGAAACAAAACCTAAGGAGGTCACTATTGGAGACTATTGGTCAAAGAAGGAGGTTTCAAAGATCATTGATCTTTTGCACAAGTTTTAGGATTTATTTTTGGGTGGATACCATGAGCTAAAAGGAATTCACCACTCCTTGGTAGAAATCAAAATCAAGTTAAAGGAGGTTGTGTGCCTGATCTAGAAAAGGCCTTATTGAATGAATCTGAATCTTCACATCAAATTCAAGGAGGGGATAGAAAAAATGATCACTTCAGGCATCATTGAAGTTGTGGAGGAATTAAAATGGGTAAGCCCCATGGTCATCAGTATTAAAAAGTATGGAAGGATAAGGATCTATGTTGACTACATGGACTTAAATGCGGTATGTGTAATTGATCATTTTCCAACACCTTTTACTAAGGAGATACTTAAAGGAGTGGCTGGGCATGAAATCTATTCCTTCACTGATGGATTCTTAGGATATTATGAAGTTAGAATTACAAAGGAAGACCAGGAAAAGATAAATTTTTCCACTAAATGGGGAAGATTTTCCTACACAGTCATGCCCTTTGGAATGAAGAACGCGCCTGCTGTGTTTTCATGCATTGTGGTACAAGAATTTTAATTCTTCATCCATAAGTTTCTTTAAGTCTACCTTGATGACTGGATAGTGTATGGACTGGTGAAAGACCATTGTGACGATTTGAGGCTGATGTTTGAGAGATGTCGATAGTTGAGGATATCCCTCAACATTAATAAATGTGTTTTTTCTACTCCATTTAGGACTCTGTTGGGGTATATTATATGTAAGGAATGTTTACTGGTGGATCCCACCAATTTTTTTATTATTGTGGGATTAGGGGAGCCTACAATTCATATCACAGTGCATGGATTCTTTAGGCATACAAGGTACTACCAGAATTTTATCAAGGGGTATGCCAAGATCACCGCACCATTGGAGAAGTTACTAAAATAGAAGAGTGTATTTCACTGGGGAGAGGTGAATCAAATGTCATTTCACACCTTGAAGGATAAGCTTATCACTATGCCCATATTACATTTTCCTTCTTGGGATAAATCTTTCCACGTGCATGTTGATGATTCATGGATGGTAATTAGAGTAGTCTTAGCACACTATGGAGAAGGGATAGTTGACCACCCCTTGTGTTTTGGTAGCATGAAGTTAACACTAGTAGATAAGAACTACACCACTACTGAGCATGAAGCACTATTGATGATCTATGTGTTGTATAAGTTTAAGAATTATCTGCTAAAAACACCCTTCATATTTTACACGGATCACATGGAATTGAAGTACTTAGTGAACAAGCCCTTTTTGCAAGGGTGCATATGTTGGTGGATCCTGTTGTTCTAAGAATTTGAGTTTACAGTTTTTGTGAAACCAAGAAAGAGTAACTCAGGGTCTGACCATTTGTCAAGAATTGACTCAGGGGAGGAAGAATAGAGCATTGAAGATGTTATGTTAGACGCACAACTATTTAGGTTATGGTGCACACCCTATGACTTCGAATATATTGTCATGTTTCTCAAAATGGGTGTGGCACCAGAAGGAATAAACACTTTGGAAAGGAAACAATTAGCTATATGTGTCGTGCCCTACATGATAATTAGTGGATACTTATACAAGTTAGGTCATGATGAGGTTCTACATTGATGTGTGTTAGAATATGAGCGCATTGAAATCATGGAAGAAACACATGGAGGGATTGCAGGAGGGAACTATCCAGGGAATGTCATAATGCAGAAGATTCTACTCACAGGGATTTGCTGGGAAATTATCTACAAAGATTACATTTAATTTTGCAAGGCCTGTGACTATTTCCAACACCTTGGAAAGCCAAGAAAAAGAGATGAGATGACCTTGATACATATAGCCAGCAGAGAACCATTTAAAAAAAGGGAAATTGATTTTATAGGAAAAATTTCACTTGTCGAGTGAAGTACTGGGCCTCAAAATATTGGCTAAGTACCAAAGGTTGCATGAGCACGCAGGAAAAATAGGAAAAAGGGTGCATGGGGAGAAGCACGTAGGACAAGGGTTTAAGAAGGGTTTAGGAGAAACCAAGGTGCTCACACAAAGTAATACACAGGTTCTAAGAACTTAGCCATATTTAGTGTTTTGGAGGCACTTGAGGAAAAACATGACCTGACTAGGCATGCTGAGTGGATTAGGTGCCAGCCTGGAGACTCGGTGGTCAAGGAAAGAATATTACACAACTGGAATATTCCTAGGAAGACATCATTATAGAAAGTGGAGAGCTCATAGTAGAATAAGCATGCACCATTTGAGGACCAAATTGACACTTGGCATCCGATCTGCTCCTAAATAAAGGCATAGCAGTGGATGTTGATCCTATAAAAAGATATGCTCAGGTACAAGAATAGACACACATAGAGACACCAAGACATATAGCATGGGAAGAGCAAAGCTCTGCAGAGAATACTAAGACGCCCTAGGAGTTATGGTTCTCATTAGAGGACTTTAGGAATATTGTCATGTTTAAGGGATGGGTCTATAAAAAAAAATTAATAAGGGAAGCATAGTTGGGACCTCTGATATATGGGTTAGATCCCTGTCTTGATACATTTGGTCTGATATGACCCTTTTGAATGTATTGTGGTTGTTGAGACTATGATCAATATAAATATATGGCTATGTTCTAAATATTTGATTCATAGGTGCAAACCCTAGTGTCATTTCCTTATATTTTATGATAGATATGTTCTTTTTATTTCATGCCATGATGTTTCTCTTGTTATTAAATTCTTGGGTTCAAAGATATGATAGCTCATGTTGTGCTTTAACATGAATATTCAATTTTCTATAGCTAACCCTCTAACAATGGCAAGATTTTATCATAATTCTCACATAAAGGAGGGGCTCGGTACCTGTGTGTGCCTCGAATGAGTGCCCAGCACCCACTGGGTGATAGTTCAGCATGCATGGGGTTAGAAGTTAATAGATGGGTGAAAAAATGACTACAATGGATCTTCTGGAGATGATTTTTCCAGGTTTGTCTCATCCTATCACAAGCATATACGATCTTTTGATTGTCTAACAGTCATTCGTGTGGGAGAATTTTTACATCCTCCATGAAATCACCCTGTGTGCCATTGCATTTGCACCAAACTATGAGGACATTGAAGAGTAGTTTGAGATCCTCCAAGAAGCATGAGAAGCAACTGGGGAGTTTTAGTACGACTGCTTCGAGGGATCTTATATTACGACAACCCTCACTTGGGCCACTTATGAAGCTTAACATGATCTTCCTATCCATATTTAATTATAAACTATATTTATTATCATTTATCTTATCATCATTATAAAACCAATTCAATTATATCAAACTAGTTGACACCCTTCATAGAAGTCCCTTAGGATTCCTAGGATAGGCACTTTCCGAGTAACTCATTATCATATTTGTTTAGTTTTCTTTGCTTACAAGTCTTCTCACTCACCACAAGGAGGGGCATTTTCATACTATCCACATTCCATAATCCTAACATTGCAATTGTCAATGCATGTATCAGTAAACCCTACTTATTTGAGTTTTAGGTACTTTATGCATCAATAGAACCTAATTGAAAGCTACCTTAAACACCCACCCAAGAAGACTTTCTCATCCACTATCTCATGAGGTCCACCAAACATATTGTTTTTCAAGTCTTCAAGATCCATGTGAGTGACATCAGTGTCTCCCACACAATGATTCTTAGTGATTAGGGTTTAAATGGGTTACATACCTGAGTATTTAAACTTCATAGTTCAAAAATAATTGAGATAAGAACAATATGATTCACCCAAAAAATTTGAACTCAAATCCAAAACTTTCTATTTTTAGTAGGTCCTATCCAAGATTGTTATTTTTAGTAAGTTTCCATTTTTTTCTCTTTAACGTTTCTAGCTCATTTGGATTATTACAAATGTTGGGGGTTTACTATTTTTAGAAACTTGTTATTTTTTAGCCTCCCACTTCATTGAATACTTGTTATTTTTAGAAAGTGTGCTTACAGGTGTCATGTTACAATGAAACCATTGTAAAAAAAAAATTGTACTAGGACCTTTTACTCCAAATTTTACGGTTTTCTATCTATTAGATCTTTGTAAAAATGAAAAATAAATTTTTAGGGTTTGAATTTTTTAGTTTTCTGATGAAAAAAATCCGTAACATCAATGGACTTTCTTTGGCATTCTTCCCAAAGGAATTTTTGAGAGGAGATCATAGGCAAAAATTTAAGTTAAATGGGTTCCCGTATGAGGAGATATGATCAAATCTTCATTTTGATGGCTATGGATGTCTGGAAAAAATTTGGCTACATGTCTAGAAAAAAATGGAGTTTTGGAGAATGTTATAGTAGCACTTTGCAAGAAAAATGGCTAACTATTTTATAAATGGGGAGGTAGTGAAGGTTTATTGTGTTTCTTAACTCACTTGTAACTACACTTCTTAACTGGGGTTTAAGTGGAGTGGATGTAAGGTTACACATGGTGTAATGGGGACATAGGGGACACTAGAGACACTAAAGTGTGACTTTCACTAGATGGTGACAAGTGGCAACTAGTGGTGTGTGGTGGATGAGATGAAGGGGTTGGGAAGTGGCACTAAAGGGGTTGAAGGTTGTCACATGGTATCTAGGGGTTGCATAGATGAGTGGTTCACACTTTTATGTCTGGGATAAAGGGGACACTAGGGAAACTAAATTTCAACTTGGGAGCAGGAGGTAGGTCGCACATTGGTTTCCCCCTTGCACCATGGGGATAGAAGGGATAGTTAGGGAAGTTGAGAGTCTAAAGTGTGTCTTGGGGGAGAGAGTGAGGTTTAAATTTGGTGTCCCCCTTGTCCCATGGGGGACAGAGGGGACACAAGAGTGTCCAAAGTGTGACTTTTCTAGATTTGGAAAGCATATTTTACCTCGGATGTCCAAATTGGGACACTTAACTTGATTTTTCACCTCGAAAGCTTAGGAAGGTGTTTTAGGGTTAAACCTTATATTATTTTGACTCCATAGTACCTAATAAGATCAATTGAACCATTATTGATACCTAATTTTCCTAAAATTCAAAATTTAGAACCTATTTCTTCTTGAACTAAGAGTGATAGCTACAAAGTTCTTAACTATCTCAAGAAATTTTTGAGACTTGGAGAAAAATTTATGTTCACACCTTATATAAAATTCTAATATATTTCTTATGCCTATTTCTTTCCTTTATAAACTCCTTCTGGAACTCCCATAATCATCCAAAGAATTTGGTTTTCACCAAGGAGCTTCCATTCCCTATACCTTGATTTACCCAATCTTGAACATATTGTTCCTAAATAAAATATTCTTTCCTAAAATTTCCTAAATTTTCGTTAACACTTTAAATTTCCTCTAAAATCACCCTCATATGCTTTATAATTTTTTTAAATGTTTCTATATGGTATTCAATTAGTTGCAAAATGGCCAAAAATGTCATTTTTATGTTTTTGAAGGAAACTATCTTTCACTCAATCTTGATGACTTCATCAATCACACTAGGCACTATTCCCTAAACACTAAAACACACTTAATAATATAGTTAACACTTTCCTCTTATCCTAGATGAGGGTGCGAGTGAAGGTAAGTTTGGAATATGAAGGATGCACAATGACTGGGAAGCATACTTTTCAATTATGGTATTACTTTTCAAGCTCAAAATTCTCAAATTTTCACGCTATATATTTTTTATGACAACACACTTTAAACCAATCTTGCTGAAATAATTTTCTCTACTAAAAAAATCCATAATACCATCTATGCACAAAAATGGAAACATGTACTTGGTCATGATTTTTGATGAGTGTCATCAATCCTCTTCATTAATAATGTCAATCCATGGTTGGTGTCCGATGGTTGTATGTAATAGGAGAAAGAGATCTTTGGAAAAAAACTCCTTCAAACAACATCCAAACTTGTATAAATTGAAAGCCACATTTGTGGAAATGTAAAAGCACGCTTGCATAAATCAAAATCACACTTGCATAAAATAAATCACACTTGTAGAAATGAAATCACACTTTCATAAAGGAAATTACTAAATTAGAAATAAAGACACTTGCAGGTTCACAACAAACTGAATGGAAATGAATATTACAATAAAAGGAGAAAAACAATATAACAAAATGATAATCATGGAAAAAATAAATAAACATAAACATAAATTATTACAAGACAAAAACACAAATACACAGATACAACTTCCTTGGGATGAGTGGTCATCTCATTCCTTGGAAGAGGATTTAATTCATGTTTCCCAAATCTTAATGAAAAAATTTAGAATATTGGAGAGAAAATAATAGATTGTTCATTTCTTTGTAAAAGATTACATACAAGAGTGTGGAAGGTTGCATTTATAGTTCATGCATCCAACCAACTACTCTTTTTGGGGAATACAATTTGATCTTCTCTTTATTCTAATTTACTTAGTCCACACACCAAGAAATAACTACCTATTCTTGGGTGGATGTATTCAAACTAATAAATCCTAAACAAACTTAACTACGACAGTCCACTTATCATGGAGAATCTTTCTACAACTCATCCCTTAGATCTAGGAACACAAATTAGGAGAGTACTTATTCAACATTCCTAATACTATTCCATTATTTATTCATCCTTGAAACATGGAGAGAAAATGGAGGAGTGATAAGTCCATGACTTTGAATTCTTCTTGGAATGCCACATGAATGCATGATTTTAGATTTCCACATGATTGGATTTGTATTCTTGGTTGATGACATGGAAGAAAAGACTGGACTGAATATTTCAGTGCTCCCTTACATTACTTTGGAACAAACCAACAGACATTCACTAGTTGTGCATTTCTGTAGCTGCGTGAACAATTTTGGTAGCTGGGAGATATCATAGCTATGTGAAGAATTTTAGTAGTTGGGTGTTTCAATAGTTTTGTGAATACTTTCAGTAGCTGCAATCTAGAGTTGCTTATGACCTGTTTTACACACTATTGCATTCCAACTTTAGAAGAAATATCAGGAAATAACAATAAATTAGATTAGAAATAGATTTCTAAAGAGATGATAAGAGAAATCATATATTCTACCTTAAACATGTTATCCATTATTAAAACTACATCTAAATTCACTTGAAATATTGATTTTAAGAGAGAATTAGAGTGTTATTTGGTGATATAATGAGACATATTTTGGTCTCATCATTTCCCCCACACTTAAATTTTTCATGCCCTCATGCAAGCTACTAATATCCTTGTAGAATTTGTTTTTTTCAATAATTTTGCATCTTTCCAATTGTATTTTTTCTTTTCATGATAAAATTAAACTGAGATTTCTAGAAGTAAAATTTTTACTTCCTTCTTATTAGTGCTCTCATGAGGTTTTTTCTTTAATAATGTAGAGATATTTTTCCCTCATACTTAGCTCTTTGTTTTCTCATGCATTATTCAAATTAATTGGAAGAGAGTGAGTCTCCCCACACTTTTCTCTATGTATTCCCTCATGCAAAAAAAAAAATTAGCAGCGTATAGATCCCAATTGTTGTAAACTGGAAAGACTTCATCTGCACATGTAGATCTTGACAAATGTCTATTTCTTATGTTTTATCTCTTTTTTCTTGTTGAATATTTCTAGAAGTGAATATATTTGTAATTAAAACAACAAATAAAAATATTTGAGAATAGAAAAATAGAAGCTACCATACCATACTCAATAGTTATATGTGCTTTCATCATGTTGTATAACATTGATTTCCGTCTGCAGCTAAACAAAACAAATAGATCTGAATTCAAGGCCTCAGCAACATAAAAAATTTCAATAGAAAATAATTTCATCAACAAAGTTGGCCTAAGAGAAGCAGTCATTTGTATCCAAGAAAGACTTTGAAGTACAATTTTTTTTGTTTAGGAAAAGCAGCCATTTGTTGGTTTTCAACTTTCCCCTTTTTTTGTTTTTGTTTTTTTAAGTAATTGATCAACCAGTAAACTAGTTTTCTAACCAATCACTATCCTTTTGAGAAATTTCAACTTGATGGAAAATCAAAAAGAATCTTCTAGAGTGTTTGCAACATCCAACTAGTTTAGAAATCTTATTTAGAAATTGAGAAAAAATGGTAGACTGTTCTAGGAAATGAGATGGTTCACATACTTCTTAATTTAATGGGAATGAATGGTTTATTATGAGAGGTTGTGGGTATGATCCCAGAATACAAATGGTATGTTGGCATTTCAATTAACATATACTGGTTGAGCTAGTTATTTTTCTACAGTCATGAGAAGGATTAACATTGACTATAAAATATCAGAGGTTTTTTTAGTGGTTTTAGCGGTTGGGAAAATGAGTTTTAGCAAAAAAACTCAACAAAAATTGAGACAGATAGGGTAGCATGGAATGAATCATGTAATGAAAATGAGGAGTATTAGCAAAATACTTGCATGCATCCTAAGATATATTTTTTAAGAAAAAAAAATCTTTAGCATGTTATTTTTTTTAGCAGTGTGCATTCAAACTGGGATATCTTGGTTGTTTCTCAATGAAAAATTAGTGATTCAAAATGATCTGGAAAGCTTAGATCATATAGAACAAGACCTAGAAATCGTTTGAGCTATTTCTTTACGAGCTGCAAGCAGTTTGCATCAAAAAATTTTGTTATCAAAACAGTCTTCAACATGTTATTTTTTTCAGTAGCATGCATTCAAACTGCGATATCATGGTTTTTTTTCAACAAAAATGAGTGATTCAAATTGATCTAGAAATCTCAGATCATTTAGAAAAATACCCAAAAATCATTTGAGTTATTTCTTTGCGAGATGCGAGAAGTTTGCATATGGAAAATGTTGTTATTTTTCACATAAAAAATCCTTATCAATTGAATCTTTTTCTTTGATCTCCTCTGCAATGACCCATTTCTTTTTGCACTTTCCTACAGTAATTATGTCATCTAAAAAATATATGCTTGCAACATGTAATTAGCTCCTTCAAATTTGAATCTCCAATAATTATTGAAAATAATATAGAACACGTCTTTCTCATTAAATAAATAGAGTCAATTAAGGAGCATTCATTGCATGAGACTTAATTGATTAAAAGATATGCAACTTGTAGCATTCATTGCATGAAAATTTATTTCCTTTTTGTATGCAAAATCTATTTCTAAATCAATTAAGTTGACATGCAAGGAAAAATTTAAAAAAATGACTAATTCATTAAATAAAAGAGATAAAATAGGAATGCATGCTATTCGAATTTTTCTAACAACTACATGAGTCATTCCATGCAAAAAGGAATGTCTCACTTCATTAAATGTAAGAGTTAAAAATAGAATTATTTTCTTGCATGTTTGAACTCTTCAACCAATTGATTTGTTATATGAGAGAATAATGCATACCTAGCTTTCATTATTGTTGTAGATTCATTTTTTATTACAGGTCAAGGAATGTGGTTTGCAGAGATGGATGCATGCAAAATACTTTTCCAAAATATATGCCAAGGGTTTCAACCTGTAGGGAAAGATCTGTAGATAAAAGGATGCAAGCATGAAGACATCCTACATATTTTCCTTCAACATGGAGTTTCCTTCCTTTGTGACAAAAAAAAATCAGCTTTTCATTCAACTCCCACTATTTTTACATAAATATTCCACATAAATTTTTGTCTCTACTAACCTACACAAAGTTTTTTTAATTTCTTGCATAGATGAAATTTTATTTAATATTTCTAGAATGAACAATACATGCAAACAAGAAATATTTTAGAATGGGAAGCCCTCATTTCATGAAAATAATAAACACGAACTAATGTTTCCATTTTATTGAGGAGGGTTTCTTCTGGAAATATCTGACCGGTTTCTAAATCTAATTGTAGAAATAAAATGTAATCTATTGCAGAAAAGAAATTTTAATCTATTTTGCAGAAAATAAAAGTTTAAAGAAGCTACTACCAAATACTTCATGTCACAGAATTTTCTAAGAGGTATTCTACTGTCACTAGAATATTCTCTTAGAAAAATATGAGTCTCCTAATAACTCCATGTTACCCAGAAATGACACCAAAATGATGAGTGTTGTTAATCCTTTTCATTAATAATGTCAATCTAGGGATGGTTTTTGATGGCTATATGCAATAGGAGAAAGAGATCTTTGGAAAACAAATCCTTCAAAAAAAAACCAAACTTGCATAAATTGAAAACCACACTTGCAGAAATGGAAATTCACACTTGCATAAATCAAAATCACACTTGTAGAAATGAAATCATACTTGCATAAATGAAATTTCTAAATTGGAAATAAAGACACCTGCAGGTTCAAAACAAACTAAATGGAAATGAATATTACAATACAAGGAGAAAAATAATACATCAAAATGATGTTAGACATCTAAAAAGTAACTAAGTACCTAGGGCACGAAGGCACATACAAAATTAGTCCTCAGAGAGGCATGAAGGGTCACGCCAGGAGATATTGGAGTTATGACTTAGTGAAGTTTTGGATAAAACAAAAAAATATGTGTATAAGGAGTGAACGGAAAAGCAACCAGATATAGATGTGGATAAGCTATGAAGACTTACGGTTTGAGTAAAGGATATTCTCAAGGAATCACTATGGTTATCATGAAAGGATAAGGGGTCGAGGTTGTTAAGGATTAGCTGGCACAAGCATGCTCAATACACTCGATTGCAGGAAACACATGGTGATACCTAACATGTTCCTAGTTAGTTGTAGAATAAACATGAGAAGATTCCAACAGGCCTTCATAGTTTGATGATGAACGGTTAGGAGAATATTCCTTTGACTGCTTGATATGGAGGATCATTCGTAGAAGAAGGTATGTGGGTGAGGAGTAAGAATGAAGAGAGGAATAGGAGAGAATAATGTAGTACGTATAACCGATAGATCTCTAAAATGTAAAGAAATTATTTTCTATGGATGGAACCTCTGAATGTAATCTTGGCTACTATAATTGCATTCAACAATATAATGAAGCAATTCTGTAATACCCTGGAAATGAGTCTTGATGTGTTTTTCCATTTGTTTATATGGGTGTTACTAGTTTACGTCAATGTTGTTTCGTGACTGTTTCTACTTTTAATTGATCATCTTAAATCTGTGTTTAGAGTATATCTCCAAGGAGTCTAAGATTATGTCTAAAATACCATGGATAAATGCACTCATTCTATGACTATGTTGTATCATCATGTTGATAAAAAAAATTCTCACAAATCTCACATAAAGGAAGGACTCGACACCTACATGTGTGCCTTGGGTGAGCTTCTAGGCTAGGACTAGATGTTATGTCAGCTTGTTTAGGATTGGTTTCTAAAATAGGATATGGTTTTAGAGACTACATTTTGGTTCCGTTATTAGGACCTATTTTTGAATTTGTTGTGAGAATGATGCGTGATGACAGAGCATTTGACATTAGACACTGTCTAATCATGGTTTAAGAGCATGAAGGATGATTTTGATCTGATATTTAGTATTGGACCCAAGTTTGATGCACGCAAATGGGTAGAAAAGAATTTGTTTCATGAGCTATATGAGATCTTCTTTTGTTGTTTTCCACTAGAGTTGTATGAATGGCTTTCATCATATGCATCTAGAACAAGCTGGTACTATAAATCTCATGTGTGGACCCAAGATGAACATCGGAGGCTATAGGGATGTTTATCTGACTTGGACATGTGATGTTGATCATTGGAGGAAAAGAGTGTTGACCAGTTATACCCTAGAATATGCTCTTTGTACGTATTTTTGTCCTGAGGATGTTGAGTTTATGTTCTTAAGGGAGCCTAGAGTATCATTTCTATGTTCTATCCATTTAGATATGAAGATCATTGATCAGTTACCTTGAATTTGGAATCATTTCATATGGTTGGCTAAGCTTCTTCTGAGCTCTATGTGAGGAAGCACGGGTGGAGGAAGATGGCAGACATTGCGGCTAAAAGAGAGAGAGAGGAGATATGACTCAAGTATAGTGAAGTGCGTGAAAGGGAGTTGGCTAGATAATGCAAGGTTGTGGGAGTGATGGATTTATGGAGGTAATAAATTGTGGGAATGAATTGAGGTTCGCACGTAAAGGATGTGGAGCCTAAGCATTCTATGCTACCCCATCTCAGCAAGCATGGAAGAGAGATCCCTTAACATTTTATGAGATTTCGTCACTTGGAAAAAGGATATCCATCAGCGTGCATCTGAATCTACCTAGTAACCAAACCCTAGTGCTTAGTCTTCCAAATCAAGGGACAAGTATTGCTAACACAGTTGGTATCAGTGCGAGTGACTGATCTGCACCTAGGACATATAACTTTTCATGTGGTACATCCATGGCTGTAGAATCAATTTCTATGTTTGGAGGAATATTGTCTAGATTGACATTTAGAAAAAGTGTGGGTACACAGAGCTTGGGTATCACGTCTGGTAGTGGCACAGGACACACATCTGATAGCCATGCAATATCACAAAATATTGGTGCTTAGTTCAATGGAACATTTGGAATGCTAGGCGTGACCACTTTAGGCCCATTATAGACTACAGGAGGTGGATCTAGTGGTATAAGAGCTGGAGGACTTGGTGAACCTGGTGGATCTGGAGGAATTGGTGGATCAGGAGGAATGATACCTGGTGGATCTAGTGGATCTGGTGGTGGAGGTAACACCAAAGGGAACCAAGGTTCTAGGTTAGGTGGACAAGGGACTCAACCACCTCAGCAAGCATTTTTTGAAATAGCTTTACATCTACAAGACTACAAAGGTGTTGAGGATGTTACAAAACATGTACACAAGTGTGAACTTCTATGGCATACGAAGGGGCTCACTACCTTGGAGCGAAAGGTAAGTCAATTTGTAATGATGTTACAAATGCATGTGCATAGTTGGTACTGAAAATATTACCCCCATCAGATAGTGGTAGATTACACTAGGTTGCAGTATGCCTTCTTGGCTGAATTTTATATCCCTGATCTTGAATAGAAGAGCATCAATGCATTGAAGGAGATTCAAAAAATAATGGTAGAGAGTGTGTAGGAGTATGACACGTGTTTCAATAATCTCTTATCAAATCTATTCTTTGATATTCACCCCTCTTAGCATGCTCAGTGGTTTGTTGGAGGATTGATAACACCGTTTAGGATTGCACTTTCACACAAGACTTTCATAGACCTGTGCAAGGCCTTAGAGGATGCCCTACATGTTGAGGTTTTTAGAAGTGTGGATACCAGTGCTACCCCCTTCCTTGAGGCTTAGATTTCTGCAATGGAAAAGTAGTTGGAGAATCTATTTGGGAACTCGGTGCTTGAGACTCATAGTGGTCTATGGTGCACGAATTGTGAGGTAGAGCGGCATACAAAGGAAACTTTCCCTAGGAGATCGATACACATCATGATAGTGGAATGTGAAATTTTCCACGGAGATCATGATGCAAGTAGATGCTAACTACTGCAACACGTGATCCATAAGAATGTTTCGTGTTATTGTAAGATCTCCACCTCTACTACCCATGACACCAATGATTGTAGATTGATTGACTAGATACATGACACCATTGATATTGGTGTGCACCAAACCAGCCTCACAAATAATTCCAAGGATGATGGTCATCACTATAAAGGGCATGCAGATGGAGGGACATGTGGAAGAGGTTTCTAAGGAATATTTTGTGGCCATGGTAACCACAGAGGAGGAAGTGAGTTCTTGCATGGGATGTGTTACAACTATGGATCCATGGAACACTATAAGCGCAAATTCCCTCATCTACTACAATGCTCTTGGTGTGTGAAAAAGCATAAGTATAAGGAGTGCATGGATCTGTATGAACATATGAGCCAGTAACACCAAAAGTAAAAAAAGTGTCGATGGGATGGTAAGCATGAGGAAGGTTGATTCACAATGGATTCCAAGAGTGGCGTGGGAGTTAGAACTAGAACCGGTACTAGTTACGATGTGAGATAAGGTTGCACATGTGAGCAAAGTAACAAAGAAAATACCACTGATTATTAGACAGAGGTGGTGCATGGAAATTATCCAGATCCTAATCATCAGAAATAATTGTATTAAGAGACCATGGATGTGATTTGAAGCCTAAAAGGAGAGATACAGTGCCTGAAAGAGTAGTCAATACAGTTAGAGAAAAGGAAGAATGTTGAATCTCCATAGAAGGATCTAGATGAGGTTAGAGAAGTATGTAAGATGCTAAGGAAAGATAATATCATCCCCTTGCTAGGAGAGTGGTTATAGGAGAAGGTACCACATGCTGAAGAAGGGTACAAGAGGCAAGTTCTGTATGCCAACCTTCCTCCCCACAACCTTGATTACTTTGAATGTTGTTGTAGATGGGTGGCTTCTGAGCAATATTTTGATTGACACGGGTGCAAAAGTCAATATTCTCACTCTAGATGGATGGCATCAAATGGGAAGGCCCCCATTACAACCATATTTGAATGTGTTGTATATGGCTAACAAGACAAAGATAAAGCCCATTGGTTTCTTGAAGGATGATACTATCACTTTCCAAGGGAAAAAGTTCACTGGGGATTTCAAAGTCTTGGTGCTAGCCAAGGCAGATAAAGAATAATGTTGACCTAAGGTTTAATAAGGGATACATAAGTTTTGAAAACAAGGAAAAATGGGTTATCATCCCCTTAACTGATGGTATGTCAATGCCCTATACTGAGCCCTTGGGAGAAGAAGTTCATGACATGATTTATGTGCACTCCATCAGGGACCCTGAGGTTATTAATCATACAGAGGGAGTTATTCAATTTGAATATGCTCAGTCCATGAGTGATATAACTAGTGTGGCATGTGAAAATTGGGCGCACGATACTTATGAGTTAATTGGGAGACAACTAAGAGGCTCTGTGACATGGGTAACGAAGGAACACTTAGTCAAATGCCTAGGAGGGAAGAATTTACCAAGTTTTTCTGGAGGAGACAACCCTGAGGATTTCTTATGAGAAATGGAGGCTCAGTGGAAAAATGAGGTCGAAAGAAGAAGTATGCTTAGCTATAACTTTCTCGGGACCATAGCACATTGGTGGGAGACTCATCAGAATAGCCTTCTAGAGTGACACAAGGTGAGAATCACATTCTTTTTTAGATTCTCCCGAAGTAATGCACCCATTGCAATACAAGACTACGATGGGAAGGAACATGCCTCATCTCACGTACAAGCATGTGAGAAAGCATGGATGGAAGGCACGGAGGCCTTACCACATTCTTTATGGGTGGAAAAGCTATATTCCACCTTAAAAGGCTATGCACATGCATGGTATATTCACTCTGAGATGCATCGTTAGAAAGGAAATTGGCAGGAGTTGATGATCAACCTCCTTCAAGTTTTTGAGATTGAAGTAATAAACCATTAGTGTATAGGGTGTTGGAGGTTGTTAAGTGCCTAACAATGGGAGATAGTGCCATGGAATAAGATCGAACACAAGATGTATTGGGGTGAACTTTGTTTGTAACTGTGCTTTGATGAAGAAGATTAAGAAGAGGTGCAGCTTGAGCATGTGTGGATGGAGAAAGAGAAGGGAAAGATGGTCTATGTGATAGATGGAGAAGAGATGGAGAGTTTGGATTTTAACCATACTAAACGTACGCACGAAGTTAGGGATAGTGCTGATGAGAAAGTGCATGCCTTCCATAAACCCCTAAAAATAAAGAAGGTTAACATTGGTTCAGAGGATGAACCCTAGGAGGCCACTATTGGAGACTATTGGTCACAGAAGGAGGTCTTGAATATCATTGATCTATTACACAAGCTTTAGGACCTATTTCCGCACAGATACCATGAGCTTAAAGGTATCCACCACTCCTTAGGAGAGATGAAAACCAAGTTGAAAGAAGGTGCACACCTGATTTGGAAGAGGCCTTATCAAATGAATTTGAATCTTCACATCAAATTCAAGGAGGAGATAAACAAAATGATCACTTCAAGCATCATTGAAGCTATAGAGGAATCAAAGTGGGTAAGCCCCATGGTCATCAGTATTAAAAAGGATGGAAGGATAAGGATTTGTGTTGACTACAGGGACTTAAATGTGATATGTGTAATTGATCCTTTTCCAACCCCTTTTACCAAGGAGATCCTGGAAGGAGTGGTTAGGTGCAAAATCTATTCCTTCACAGATGGATTCTCAGGATACCATTAGGTTAGAATTTCTAAAGAAGACTAAGAGAAGACAACTTTCACCACTGAATGGGGAAAGTTTGTCCAATACCATCATGCATTTTGGACTAAATAACCCGCCTGCTATGTTTTCACACATAGTGGTCCAGGAATTTTAGGATCTTTTCCATAAGTTCCTTCAGGTCTACCTTGATGAGTGGACGGTGTATGGACTAGTGAAAGACCATTGTGAAAATTTGAGGCCAATGTTTGAAATATGTTGGCAGTTGGGGATATCCATGAACATTAAGTAGTTTGTTTTTTTTACTCCATTTGGGACCCTGTTGGGGCATATCATTTACAAGGAAGGTTTACTGGTGGATCCCACCAAATTTTTTGTTATTGTTGGGGGTGGGGAGTTTACCAGTCAAAGTGCAATGCATAGATTCCTTGGGCATATGGGGATACTACCTAAAGCTTATTAAGGGATATGCCAAGATCTCCACAGCATTAGAGGACTTACTAAAATAAAAAAGTGCCTTTAATTAGGGACATGCGTAGCAGATAGTGTTTGACACTTTGAAGGATAGATTTATCACTACACCCATATTACGGTTTCCCTCCTGGGATAAACCTTTCCACGTGCATGTTACTGCCTCATGGACAACCATTGGAGTAGTGCTAGCACAACCTATTGAGGGGATTGTTAATCATCCCGTTTGCTTTGCAAGTAGTAAGTTGACACTAGTAGAACATAAGTACACCACTACTAAGCACGAAACACTATCAATTATCTACATGCTACATAAGTTCAGATAGTATCTGTAGGTAAAACCCTTCATATTTTACACATATAAAATGGCATTGAATTACTTAGTGAACAAGCCCATTTTAAAAGGGCACATATGTCGATGGATCTTGTTGTTTCAATAATTAGAGTTTACGGTTGTTGTGAAACTAGGAAAAAGTAACTTAGGACCTGATCACTTATGAAGGATTGACTCAAGAGAGGACACACAAAGCATTGAGGATACTATTCCAGACATGCAACTATTTAGGTTGCAGCACACACCCTCTGAGTTGGGAGATATTATTTTATTTTTCAAAATGGGTGTGGCACCAGAGGGAATGAAAACTTTGGAGAAGAAACACTTAGCTATATGCGCCACGCCTTACATGCTAATTAGTGGAGACTTATACAAATTAGGCCATGATGAGGTTCTACAATGATGTTTGTTAGAACATGAACACGTTGCAATCATGGAATAATCACATGGTGGGATTGCTGGAGGGCACTATGCTGGGAATTCCATTGTGTTGAAGATTCTAATTACAGGGATTTTGTGGGAAAGTATCTACCAAGATTGCATTAAATTTTGTAAGGCCTGTGACCATTTCCAACACCTTGGCAGGCCAAGAAAAAGAGATGATATGCCCCTAAGAGCTATAGCCACCGCATAACCATTTCAAAAATTGGCCATTGATTTTGTAGGACCAGTTTCACCTACCATGCAAAGGACTGGTTCACGCTATATCATTACTTACACTAACTACTTAACAAGATGGGCAGAGGCACCGCCTATAAAGGATTACACAATGGAAACAACTACTAGATTCTTATGGGAGAACATAATAAGTAGGTATGGATGTCCTTTAATCTTGACTAGTGATAGGGGTACATATTTTTTGAATGAAATAGTCAGGATTTTGTTAGAATAGTTCATGGTGGCCCATCATAATACTACCCAATATCACCCACAAGCTAATGGAACTGTGGCATCATTTAAGAAAATTCTAAGCCACACACCAACAAAAAATTTTGATGTGGGAAGACAAGATTGGGATGACAAGGTATCATCCATTCTATGGGCATATACGACAACCTAAAAGAAATTGAATAAGGCCACACCATTCCAATTGGTGTTTGGTGTAGAGGCTGTTTTACCGATTGAAGTAATGCTACCATCACTGCGTATTGCACCCGTAGGAGGGTTAGCTAATGAACAAGAAATTCAAGAGTGTATGGAGAATTTAATGATGTTGGATGAAAGGTGATCCCTTGCCAGGTGGATTCACAAGACTGAAAAGGTGTGAAAAAAAGCATGGAATGATTGTCATATCAAAAACAAACAATTCAAGGTGGGTCAGATGGTTTTGCTATATGATTCCAAATTTTTGTGCCATCTTGGAAAGCTGAAAATCCATTGGTTAGGACCATATGTCATCTCATACATCCTCAATTCAAGTGCATGTGCCAGTTACAAGCATTGGATGGGACAAGGTTACTAGGTTATTTCAATGGGAGTAGGCTGAAGCCCTACTATAAATAAGGCTTATGTGTGATCTGAAATAAGGTAGTTTTTCCAATTAGTTTAGATTTATGTCTTTGTGTCTACTCCATTTGTTACGTGTTGGTTATCTGGTAGCTAATTGCATTGTAAGATGTTTTCTACACAGGGGACCACACATATATTTTTGTTTGGTGTGAGGTAGCAGCTATTTTGTACATGAAGGTAGGAATGTTGGGAAAAATTTAGCATGAAAGCAGATGAATGAGAAACAGGACGAGTAAGGTGCATGGATGGAAAAGGTATGTAAGTTTCATGAAGTTAGGAAGGTGGGTTGAAAGAACATGAAGACCACAAGAAGGGAATAATCATGTGGTAGGCCATGAGTACGTAACACTATAGGGAACTACTTAGTAGATGATATAAAGGTTATGTACTTTGGCATGGGGATACATGTGAAGGAGGTTTGTGGCAGTCTAAGTGGTGTTGGAGTGCTTAGAGGTTATATCTACGAAGCGTGAGGGGAAGTCACGGAAGTTGCTTTAAGTGAAGGAAAGTGTTTTATTAAAAATCAACTTAGGAGACGTGGTCAGAGGGACCTGAAGGCATTGATAAAGTATAAATAAGAAAAGGTTATTCATTTTGACTACCTTGCCTTAAATAATTTCTTTTGTTCTCCCAAACTTGAAGTACGGTGAGGTCTTTTTTAGAGAAGAGCAACGTGAATTACTATCACGAACCAATGAACTTGTGCAAAGCTATAGTAAGACCTATGGTGTAACACGGAGGAAAGAAGATAGTGGAATGGAAAGGAGGTTATGGTGGAAAAGGAGGACCCACTGGAGATCTACTTGGAGATGAAGTACCCCCTAGAGTGATCAAGGTAAAAAAGTGGAATTCGAAGCTATACCATTGTAAGATCAGCGAGTAAAACCACAGGATGACCGAAAATGAGAAGATGATGAGGGTGGATCTAGTGTTAAACACTCCGATGGTAGACAAGCTTGGAAACCCTAAGGTGGATGACTTGGTGAAGCAAGAACTGTAAAATACTGGGGTTTTGTAGCTGTGGGAGCTAACCTTCTTTGCCAAACCCACCCCTCTTTTCAAGTGGTTAATGTCGCAGGTGCACAAAGAATTATTCTACTTCACGAGAAGGAGAATGCAGATCACAGGCCAATTAATTCAAATGGTAACAAGCCTTTTAAATACTAGAGAAGATATGGCACTAGATTTATGTGCCACTACCAAGATTGAGGAGCTAGAAAAGAATCTAAATTACAAGAAGGGGGATAGGGCACAAGTAATTACAAATCTTTCAAACCTAGCACTTAGGTTCACCTCTTGACTCATTAGCTACAAATTGGGGACATTGGAGAGGTGGATGGAAATCAATCGTATATTCCTTTATATGGCCTATAGGGTGTCCAAGAAGGCACACTACAAATTTTCCCAATTCTTCAGAAACGACATTATCAAAGAGGCACGGGTACAGAAAGAGGCAAGAGCAAAGATAATTTGGGGCTCCATCCTGCTTCTTATCATGTTATGGGAGATTGGCATCTCAAATAGACTAGATGAGAACATTTGGGTTCACCCACCCGTGCACACATCCCCTACAGTCCAATTCACACAGTTCACTTGTAATTGGACTATCTCAAATGCTTACATGGCATGAATGGACATGTGGCTTGAGAGGTTACGTGAATCCTTCAAGAAAAAGTGGTGCATTCCCCACGAGTTTCCACAAGTTGTTGGTGACCAGGTAAAGTTTTCCATGACACAAAACTTTTGTTTGGAAAAGTTCATGATGGCTAAAGGTGAGATGGGGCCATGGTGCAAGCTCCCCTTTGCATTCACTACCAGATGCATGAAGTGAACCATCAACAATATTAAGGATGCGGAGAGAGGTTAGTTTTTGATGTAGATAAGGTGGATGTTTATGTCCACATGTTACGTTCCACATACAAGTATAGCACTTGGCCTACCTATGTCTAGGTGTTGGAGCCATATTTCCTAGACTAATACCCACAATTCAGCATTACAATCAAAGGGTATGTTCATCGGGTGTTCGTGTAACTATGCCGTAAAACACAAGGAGAAATTGAGGTGGAAGTTATAGAATCTACCTTTCCTAAGCCATGGGAGACACCTATCCCACCCATGAAGGCAGTACGGAAAGAAGAAGAAGAAGAAGAAGAATAGGAAGGAAAGCTAGATACTTCAAGGAAGAGGAAGTACTACACGCATCAGAATAAAAGAAAAGGCATCATAAATTTGGAACAAGGTGGCGCTAACACTCCATCACCAGGGCACAATGAAGAGGAAGAAGATGATGGGCCTGAGGATAAGAAGAAGAAGATAGACAGTGCATCAAGCCCCCATGGTAGGCTCGGAGGAAGTAGAAGAAGAAGACCTCACCACATTCAAAGAAGAGTTAGAAGTGGAGTTGGAGGGGGAAAAAGGCTAAGGCATGAGAAGAAGAGGAGGAATTGATAAGATCTGGGGAGAGTCCAATGGGCAAGGCCACTATGCTGTATGCCACAAGCACATAGGGAGACAATGAGGACCCCTTTATTATAAAGGAGGATAAGGGATTAACCCCTAGGGACAAAAAATCAAAAGACAAAGTGCAATAAGATAAGGAAGAAGTGGATGCCAATGTCCCCACACATGGACTTTTTGGATGAACCCAATAAGGTTTTGTGTGCAATATTTTAGGCCACCCTCCCACCAGAAAATTTACATAGCTAGGAATTATTAGATCAAGATGGGGATATGACTAGAACCAAAAAGATGCTTAGCTAGGATATGCATTGCCACGCCAAGGAACCTAAGTTTGAGGTCTCCAATCTTGAGATTGAGACCATTCACCTAGGGAAGAAGGAAGGAGACACATATAAGGTCGTGGATCCTAACCACCTTATAGATGAGCGGGCATGTAACGCCTTGCGAAAGATATCCACAGAGGTGATATGGCGTAGTTTGGATATGATGGCCACTATGAGGAACTTGGTCTCACAATTGAAGAACAAGGGAAAAGGAGATGGACAAGTTATGCCAAGGTTTGAAGGGATAACATACATGAATGAAGGAGGTGTAAGACCGAGCTAGCACCCTCGTGAAGACCATTCTGGGACAATGTCCATCATTATTATGCTAAGACAAGATGGATTATGAGGATGAGATATAATATCTTGAGGACCTCTTAGGGATGATACTTGTTAACATCAATGATGGCGTGGTCCCAAAAATTGTGGAGATCACAAGAGACAAGGAGGAGAACAAGATCATCGTTGAATCTTGGATCAATGAGCTGGAATACTTTATCTCCCAACTCAAGGAAGAAAAAATACTAGTGGATAAGGGCTTCAATAGCTGTAGGAAACGTGAGGCTATAATAAATGCGTAAGTAATGGTGGAAAGAGGCAACCCTTATAATTTTTCAAGACTCCACACCCCACCAACAAGGAAAATCACACACACCTGCTCATTAACACCATGGCCCTGAAAGAGTAGATAAATACTAAGTGTGAGAAGCAAGAGTTCATAATTAAATAACTTTGAGACTCCATCACTAATCAAATGGATGAGTTCAAGGTTATCTTCACGGAGTTTGGAGGTGGCCATCAATACATTAAAGGGAAAAGTGGGGAGAGATAATCTCGGACCAGGGTGTCCAATATAGTAGGAGATGCACTAAGAAGGGTGTTATCAGAACTAAAGGCCTAGGAGAAATTGAGGGATGAGATAAACACGGAGTTCTCTGAGCTCCTACAATTGGCTATATAAGCATTCCCCAATTATTCAATTCTTTTCTCAGATTCTTTCTGCCACTATTATTTATTCCTTGGAATAAAGTTTTTTTACCTTGTCAGGTTTTGTTTGACAAGATTGATCCTTTTGTTCGGCTGGTTGCGAAGGGTTTTTGGAGTGATAACCAGTTTAGTGTTGGGGTGATGTTGGACCCCTAAAAAGTAACTAAGTACCTATGATGTAAAACCTTGTGGCACGCAGCGAAAGGGCACAAAGGAACATATAAAAGTAGTCCTCGGAGAGGTGTGAAGGGTCATGCCGGGATAAATTAGAGTTATTACTTAGTGAAGTTTTGGATAAAACAGAAAAAGACAAGCATAAGGAGCGAACACAAAAGTGACCAGATATAGACATGGATAAGTTATGAAGGCTTGCGGTCCAAGTAAAGGATATTCCAAGGAATCATTACAGTTATCATGGAAGGATAAGGGGTTGAGGTTGTTAAGGATTAGCTTTCATAAGCATGCTAAAGACAATCAATTGAAGGAAACACATGGTGACATCTAGCAGGCTCCTAGGTAGTGGTAGAAAAAACATGAGAAGATTACATCTGGCCTTTGCACTTGATGATGAATGGTTAGGAGAATATTCCTTCAACTACTTGATATGGAGGATCATTCCTAGAAGAATGTGTTTTGGGTGAGGAGTAAGAATGAAAATAGGAAGAAGAGAGAATAATGTAGTGTATATAACAAAGAGATTTGGAATTTAAAGAAATTCTTGCTGTGGATGGAACCTCTGAATGTAATATTGGATACTATAATTGAATCATCAATATAATGAAGCAATTCTATAATACCCTGGTAATGAGTCTTGATGTGTTTTTCAATTTGTACATATGGGTGTTACTAGTTTCCTTAATGTTTTTTCATGATTGTTTCTAAATTTAATTGATCATGTTAAATATTTATTTAGAGTATATCTCCTAGGAGTATAAGCTTACATCTAAAATACTATAGATAAATGTACTCATTCTCTAGCTATGTTGTATCACCATGTTAATAAAACACACTCTCACAATGCTCACATAACAAAGGGGATCGGCGCCTGTGCATGCCTCAGGTGAGCTTCAAGGCTAGGACTAGCATGTTATGCTAGTGTGCCTAGGATTGGTTGTTGAAATAGGCTATGGTACTAAAGACTATAAATGATAATCACATAAAATAATAATAAATATGGACATAAATTATTACAAGAAAAAAACACAAATACACAGATCCATCTTCCTTGGAATGAGTGGCCAGCTCATTCCTTGGAAGAGAATTTAAATCATGCTTCCCATATCTTAATGCAAAACTTCATAATATTGGAGAGAAAAGAATAGATTTTTTATTTCTTGGTAAAATATTGCATACAAGAGTGTGTAAGGTTACATTTATAGTTCATGCATCCAACCAACTCCTCTTTTGGGGGAATACAACCTGATCTTTTCTTTATTCTAATTTACTTAGTCCACACACCAAGAACTAACTACCTATTCTTGGGAGAATTTATTCGAAGAAATAAATCCTAAACAAACTTAACTACGACAGTCCACTTATCATGGAGAATCTTTCTACAACTCATCCCTTAGATCTAGGAACACAAATTAGGAGAGTACTTATTTAACATTCCTAATACTATTCCATTTTTTTTTCATCCTTGAAACATCGAGAGAAAATGGAGTGCTAAGTCCATGAATTTGAATTCTTCTTAGAATGCCACATGCATGCATGACTTTGGATTGCCACATGTTTGGTTTTGTATTCTTGGTTGATGACGTGGAAGAAAAGAGTGGACTAAATATTTCAGTGCTCCCTTATATTACTTTGGAACAAACTAACAGACTTTCACTAGATGTGCATTTTTGTAGCTACGTGAAGACTTTCGATAGCTGGGAGATACCATAGCTATGTGAAGACTTTCATTAGTTGGGTGTTTTAGTAGCTACGTGAAGACTTTCAGTAGCTACAATCAAGATTTTCTTATTACCTTTTTTCTACACACTATTTCATTCCAACTTTAGAAGAAATATCAAGAAATAACAACAATTAGATTTCAAATAGATTTCTAAAGAGATGATAAGATAAATCCTATATTCTACCTTTAAAATATTATCTATTATTAAAAATACATCTAAATTCACTTGAAAAATTGATTTTAAGAGAGATAATAAGAGTGTTATTTGGTTATATAATGATACATATTTTGTTATCATCAATTTTATTTATGGATTGGGAATCATTAAAAATACACCACTCACCACCCTTCTTTAGTGTCAAAATTATTAAAATTTCATACAGGATAAAACTCTCTCTTATGATTCGCTTATCTAAAAATCCTCACACTTACATATGTATTCATACATTCTCCTATTATGTCATATTTTAATATACCTTGTTAGTAAAACTTGATTACAGAATCATATCCATGTGGTGACTTAATCCTTTAGGTAACTCACTTGACATAATCTCCATATTTAAACCATAATTAAAAATATGTTATGGAAAGTATACAATAATAAAGAGTATGTAAGGGTTTATAACAGGCAGACTATAACGATCTAATAAACTTCTAACATTAATCATTCATTATCATAATAATGCATTTATATGTGTAACAACTGATAAGTAATAAGTACTTTCTTAAAGACACAAGACGGGAGATAGAATTAGTTATATATGAAAAGTCAGATCTGGATGTGCAGGATAGTAAAATAGAATGATCTATAACTATAGATAATTCAATGAAATATTTGGATTTGAAAACATAACTAGGGAAACACTATGTGATTTTTTATGATCTAGACTTGATATATACATTCTTGACCTAGAATTTTATGTTCTTAGACCCATTGACAGTCTAGAACTACAAATTTTTGTGTGGTCTACTTGTTTGGTAATAATATTAATTATATATCTATATTTTTTGCATAGCTCTGGGATGAAGTGTAATCACCTGCAACAAAACACAAACCCTAGCAACCTGTAGAACCCTTCATCGTAGAATTATCAAATCAAAAGAAGAAAACATGTGTGTGTTGAGGTTGGACTACCATTGGAAATAACAATCCCATCTATTGAACCAATACAAGTGTTGCACTATATTCCCTTGTTATCAAGTCTCATGTAGTTATCCTAGGTACTTTTACAAGTGTGAATAGCTAACCAACCCATAGGGGTTCCCTCATGTCTCCTAACGCAAAGATAGTAGGATAACTACATAGTATATAATGTACTCATCATGATAAAAATGATATGTGGTATGCCTCATCTATTTGACCAAACCATTTTTAATTAAAACCCTTGTATAATTCTTGGAGTGACATTTCTCCTTCTAAAACATGGGTCTATGACCTTTGCATGATTGGAAATGTAGTAAGATGGACTCATTTACCTAGTTGATTGTTTTATACTTTTATTAGGGACTTCTCTAGATTATATACAATTAATTTGGGAATATAAGGGAACCTTTTGAGTTCTTTCATAATGATATTTTCAATAGAAGCTTATAAAAGTACTAGGTGACCTATAAAGTGATGTTAACTTGCTTTTATAGCCTTTTATGGATGAAATATTTTATAAGGACAGCCCTAAGAACATGAAATGGCCCAAAGAAGAATTCTAAATGGAAATCAAATTCAATAAATGTGAAGGGGTGATATTTAATAGGTGTTCCAAGATGAACCTTACATATTGACCCTTTTATATGTTTTCAAACTAGAGAGATGAAAACCAAATGTGAAATTTTTGTCATGAATATTAGAGAATTAATTTTGGTGTAACCAAATAATATTATTAGGATTGATGAAAAATTAGGGTGTAAAATAAGAAAAATTTGGAAGAGATAGAGAGATGAGGTGATTGTATATTGAATGTGATCATTTTTGTAAGCAAGGTAACATGGTCAAAATTTGCATTACACAAAAACAAGTTACTAAATTTTAGTGTCTACATTCTACAAAATCATCCAACATATCTTTCACCTCTCATGAAATTGTTTCTTCAACATTACATACTTATATAATGCCTTCTCTTTTTTGCATGGACTACAATATATGCACAAAACATGTAATTTTATTCTTCACCTCACTCAATAATTTCATACTTGAGAGAAACAACACTTTAAAAAAATTGATTCATTATTATCTTGTAATGGGTTTAGAGTGCATGGATTCTCATCCTTCTCTGCCTTGTAGGTGTTTTTGTGACCATCATGTTGAGAAATACTATCAAAATTCTATAATCTTCAAAATAACACATGATAAGTATTTATGGTCATGATTTCATACAATATTTGATCCTCATATCTTCCAATCTATAATTTGACCAAACATTTCTCTATCAAAAAAATCTAACATCCCTTCTGTAAACACAAAACCTTATAGGTAATTTGATTCTCAATTATTTTCAATTCCAACTTATAAACCATATTTTGTGCAACCAAAATTTTAGTTATTCCCTTTTATATTATTATCTTACATACTCTACCATTGGAATCATGCATAATTCTAAACACTCTTCCTTTTCTCAGGACCAACTTCTTCTTTGGTTGGTTTTAACAACATATGCTTGAATATCAACTCCTCTCTAATCCTTCATGGCTTGACATTCCATCTTCCTCTCCCTAAAAACTATCTACTACCTATAGATGCACTTTTAACTACTCTTTATGTCCCTCACTTTTTGGCATCAAATTAGACTCACCTTCTCTTTGTGCATAATCCATTTTGCATCCAGATTGTTGATGGCATTATGTGGCCTTGTCTTTTCTATGGGTAGCACTCTATTTCTTGCATGCCAAATTTACATCCACCTTCATAGAATGTTGATAGTTTTATTCAATTTAATTTAATTATATCATGTTAAACTCATATTAAATTGAAATCCAAAATCTAGTCATATATATGGAGATATTCTCCATATCATCTTCCACGTGTCTAACTCCAATAGTGATTTTGTAAAATTTATTGGTTTATTCTTTCACAATGAGATCTCTCTATCGCAAAGTTCAACATCTTAAACAAATTAATTTAGTAATCCGCAAGAAAAACTTTTCTTTCAACTTCACCACCAGCCTGCCCCATATCTTAATCTTCTTCTCGCCACTCTGCACTCAACTTGGCTAGATATGTTCCTGTCATAGAGATGCATGTCCATTTAAATTTTTGCATGTAAACATGAAATTCCTAGGAATTTCCATGTCTTCATAATACATTTATTTCTCAATAATAATTATATATTATATGATATTTGATGGTTCCAAACTACAATATTAATTTAGGGTACTATGCTTACTCCCATTCTACTAATTATGCATATCAATCTACCTTTTAGACCACCATCTTGTTTTTTTTATTTTTCCTCATTCACACTAAATTTCATGGCATACACTCCTTATTTCATGCATCATCTTTTATCATATGATCTTCCACAATAACACCTCATCATTTTGTGTCTTCCATGGCCTTAAAACAAGTTGATAAAACTGCATTAACCTGGCCAAATATTCAAATTTGGTTCCCTGATTTTAGCAAGATCCAAAATTCTTTGTGTTCCATTATATATCTTCTAAAACTTTATATCAATGACCTATACAATATTCTACCCAATAATTCTCTCACTAGAAGATACTTGCAACAGTTTTCTACCCACATTTCAAAAAATAGGAAGTCATCAATGTTTGCTCTACAATCATAATACCTTCTACCCAATATTTTCCTATTAAATATGTCCATAATGACCTTCTACCTATAATTCACAAGATGGAAATTTGTTAAATCTTATTATGTTACTCTTTGACACATTTCTACACAATGATTACCCATTGAAATATGTTTATGACTATTTTTTACCCACACTTGAAAATGTGGAAAACTGTATAGATCCATCATGTATCCACTTGCAAGGAAATAAATATGTTAGAAGCTGTAATATAATATGAGAAATAAACACCGAATAATATAATATGAAAATTAAATTCATCTGGGATATCAATTACAATGATAGAGGTTACATTTTATAATGTTTGATCTCCTACAAAGGTGGAGTCAAACTTCATCTTCAATCCCTCGTATCACTCTCCATGAATCTCTCAAACCTATCTCCTAATATCTCTCAAACCAAAATAGCTACATGAGTTGTTTATTCAACAACTTCACTCACACACAACTATTAACTATATTATTAATATGAGTTGTATTAACTCATTATTAATAATATTACAATTTATTAATAATGTTACACAATATATTTTTAACATTCTCTCCCCTATTGTTAACATTATTAATTCCCATATACACTCCCCTAATGTTGACAAGGTAGAAAAAATAATCAAACTTCCTTTTGCAGTTTTTCGTCTATGCATGCTCATGATCTGGATGGTTTTGTAGGACAGCCAACAACCTAAAAGGATGGTTTTACAAGGATAGACAACAACCTCAACAAGGATGGTTTTACAGGATAACCAACAACCTAAAACAAAGGATGGTTTTACAGGACAACCAACAACCCAAAAATCATGTTGTTGCTTTTCCTTTGTGCTTTCGTCTATCCACTATGGCTTTTCTTCAGGGAATATGTAGGAACCAGTGCTTACTTTTACAAACTAAATAGAGGGAAAATTAAGCATTGAGACCATGTTCCAGTTCCCCCCCTCAATGTGAAAATTTCACTTATTCAAACAGGAACTCTGAAATCATATTGCACACAACTGAAATAAACTACAAATCTGAAATAAAACACACATACACACACACTGCCACCACAGCTTCGTGTAGCCCCATCATTGGTAACTGGCGAGAGGTTGATGATTGACCTCTATCCTTTATTACCTCCATCCTCCAATGAATCATGTTGCTTACTCTGAAAATTATACGTTCAAGCTCAAATTTGCACCACCTTTTGTCGATGCATCTTCCCCACAAATATTTGTTTTGGTCCTTAAATTCCAAAGCAGGAGTCAAGGGGCATTGCCCCTTGCAGAGTCCTGGGGCAGCACCCTAGGAATCATCTGAACTGTAATATTATTCATGTGATTCTGCCAAAAATTGGACATTGGATAACACCGAAAATGTATCTGTGAGGTAATTTTTTTTTATAATATTTGACAAAGATGACATACAAGTAACGACTCAATTTGACTAAAAAAGTTGACTTGACAAGCTTGACAAATGATTTAAAAACTTTTACAACTCAAAAATACTACAGTAACAGACATATAAATGACTCTTTTTTTGGTAAAAATAATGCGATAAAGATAAAGACTCAATAAAAACAAAACTTGATAACACTTTTAGGATTATAGACACTCAAAATTAAATGATATTTGACAAAATGATCACATTAAGTTGTAAGAATTAAAACCAATAAACATAAAATAAATCAAAGTATTAAAGCTCAAAACACTAATGTAGAGGTACATATATGTGGACTTGCGAACTGCATGTAGAAAATGACCAATCACAAATACATCCTGAATAGATATGATAGGCATGGACTGAGGTGAGGAATTTTTAAGCTTTGATCAATAATATAATCTGGCATGATGCATACATGAAATCCAGTAAGAATTCTTGTTTTGTGGCTACCGTATATAGATTGTTAAGGAGAACTTTATCCTAATTCAATTTGTAGATGTAGATTCGATGCTCTGGTCATAGAAGGCCTCATACACAATTAATGAAATACACAGTTGTTAATATTGTCAAGAAAAATTTGAGTTGGCTACTTTGTGATGAACATGTCAGAAGATGGATCTGATGGTGATGTGAATAAACACAATCTGATAGCACAATGTTGACTCTCTTGACAAGTTTGTGTGTTGACATATTTATGTATTTTCTCACACCTTTCTACGATCTTCGATGGAATAGCCAAATTCATGAACTTGCCACCTGATATATTAGTTGATCTGTAGTAAAGGATCTTCCTGAATTATTCTACATAATTCTGTTATAAATCCAATAGGATAAATATCTCAATGGTATACTAGATTATTGTGGTTGGGTAGATCAAAATGCTGGAAGAAAACTTTGAAAATATTCTTAAACAAAACACTACAAAACTATTATGGTACACGTGATCTCACACACAAAAAAATAGTCTGATATGGGGATGCTATATGTTGAACACAACATGGTCATTTAGACTCTCATCATGAATACATTTAGGAAGGGACTGCTTTGATACCAGTGTTAGAAGCTGCAATATAATATGAGAAATAAATACCAAATAATATAATATGCAAATTAAATTCATCCGGGATATCAATTACAATGATAGAGGTTACATTTTATAATGTTTGATCTCCTACAAAGGTGGAGTCAAACTTCATCTTCAATCCCTCATATCACTCTCCATGAATCTCTCAAACCTATCTCCTAATATCTCTCAAACCAAAATAGCTACTTGAGTTATTTATTCAACAACTTCACTCACACAAAACTATTAAATATATTATTAATATGAGTTGTATTAACTCATTATTAATAATATTACAATTTATTAATAATGTTACACAATATATTTGTAACAAAATCCTCACTCAAATACCAATTGATGCAAACATGGTTAGGATTCCTAGTGAAGATGATCCTTAGACCAAACATGCCTTAGAACATGCATAGAAAAATAAACTAAATAGAAATAAATTGCATGCAAGAGGGAAGATAAAATGAACACATATTTGAAACACTTAATAGAAACAATAATTTAAATCATATACTCATAATAATATAACTCTTAGACCGATTACAAGTGATATAGTCAATACATTAAATAATCATCCTTGTGTCATGTTTGATCACTTAAGATAATCACATACATGGCTTTAAACCTTTACCTCACATCCACAACATGCTCTTATAAGATAACCTTGAGATGAAAATTATGTTTGTAGACAAACAATCATGCACTTTCTATTTATATAATTCCTCTAAGTATGTCATTATATGCGTGATTCCTAAGCAAGAAAACTAAGCATTAACAACATTTATTTTCCTGTATATTTAAATTATTTTATCTTCTTATATTGTTTGTCCTTGGCTTTTCGAGAACTACACCTTTACTTTTGGACATTGGAAAACATGTGACCTATCTCTATATTTTCCATTATATCCTCCAATCATCCTAGACAGTACCTCCCATTAGATCCAGGAGCACCCAGGCGCTACTATCCCCGTTGGGTGTTTCTTTCATTTTCCCTATTTTCCTCAAATTTAAAATTCCACCTTGATTGTTATCTTTTCTAAAACCTTGATTATCACTTAGGGTTGGCCTTTTTGGTTATTAATGGTGAAATTAAAATAAGATAATCATATATATACATGAACTACTTACTATTATTAGGGGCTAGAAATTTTGGGCTATTACTTCCTATCTACTACTTGGGAAAAAGAGCAACATTCAACAACTACATTTGGGATGCATTATTTACTACATAGGAGGAGTTATTTCTAAATTACATCTCACACATTCATCTTGGGGGAAAATTAGTTGTATCTCGCTATCTTGGTGTGAATGGCACGAGGGAAACCTAACTTCAAGGAACATGATTCAATCATATACACACTATAACTACATAGAGTTTGAAATGTAATGCAGTGCTCAGTGAAAATCACATTGGGGTGACTTTTGAGGTCAGTCTGACTCAAGAATATGTATTATTTATTTCATATAATGTTTACTTGAGCCTTATGTAGGCAGCTAGGGTTTTTTTATAGGTTCAGGTGTAATAGTGAAACCCTACAATGAAGCTAGAGTAACAAAGATGAAAAGGAACAAGGCAATTTTTGACCCTAAAAATATCATAAGAAGGGCATTTTCTAAGACACTAGTTCCCATTTCAGACACTAGCACTCAAACAGTCATCTCCCTCTCAATGTGGTTATGTATGAGGGAGTATCAAATGTCAGTTGTCTAGAAAAAGCTTACTCAACCTAAATCCATCTTATTCCACCCAATTTCCATCCTAGAATCACTCTAGATCTTTGAATACAAGCTAATTCACTCTTATCCCGCTATTGCTTACACTTATTTGTCTCTTGCATGATAGATCTTGTTTATTACTGATATATCTCTTTGATATCATTCCTCTAATAAATAATTAATTTCATTAAATCATTTGGTGAACCTAATCCTTGCATGTTCTTTATCGAATCTATTTTTCTCCAAGCCCAAACCCTAGTTGCATTAGGGTTTATCTCTGCATCTTATCTTCATCTTCACACTTTATTTTCATATATCATCTACCATATATCTAATGTGCAAAAACAATCTTAGGGTTTTGTGGTTGGCCCTACCCTTTGGGTCACTTTCTAGGGATCTTAATTTTCAAATCACCTTTTATTTCATATCTCAAACATAACTACTCTATTTTAAAATTCATTAAAGGTTCTTTTTAATTTCTACATATTTAAGGAAAACTTCTTTCTGTTTTCCCTAATTTTTGTACAATTTTTAGAAATTCAAAATTATTTTTTTTGTAATTAAGGCATAATTCAAAAAATACACACTTTTGAGAAAATCCCTAAAAGGTTCTTCTTTTACATCACTAGATTCAAAAAAGTCTTTTTTTGTAAAATTCAAAATCCATTTCGAGATATGGTCATTTTATTCATTTAACGACGGTCACTTTTTTATCAACATCACTTTAAATACATATCTATTTGTTTTTATAGATTTCTTGTGTAAAATTATTTTATGGCTTACCATAGAATTGATGATAATGCTTCCCCATACTATATTCAGGTTCAAATTTTTAATTTGTTTACTAAGCATGTTTTACTTTATAATGGATCTATTCTTAATTTATGCAACATTTCATTTCTCCATCAAATAGGAATCTTTTTTGCTGATCCAACTCCATCTACTCTATGTATATATAGATTTTATAGCACACCTAAGTGGGTGTTGGGATAAATCATTCTACCCATTACTATAGGACCTTACAGTTTTAATGTTCTATGTTACGTTATACGTCATGATCTAACTTAAAATATCCTTCTAGGTTGTCCTTGGTGACTGTTGGAGCTCAAAATTTCACCATGTTGTGAATCAAGAAGATTCGAGAATTCGAGGAAACATGGGACTATCTCCAATTGTGGTATTTGTGACTTTAGAAAGACCTCTAGATAAAAATATAGTCCTTGCTACTCAGATTTGGAAAACCCACAAAGCACAACCTACTTCTAATGTTAAACTACTCTAACTAATTCATATTCTAAAAAATCCAAGGGACTAAGGAGAGAGAAATGTAAAAAGGGTAAATCCTAAGCTAAGGGCATGTGATAGAACTAAAAGAAAGGTGGAACTTTCCCAAATCTAGATAACACAGATGCAAAAGTGTGAGACTAGGATTGTGAAAATGCACTTAGTTCAAATGCAGACAGGTAAAAGAGACTTAAATATGTGAGACGGTGAAATGTTCACATAAAACACTATGTATTAAAAAGAAGGAAGTAAACCACACTTGAATTTATCAGCCTTTATTTTCCTACATACAGATCCAAGGTAGGAAAATCACCATCCATGAGTTACATAGGTTTACAACATAAGGCAAAATTCAAAAAATACAAAAAATTTGTACAATTTTTAGAAATTCAAAATTAGTTTTTTTTGTAATTAATGCATAATTCAAAAAATACACGCTTTTGAGAAAATCCCTAAAAGGTTTTTCTTTTACATCACTAGATTCAAAAAAGCCTTTTTTTGTAAAATTCAAAATCCATTTCGAGATATGATCATTTTATTCATTTGACGACAGTCACTTTTTTATGAACATCACTTTAAATACATATCTATTTGTTTTTATAGATTTCTTATGTAAAATTATTTTATGCCTTACCATAAAATTGATGACAATGATTCCCCATACTATATTTAGGTTCAAATTTTTAATGTGTTTGTTAAGCACGTTTTAGTTTATAATGGATCTATTCTTAATTTATGCAACATTTCCTTTCTCCATCAAATAGGAATTTTTGTTGTTGATCCAAATCCATCTACTCTATGTATACATAGATTTGATAGCACACCTAAGTGAGTGTTAGGATAAATCATTCTACCCATTACTATAGGACATTACACTTTTAATGTTCTATGTTATGTTATGCCTCATGATCTAACTTAAAATATCCTTCTAGGTTGTCCTTGGTGACTGTTGGAGCTCAAAATTTCACCATGTTGTGAATCAAGAAGATTCGGGAATTCGAGGAAACATGGGACTATCTCCAATTGTGGTATTTGTGACTTTAGATAGACCTCTAGATAAATATATATTCCTTGCTACTCATATTTGGAAAACCCACAAAGCACAACCTACTTCTAATGTTAAACTACTCTAACTAATTCATATTCTAAAAAATCCAAGGGACTAAGGAGAGAGAAATGTAAAAAGGGTAAATCCTAAGCTAAGGGCATGTGATAGAACTAAAAGAAAGGTGGAACTTTCCCAAATCTAGATAACACAAATGCAAAAGTGTGAGACTAGAATTGTGAAAATGCACTTAGTTCAGATGGAGACAGGTAAAAGAGACTGAAATATGTGAGATGGTGAAATGTTCACATAAAACACTATGTATTAAAAAGAAGGAAGTAAACCACACTTGCATTGATCAGCCTTTATTTTCCTACATACAGATCTAAGGTAGGAAAATCACCATCCATGAGTTACATAGGTTTACAACATAAGGCAAAATTCAAAAAATACAAAAAATTTGTACAATTTTTAGAAATTCAAAATTAATTTTTTTTTGTAATTAATGCATAATTCAAAAAATACACACTTTTGAGAAAATCCCTAAAAGGTTTTTCTTTTACATCACTAGATTCAAAAAAGCCTTTTTTTGTAAAATTCAAAATCCATTTCGAGTTATGATCATTTTATTCATTTAACGACAGTCACTTTTTTATCAACATCACTTTAAATACATATCTATTTGTTTTTATAGATTTCTTATGTAAAATTATTTTATGCCTTACCATAGAATTGATGAAAATGATTCCCCATACTATATTTAGGTTCAAATTTTTAATGTGTTTGTTAAGCACATTTTAGTTTATAATGGATCTATTCTTAATTTATGCAAGATTTCCTTTCTCCATCAAATAGGAATTTTTGTTGTTGATCCAAATCCATCTACTCTATGTATACATAGATTTGATAGCATACCTAAGTGGGTGTTAAGATAGATCATTCTACCCATTACTATAGGATCTTACACTTTTAATGTTCTATGTTATGTTATGCCTCGTGATCTAACTTAAAATATCCTTCTAGGTTGTCCTTGGTGACTGTTGGAGCTCAAAATTTCACCATGTTGTGAATCAAGAAGATTTAGGATTTTGAGGCAACATGGGACTATCTCCAAGTATGGTATTTACGACTTTAGACAGACCTCTGGATAAATATATATTCCTTGCTACTTGGATTTTGAAAACCCACAAAGCACAACCTACTTCTAATGTTAAACTACTCCAATGAATTCATATTCTAAAAATTCCAAGGGACTAAGGAGAGATAAATGTAAAAAGGGTAAATCCTAAGGTAAGGGGATGTGATAGAACTAAAAGAAAGGTGGAACTTTCCCAAATCTAGATAACACAAATGCAAAAGTATTAGACTAGGATTGTGAAAATGTACTTATTTTAGATGCAGACAGGTAAAAGAGACTAAAATATGTGAGAGGGTGAAATGTTCACATCAAACACTATGTATTCAAAAGAAGGAAGTAAACCACACTTGCATTGATCAGCCTTTAGTTTTCTACATAGAGATCCGAGGTAAGAAAATCACCATCTATGAGTTACATAGGTTTATAACATAAAGTTTCAAGTTTCTAATATAAGATCTCAAAAATATGTTATGGAAGGAAAGAGAGAGAAAACCCCATACAAATTACACGATCACTTGTATTTATATAATTCATGGAATTGATAAAGAGAAGGGGGAGAGGGGAGAAAGGAGATAAAGGACTAATGAGCTGGAATTGATAGACTCTGAAAATTCATTAAATGGGCATCATGAAATCTTACAGAGGTTTATTATAGTACAGGTATGGAAGCTCCCAATTTCAGCCAACAACCATATAATGACCCCTTGATTCTATCACATGCCAACATACTACACATAACAGCACCATGCTTCATTAAATTCCCTTGGTTGGTGTGGTTACCTCTCTAATGCAGATTTTGGCACGTCTTTTTCTATGTCTCATGGATTTATCCACAGTATTTTAAATTTTCTCATCCCATAAACCTTCAAAACTTTTCCTTCACTCGCCTTGATGAGTAGAAACATTTCACTCCACCCGCGAGGGTCTAACTTTTTGATCTGTGACTTTTTACCCTTTATATATTTTCCTTCATTCCATGGATTTGAGAAACCACGTGGGATGATATAATTTAATGAACCCATGGAACACCAAGCTAGTGTTATTTGGCTTTTAAACTTCATTGATTTCTTTTATTCCTCCATGGATAAGAAAATTTGTGGTACATTGTCTGACTTTGACTTGTCAAGGACTTACTTCCTTAGTGTTGCAAAAGATTCATAAGATGTTGTGCAATAATAAATTTCATCAAATCTACCTAATTCCCCATGTTTCTCATTCCTTTGTTCTGTGGGTTTGAGAAAACCCACATAACACTAAGTTCCTACATTCCACAGTAGACTAAACTAGTCTCATGAAGATTTTCTGGAGCATGAAAATGGTTAAGTATTTTGATGATTTTTTCAAATTTTCATGGGGTGTAATTTTGGACAATATTTTAATGACCACCAGGGGTCATATGCCTGATAGATGATGAAGACCAGCTGCTATTAAGCATCTATTGGGAATGGAGTCAAGAATAACCTTGAAGTAAACTAATTTCATCCTGAAAAAACTTATCTCCTAAATTTGCATAAACTTAACACTAGACTGGAGTTGATTTGTGGAATTTTGAAATATGTATACTGAAATAATTTCCAACAATGTGATTTTTACTATGAAATTAGATCTGAAATGATCCGTGTATGAATTAAAGTGGCTCAAAACTTATGTACAAAAGAGAGAAATCATACATGTCTCAATTGAAATAAGTAGAGAGTGCAAAATAATTATTACAAATGAAACAACCATGACAACTATTAAGGATAAGGCACTCAATCGGTGATCAACACAAAAAAAAATTAGGGACCTCCAATAACACACAACACACAACACTTATTAGATGCAATGAAACAACTTAATGGGAGTGTTTGAGATAGATCCCACTAACCAGGATTTGTAATATCTCTCCATAAAGATCGGAAAACTCAAACAAATTGACATATTTACAAGTAGTGATAATATATGACCCACTATAAAGTGCATAAAATTTGGAGTGATGCCATGTTTTAGCTCTACATGTGTTCCACTTGAGGACCAAATCTCCTATTTTGCAAGTCTACAGCTTAATTTTCTTGTCAAACCATTGCTTAGTAGATCTTTGTTGCTTCTCTAACCTTTCCATGGTAGATTACCTAACTTCTTCAAGTTCAATCACTTCCACCACTCTTATTTGTCTTTTATCTATACCTTCGAATTCAAACTGTTGAGCTAGCTCCAATAAAGGTAGTTAAAATGACAATGGGATCCTCACTTCTCTTACATACACAAGGAAAAATGGTGAGTTACCAATTATTTTCATTGGATTGTTCTATCAACCTAAAGAGAAGTCTTGACTTTAGTGTGCCATTATCTTTGATTGACCTACATGGTCATTTGCATGATTTTGATCAGGTTCTTATTATTTGATGTTGCCAAACCATTACCTTGCGGATAATAATTTGAGGAATCATTTGAATAAACTCCATTTCTAATAGCCCAAACAGATACTTTGGATCCTAGAAATTCCTTAACATTATTAGAAATGATGGTTTGAGGAATCCCAAACCTTCTTACAATAGTCTCCAAGAAGTTAGTGATGACTGATTCAGTAGCCTCTTTGAGTGGTATAGCCTTTTTCCACCTGGTGAAATAATTTGTTGATGTTAACACCCATTTGTGACCTACACGTGAAGGAGGATTGATCATGCCTATGAAATCAAGTCCCCACTCAGCAAATGGTTCATCTTCTTATATAGGATGAAATGGGATGGCCACCATCTTCATTTTACCAATGAACAAAGCACATTCTTTAAATTTCTTGACCCATTGATGTGCATTCATGAATAATATGTGTCCAAAGTATCTTGTTCTCAGAATTTTCATTATTATAGCATTGGCTAAGAAATGTTTTCCATAGAAACCATCATGGAGTTATGCCAAGACTTTATCTACTTGTTCACCCTCAATGCACCTTAGTAGGACACCATCAATATTCCTTTTAAACAATATTTCATCAATTATAACATACATAATTGATTTTAACCTAAGGTCTCTTCTCTTTGTTTTACTCAAACTAGGAGGATAGCCTCCGGTTTCTAGAAATGTTACCATGTCGTTTATCCAACTATCTCAGCTAGGTTGAGATATTTCTTTGTTGGTCACCTATGTTTCACAATTTTTCTTAGTGAATATCACCCAAATCCTGGTGATCCTTAACTATTTGTTCGTGTTCTTCCTTCGTGAAGATTAAATATTCTTTATTATTTTCTTAAGTGTCCAAGAAAATTTTTTCACATAATGTTATTCCTTTCACCAACTTCGTGGCTTTAATGGTCACATAAAATTCCATGATTTTTTCTACCCATTTGGATCTCTTTTTACTTATTTTTTCCCCATGATTAAATCTCTCACACTAGGGTGTAAGACTAAGACTTTGATATGATTTGAAGCTAGTAAAGGATTGAATTTATTAAGAGCATGCAAGATGGAAAAAACCTACTTTTATATAAGGCTACACATGAGCTTGAAATATTTCAATTTTTGGCTAAAGAAATCCATATGCTACTTTTTACCTTTGTATTCTTCTAAGTGATAATTGTAGCTGTAACGTCTTGATCATGGTAGTTACTACGATGACTTTCTTGTCTGATATCGCAAATGTCAACTTGTGATTTGTCTTAGGAAGTTGTATTCCTTCGACGTTGAAAATCATCTTTGCAATGAGTAAGTACTGTTGTTGTGAATTCATGCTTACTATGATTTTTTTTAATGGGAAATGATATCATTTTACTTTGCAATCCACAAGTTGTAAACCTGCAGAATTGTTTTCATAAATGATATATATATATATATATATATATATATATATATATATATATATATATATATATATATATTTATATATTTATATATATATATATATTTATATATATATATATGTTAACAGCACACCTTGAATCAAATTCTTTTGAGCCTACAAATATATTTTTGACCCATTGTAATCTTGAATACCTTCGAGTTGTCTCCAAGCCTGTGGAAACAAGAAGGCATTCGGGAGATCTGGTTGTTGAAGTTGTTGCAGAGAAGAAATCCTTGAAAAGTTCAGTTGTTATCTTCTACAAGTTAACAAGAAATCTTACCAGGCATGTTAGGCTCTTCCTGTTAAACAGTTATGCTCTTTATTAAACATCTTCACTAAAAGAACTCTGCTCTTAGAATTGAGTGGTTTTGTGGAAATGTTATGGTATGTTTGGCTGATATCTTTTTCTTGAGTTGTTGTTTGAAAAATATGCAATATGAGTATTTTATGAATGCACGCATGAGAAAATTGATGTTCTCAGTTGAAACTATTAGTGTATGTATATATATCATCACTGTTGTTACGATTTGATGAAATGGGTATTTAGTTTGTTGTACCTTTGTGGGTTTGAAATTGCTGAAAATAATAGTGATATATTTACTATTACTAAGTTGTATATGCTCAAAATCTATGGATTTCACGGAATGATAAAGTGAGACTTTGTTTGAATTTTTTTCCTTGTTGGAAATGAGGTTTAAATACAATTTGGTTACTTGAAACCTTACGACTACCATGTTGTCATTCATATTGCATGTTTTGGAAGAGATATGTTATTTCTCTTACTTTTGGGTACCCATAATGATTGTTTAAAAAGATTATTTTCCTTATTAGAACCTGATATTAACTTAGTTTTCTTACTTAAAGGATTTGTGTTGGAATATACAATTTTATTCTCCCTTTGAACTCGATGATGAGTATAGGTACTATGAATGACAACTCCTTTGTGATTTCTATTGTATTTGAACTAGGATGGATTCTTTTCCTTTGTGATTAAATGATTTCTTTCATACGTGTTGGATTGAGACTATGTTACTTGGTTGTAATCAATTAATCGTTTTAATCCTTAGGTTAAACATGTTTTTTTGTAGCGTATACAACAATTATCGTGGGATGGAAATGAGAAGCTTAGTAGTTGTTTGGTAAATTGGTTAACTGTAATTGAATTCACTGAATACCTCTACCATGGTAGCTTGTATGCTCCTGAGACTGTTCCAGTTTCACTTCAAAGCGTACACTTCATTGTCAATTGACTTGCAAGTTACATCTTTTGATGTTTGGGCTAGGTATTAGAGAAAAACAACAATAATCTCTTTTAGCTTGATTATCGACTTCTATATTGTTTTCTCTCTTTTCAGAATCGAGGGTCTAGTTATTGTTACTCTTGTTTTCAAAAGATAGGTTGATTGTGTTTCTCTCTCTGACTGTTAACTCTCATTATTATTTCTCTTTGCTTTAAAATGACCAGTTCATTTGTGTTAACCGTAAGAGATTGTAAAATGATTAATTGGAAGAAATGCTACTTTTCTTTTCTTCTTCCTTTCCAATTTCAAAGTTAGGATATATATTGAATTGGTGTATGATTGCCTTTGAGTGTAAGTAATTATGTTTTACTTGTTTTCCTCTCTCTGAGATGGGTGAATACCATGTTACCTTGTTGACTTTTAAAGGGGTGACAAAATTTCTTCATGGGTTTAATCACTTTTTCCTCTTCTGCATGGAACTTAGTTGAAGTTAAGTGAGTATTAGATGTGAAGGAATCTTCCTTTATTTTGGATTATAGTTATTTCATCATAAAAATCCCATTTACTAGGATGAAAAGAAATTGGCTTGATTTTATCTAAACAGGTAAATCAATACTTCATTTAATTATTTCTCTTCTAAGAATTGTTAGATTTAATATTCATTGGGACATTTGTTTAAATTTGGGATGAACTCTACACATTATAGTATGGAACAACTAGGAATTTAGGGATGCAATATTTCTTATCTGTTGTAATTTTATTGAAGAGATTACTAATTAAGAGTGTTGATTGATCATGATGCTTACTTATTATGATGAGGCCGTTTAATCCATTATTCCTTTAGTAGTGCTTTATTCTTATGAGTTATCTATCTGAATTGCTTGAACATTTCATAAAAGTAGGGTTCTTTTATTGAGATAGTTATTCAAGAGCACATCATTTTAATGTTAAGTGCTTAACATGCTCAGTTTGATGAACTAACCTGTGCTAGCAATTTTTGCAGATGGATTCCGTAAGTGTTAAAGAATATGTGCTCTTTTATGATGCTTCTCTAGTTTAATTAGAGACTGAACCTTATATGAAACATTGATATTCCTTTTTGATGTAATTGAAAAATAAAATTTGTATTCTGTGGAGTTATCAATGATGATTGCATGAGTGAAGTTTGAATTTTGGACTTGAAAAATGTGTGTGTGTATATATATATATATATATTAACTCAATGAACAAGAAAGAGAATGGTGTGTTATTTTATTTTTTGTATCATTATTGAATTGTTGAAAGAAAATTGTAAACTTGTTCCTATTCTTTGAATTTGTACCTATATAAATGATGGTTGTTATATTTAAAAGGACATAATAAGGAGGAGGGAATTGACACTCTACTCTTCTCTTAAATACAACTTTTAAGTTGGAATGTATAAATGGTTGATACTTAGGTCAATATGGATTATCAATTAACTTGATAAAAGGGTAACATACATATGAATTCATGTGTAATTAATCATTGAAAATGGATCCTAACTAATTGATGATGAGGAAAGAACAATTAGTTTTTGGAATAAGAATTCATTAATACCCTTTGGATTATTGTATCCAGAGGATACTCGGAAAGATGAAATCATATCTCCTCTTAATAAACCTTAAATTAAGGTAAGATAATTGAAAATAAATGGATTCATGTGTATAAGAAATAGACCTCATTCAAATGAGGTCTAATATAAAGGAAACCTAAATTTGGAATCATTTGTGAAAGAACTTGATTAAGCTTAGTAAGTTAACCTTACTATGTTAAGTTTATCTGGAATATAAATCTAAAATTTTAAATAATGAACCAAGAAAGGATATACAATCCTTCGGAAGGAGGAATGATTGTATATTAAGCTACATGAAAATTTAAGTCATTCATGGCTAGCAACTGTAATGAACAAAGAGGTTTGAGAATCAGCAAGGTTACTGAAACTTATTCTTAAATTATAAAGATAAGAAAGTGATCAACCTCTTAGCTAGATATGTACCCCTAGATTGGAGGATTTCACAAGATGTTGGTACACACCAACTACAATAAGGTGTCCTCATGAAGGTCAGGTCTTCATGATGACACAATGTTACAATTGACATGTTGTAACACCCTTCCTAATCGGATTATATAGGTTTACATAAGCTTGGACTTGGCCTCAGTTTTACTTTGGACCAAGCTAGGAATATGTCCTTGTATATGGAGTGACTCACGATGACTAAAGGTAACTAGACACACGCAATCGACTAGGGTCGATGAAGTATGTCTATGTACCCTTATTCATCACGAGTGTTTATCTATACCTTTTCATATTGTTGAATTGGATTAAGGTTCAACCTTAGACAAGAGGACTGACAAGAGTCAGAAAAGACCATTCTAGATAACAGATGAAGTGGGGTGAAGGACGTATTCCATTGACGAGTATGCCATCTATGAATATAATCATGTTAAGCATGTGAAAATACTTGGCCAAAGTATCGCAAGTTTTTGGTTGTGTTGCCTTGGATCACCTAGTTTAAGAAGAAGGATTTCAGATGGATATCGGTAACAGATATTAAAATAGGCCTCTTAAATAGAACACTTCAATACCCAAAAGGGTAAAGAGAACTAGGTATACTTATTATACATTACATTAAATTAACATGAAGGATCAATAAGAAGCCAAGTCATGAAATGAGAGATTGATGAAGCTCCGAGCCATGAAATGGGAGATCGATAATTCATCGAGTCATTACAGCTGCATATGGTTATTTGTTCTGTGATTGAATGACATGGAATGTGTGTTCCATATTATGAATATGTGAACAGAAAACATTAGTCTAAACGTAATGTGTGTTTTAAATCATATTCATTTATAACAGAGAACATTGATTAAAACTTAGAACGTGTATTCTAAATTATAATAATTTAGAGAAAAGAACGTTATGCAAAAAAAAATCCCTTGTTCTAGAGTCATAAATGGGAATGTTACATCTTGGTATCAGAGTTGAAGGTTGCAACACTTATACCTATTATGTCCATAATATAATAAAATTGATATTTTCTTGTTAAATAGAAAATGGTTAGAACAAGAGAGAATGCTGCAAACAACCCACCATTAGGTGGAGAAGTAGCTACTACCCAAAAACTTGATGAGATCCTTGCTACCCTTTTAGAAACAAGAGATCATTTGGATATGTTATAACAGCAAGTAATGGGCAATGAGGAGGAGGAGGAAGATGTTGACAATGATGATCAGCCACCTCCTACAGAAAACACCAATGGAGGGAATCCAAGTGTTGATAACAGTAATGAGAACATGCCTAATCAGCCTAAAAATAAAAAGGAAAGATTGGTAGAAGAACTCCCCAATGATATAAAGAGGATAAGTCCTCCTAAGTTTGATGGAACTACACTAGGAGATGGGGATGAGAACTGGCTCAGTGAAATGGAGAAGTACTTTTCTATAACAAACTTCTCTAAAGAAACGAAATTAATTTGGGGAGTGTATCAGCTTTCCCATGAGGCATCCTCATGGTGGGATAGCCAAAAGGATGAGTTAAATATTACTGAATCAGACATAACCTGGGATCAATTTAAAGGTTATTTTAGGCAACAATGGCTACCTCAACTTTATTATGATCAGAAAATGACTGAATTTCAAAACTTATCACAAGGAAAGTCAACTGTGACAGAGTACTGGGAAGGGTTTACTAAACTTCTTAATTATGTGCCTCAGTATCAGACTAAAGAGAATTTCAGGATACAAAAATGTATTATGAGGCTGAATCCCATTATAGGTGGTGAGGTAGATGTTCATGGTCCAACCACTATGGAAGGAGCTTTTTGAAAAGGCCATGAGGCAAGAACAAAAATTAAAAGCAATCTCTGCTCATAGAAATTAGAAAGAAGGTCCCAAACTTGTCTTCATCTCTTGCACCGAAAAAGGGACCCTGAAAGAGGTTTGGAATGAAAAATAAATTTAACACTGATAATAATAAGAACACATCGATAATAAAACTTATCGCTAGTATGTGGAACAGCTTTTTCAAGAATAATAACAATGGACAAGAGTCCTACGGAAGTCAGAATGATAACTTCAAGGCTGGAAATAAATTTGAACCTAGGAAGGGGCCTGTTATAGGCTGTTTTAACTTTGGTAAAGATCATTGTGTGAGTCACTTTCCTTTGAAAAAGGATGACTACAATTAGCAAGATAGAATACATGATGCAGTAGCTGACAAGTAGGCTAAAAAGTAATCCACACCCATAGAAGTTCCGGGTAAGTTATTCAGTATACATGTGACTATACTTTTTGATACTAGAGCTACTGAATGTTTTATTTCTACTAATTTAGCTTCTAAATTAAAAAAAAGAGCAGAGAAAATGGAAAATTTATGGACTGTACACTACGGAAATAATGTTTTTCATACAGTTAGTATGTGTCTTTTTGGGGCAGTCCTTCACTTGCCTAGTTTTTTCATAGAATTTTATCTTTATGTTGCTCTTTCGGGATCTTATGATATAATCATAGGTGTTAACTGGTTAGCTGAACATAAATCAAAGGTTGAATGTTATGAAAAACATATTAGTTGTATTGATGACCTATAGAAAACAGAAGTCAGTCAGGGTGTAACAGTCATTCAGGGTGTAAAGTGTGAGATTGCAGTTAGGAAACTAACATCTATGTAGCTTAAAAAGGCTAAAAATAGAGGTTGCACTTTGTATGCCATAAAAATGTCAGAAACTGTTAAAGAAGGTAGTGATTTTATGGAAATATACCCCTTGTTAAAAAAAATTAGAGATGTATTCCTGGAAGAATTTACAGGTCTTCCACCTAAACAAGAGTTTGACTTCTCAATCGAGATCAAACCGGGAACCGATCCTATATCCAAGGCACCTTATAGAATGACTACCACAAAACTGGTAGAGATAAAGGCTCAGTTACATGAACTTTTTTCAAAAGGTTTTATAAGGCTGAGTGTCTCACCTTGGGGAGCACTGGTAATTTTCGTGAAGAAGAAGGATGACACACTTAGATTTTACATTGATTACAGGATGTTAAACAAGGAAACTATTAAGAATCGATATCCACTTCCTAGAATTGATGATCTATTTGACCAGATGCATGGAGCCTCAGTGTATTTTAAAATATATCTTTGATCTGGTTATCATCAGTTGAGGATAAAGGATGAAGACATAAATAAAACGGTTTTTAGAATGAGATATGGGCATTATGAGTTCACAGTTTTACTGTTTGGGTTGACTAATGCACCTGTCACCTTTATGAACTTGATGAACAATATTTTTCTAGAATACTTGGACAATTTTTTACTAGTATTCTTGGATGATATTCTCATATATTCTAAGAGCATTGAAGAACACCATGAGCATCTGAAGATAGTCTTTAAAATCTTGAGGAAGAGGAAGTTGTATAGTAAGTTGTCAAAATTCTCCTTCTATGACACAAAAGTGCACTATTTGGGTCACGTTATAAGTAAGGATGGAATATTTTTATATCCTTTAAAGATCATAGCCATAACTGAGTGGCCCGTACCCAAGAATGTTCATGAAGTCAGGAGCTTCATGGGACTTGTAGGTTATTATAGAAAGTTTGTTAAAGACTTTTCTAAGGTCACTGCACCAATAACTTCATTACAGAAGAAAGATAAGAAAGGAATGATAAATGTGAATCTGCCTTTAAGATTCTAAAGGAATGGTTAACAATAGCACCTTTTTTAATCGTACCTGATCCCAATGGGAACTTTACTGTTGTAAATTTCATAGCATATGAAAGTAGAAAAATCAAGTTACATGAACGGAATTATGCTCCACATGACCTAGAGCTTGTTGCCATTGTTCATGCACTTCAAATTTGGATGCATTACCTTCTCGGTAAGCCATTTGAACTAAAAACTGACCATCTTGGGTTGAAGTATATTTTTACTCAACCAAACCTGAATGCAAGATAGCGAAGATGGTTAGAATTTCTATCTCAGTATGAGTTTGATATAAGTTATATTGAGGGAAAGGAAAATAGAGTAGCAGATTCTCTATGCCGTAGGAAGCACATTTCTCCTCTTATAACATTGAGAACTCAGTTTAAGGATGAGGTGAAAAGCATCATGGAATATGATTCCTATTTTCAGTAGGTAAAGGTAGCACTTGTTATAGATCCAAATGACATGAGATATAAAGGTTTTCACTTTGACAATGAAGGAATCTTACGGTTTGAAAATAAGGTATATATACCCTTGGAAAATGATTTAAGAAAGAAATTGTTAACTGAATTTCATAATTCACCTTTTTCCAGACATCCAAACATTACAAAAATGCTTGCTGATATAAAACAGCAATATTTCTAGAAAGGGATGAAAAAATACGTAATAGACTTCGTGACACGCTGCTTAGAATGTCAACGTGTCAAAGCAGAACATATGCATCCAGCTGGTTTACTGTACCCTCACAGCATTCCATAGTACAAATGGCAAGTGATAACTATGGACTTTGTTCAAGGATTTCCTATGTCAAAAAATAAACATGATGTCATCTTGGTAGTTGTTGACAAACTAACAAAGGTAGCACACTTTATTGCTAGTAATCTAAAGGATGATTCACCTGTGTTAGCAAGAATATTGTGCATGATATTTTCAGATTACATGGAGTACCTGAATTGATTATATCGGATAGAGATCTAAGAATGACATCAATATTATGGAAAACACTTAATGTTACTTAGGGAACTAAGTTGAATTTCTACTTTGTGTATCATCCAGAAATGGATGGACAGACTGAAAGAGTTAATCAAGTTCTAGAGGATATGTTAAGAATGTATTACATGGACCAGCAATATAAATGGGAGGAGTACCTTCCATTGGATGAGTTTTCTTATAATAACATGTATCATGCCTCTCTAAAAATGGCACATTTCGAAGCCTTATACATAAGGAAATGCAGAACCCCTGTTAGCTAGGACAGCATTGAGGATAGAGAGGTGGTTGGTCCAGAAATCCTTACAGAAATGGAACAAGTTAAAAAGATTCATGAATGCTTGAAGGAGGCTTCCGATAGGCAAAAAAATTATGCAGAATTAAAATGGGTTGATAGGAAATATGAACTTGGTGAAAAGGTATTTCTTCATGTTAATCTGAAAAAGAGTCCTATAAATTCTGGCAAGGCTGCCAAGTTGTCACCTCATTATGTGGGACCCTTTGAAATTATTGAAATAATCATCTCTATAGCTTATTTTTTAGATTTACCTCCTACTTTATCATGAATGCATGATGTTTTTGATATTTCTTTGCTTAAGAAATATGTATCAGATTTATCACATGTGCTGAATTGGAATTCCTTGCAAGTCCAAGACGCAGGAATAATCATGGTTAAGCCCATTCGAGTGTTGGGAACTCACTAGTTGCACTTAAGAAATCATGAAGTGAAAGAATGTAAGGTCCAGTGGGACCAGTTTAGCGAAGAAAGGGAAACTTGGGAAGATCTTGAAGAAATGAGATCTGCTTTTCCATACTTGTTTGAATAGAATTAATTCTGAAAGTTGATAAAATCTAAAAAAAATTATCCATCTTTTGATGTTGAATCTTCCAAACTTAGGCAGTTACTGAACTATTGGATAGATATTTTAAATACTGTTTTGAAAATTTGAAATTTCAAATTTGGTTATGTTATAAACCTATGAATGGAAGAACAATAACTGAATTTTGTCCTAAATCTTAATGATTTGACTAATTTAATCATCAGGCTGATGATTCTTTTAAGGAGGGAGGTATGTAATGTCTTGATCATGGCAGTTACCATGATGACTTTCCCTTTTGATATTGTAAATGTCAACTTGCGATTTTTCTTAGGAAGGTGTATTCCTTTGACATTGAAAATCATGTTTGTAATGAGTAAGTATTGTGGTTCTGACTTCATGCTTACTGTATTCTGTTTAATAGGAAATGATATCATTTTACTTTGCAATCTGCAAGTTGTAAACCTGAAGAATTTTTTTCATACTTGAAATATATATATATATATATATATATATTATATATATATATGTGTGTGTTAACAGCACACCTTGAATCAATTCCATTGATCCAAGGTATACTTCAATTTTTCTTTGTTGTCATCTTGTTAATTGACTTTCCAAAAGAAATGTATTTTGGAACCAAGTTGGGTTTTGTTGTAAATAGTAAAGAACATAGTTGTAAGTATTCTTACTTAGCATCATGCTACCAACGGTAAGAATTGATCTCCTGGATGCATAAACTATAACATTGTATAACATGAGAAGGGAAGAGGTTCGTTATAAGGATATTAAGGCAAATATTTTAGCCTTGGACGGAAATGTCCTATATTACGTTGGCTTTGACCTAAGGTGGAAAGACCCACTCGAGACCTATTGTTGAATTATTGTGGTTTGTGCTCTAACTTATGTTGTAATGTCCTAACCTACTTGGAATTTAATCTAAAAGGTTGTAACTTAACCTAGGATAAATTCTAAGGGCCTAAGACCTAAAGTGGAAACCTAACTATTAATAAGAGGACCTAAACTATTAGTAATCCTATGGGGGACCTATGGGATTATGTAACAAGTGGGAGGATAGTGGTGATGGTTTCTAGACTATTAATGTGGAATAAATTACAGTCCTTGCACTTTTAAATTGCCAAGTTTGGTGGAAGCATGGGAAGTTAGTGGATGCCTAACTAACATTGTTGCTAAATTTTAAAATACAAGAAAAAACTTAAAATGGAAATTCTCCAAGTTTGAATTGGCGGTGGCATGAGGAAAGAGGGGGAAATTGCATTTAAAGCATTTAATGGTGTTGGTTTCAGTGAAGAAACCCGCCTAGGAAAGAGGAGAAGCGGGTTTTGTGGGAATTGTTAGTCATTTGGTTTTTCTAGTTTTTACTATGTGTTGGTTGCTCTTTTTAGCCTGTAAATCTATTTTCGACCCATTGTAATCTTGAATGTGTAGTGTCCACTTCCTTTTAACACCTTTTGATACTGATCTTATATTGTTGATTTCATTATGGACATTATTATGGTTTTGATTTAGTATGATGTTAGATGTTGGACCATGGATTATTGTTGATCTTGATTTAGTTATGATGCATAATGATTATTAGAGACACTTCATATGTGGATGATGATTTACTATTTGACATGGATATATTATGAGTAGACTTGGAAAATAGACATTATATGATGATGATATATTTATTGATATAAATTGTAAGTGATATTGTTGATTTCCTTGATGTTGTTGTGATTCATATGTATAGATTATTTTTTGATTATATTTATATCATGTTGGATGTTCTGATATGGCCATGAGGCCGAAGGAGGTATTTTTGTTTTGTAGGATAAAATATCACAACAAACATCGGGGGATTGAAGACCAACCACATTGGAATTCTAGATGAATTCAACAAGGTCACCATGGCAACTTGTTTTTTTGTGTTTTTGTTTGATTGTTAGGGATTCCCATGGGGGGATCACCTTTAAATGTGACCATGGGTTTTGTATTTTTGTTCTTGTGGTTCCTTGTTTTATTGTATATATTTTATTAGTAATGTGTCCCTTTCTTTTATTTAATTAAATTATGGAGAATTAATGTGAGTAATCATATTTTTTAAATATATATATATATATATATATCAAATTTGGGATATAAGAAAGTAATTGAATAAGTTGTTGGATTTTTTTATTAAATATGTAAGTGATGTGTAAGTATGTGTAAGAGTTGTGTAAGTCATATTTTGGAGTATGAAACACTCCACCTCCTTGGAAATTCAAATTGTCCTTGGAGGTTTTTTTTGGAGGCTTATGGGACAAGTAAAACTTGTCCCATACCTCTTAAATTTATTTACCAACCATACCTATGGTTGGAAGGTTAAATTTAAACTTTTATAAATCAAGCTACATGTTTTAATTACACTCTTCTTACATTTTATTAAATTTAGTCCTTTGGGGTGTGGGATGTTTGGAGTGTGTAAGTAAATTGTCATATTTTCACCCACCTCTTTATTGTGCTTTGGAGAATGAATTTTGACTTTTGTATTGGAGTTTAGGATGTGTGATGTGGCATCCTACATGGATCCACCTCATCCTCTTCTCTTCCCTCTTCTATAAAATTCAAACTCTTTGCTTTGTCTTGGGGTGGTTGAAACATTTTGCATGCTTCCTTGGGGTGAATTTTCTTGTTGATTGGAGCTCTTGCTTTTGGAAGGAGATTGGAGAAATTTGCATGATTGTTGGTTGCTGATTTTGGGACTATATTTGACATTGAAAGCTTGTTGTGTTGGAGCCAAATCTACCATGGAGAGGTAGGATCTTAGCTCTTCTTTTATGTTGTTATTTATTTTTTTGTATGGGTGAATGGTATATGTTTTTATGTGTTTATTGGCTATTTGGGTAGACTTTCATAGAAATGGTGTAGGAGAAGGCTATGGGGAATTCATGTGGGGGGGCATAAGGGAATGCCAATGGCATCATAATTCTTGTGGAGGGAGTTTGGGTTTGGGATCCACCATGGAAAAGAAACAGCTTACATTTCTTACTTGTGGGGGGCATAAGGAAATTTGTGGGGGGCATAAAGAGGGATTGTTGGGGGCATAAGGATATATGGGAGATATTTATATTGGCAGTTTTTTATAGGATGATACTCAATTCCCATTGGGAGGCATAAGTAGCTTCCCCCATATTTCTTTCTCCTTCGGCTTACATGGTGAAGCTTGAGTTTTGTGTCATGTTTCAATGCAATTGCAAAACTGTTGTTTTGATATAGACTATGTTTTTAATTTGAAATGTGCATGTTGAAAGAATGTTGTGTGTTTGTGGAAGCCTGTTGTTGTCATTATTTGAAATACATTTCTTATTACATTGTGGTTGGGGCTCGAGGGCCAATGAAAAAGGATGGATTCTCCTCTTCATTGGATGTCTTGGTTGGGTGGAGAGCATTACCTTTACCCTTCTTTTGTTGTGATCAAATTGGAAGAAAAAAGGGAACTTTGCATGTTGTTGTTCTGGAGTAGAGGAGAAAGATAGTTTGACAACCCCTTGTGAAATAAATTCTTTTGTAACCTTTCCCACTTTGAAGTGGATGAAATTATAAATGTTTTGGAAATGGAAAGATGTTGTATGGATTATGAAATTTGTAAAGTGAAATGAAAAGAGACAGACTCTGTTTTTGCTTTGAAAGAATGTGAAAGAAAATGTAATATTCTGCTATGTAATTAATAAACGATTTTGGAAGGAATAAAAGAAAGAAGTTGTAAAATTTCCTTTGGAAATCAATGAATGAATAAAATGTTTTTCCCAAATTGCATTGTTAAATTGAAACTGATTATATCAATGTTTTAGAATCTTTGTTTAAAAGGAAGAAATGTTTGTAAGAAAAATATAGTATTTTGTCTCTTTTGGAAATGTGTAAAATTGGAATTAGAATTACATTTTGGGTTTAGAATAGTTGATTTGAATCCACTAAATGTATTAGACTAGAAGAGAAATGAACTTTCATATTTGGAAGATGAACAAAATGATATCCGGATCCTTTAGAAAATTGATCTTTGTTGTAAATTTTAAAATTGGCAAATACTTCTCTAAAATGTACAGTTCAAACCTGTAAATAATAATCAACATTGAAACATTAAAATTTAGCATGCTATGATATCAATGAACTCAATTTGACAAAAAAACACTTAAGGAAATAATTTAAAACATTACAAAATTGGGCCCAAACCTTTCACATTTATTTTGCAGTCTTTTTCTGTCAATTGTTGGGAAAAAAAATTTGGAAAATCAATCAAGTCAAATAACCTTCCTAAACATCCTAAATCCTTCTTGGAACAATCCCCCATGTTTGTTTGGCATGTTGAGTGAAGGAGAAGATCAAATTGAACAAAATTTAGAATTTAAACTTTACCAGTTTACTTTTAAAAATCTTGCAGAACGTTTTCTTAAAATTTACACCTTAAACTTTATCAAAATCTAAAATTTATGATTCCTATGCAAAGAGGGAATCGAGAGATTTCAAGAAAGTCCTCATTTTCCCAAAACAAAGCTTTCTATCAAAATTTATGGCATTCTAAAGTTTTCTTCGCTGGCATTAAAATTTTCAGAAAATTTTCCTTGGCGGGCCCGCAGCCTTAATTTTTCCCTTGGGACTTAGAAAAAATTTTGAGAAAATTTTTAAAATTTTCTCTACTGGCCTATAGCTAATGAAAGTCTCCCACATGGCACTATGGGGTGATAGCGGAGTTGTGGAACCCTTGCAACTTTACCCTTTTTGAAAAAAAAAATTTGGCAGTTTTTTTGTGAAAATCCCTATGGCCCTGCACTCCCGCCATTGCCTTGGAGAAATCCCTTCCAAGGATGTGCATGCAACTTACCCCTTTGACTCCCTTTGGTAAAATTCCCTAAACACCTCCGTCACCCCGTCCTTCCCTCATTTTCTTCTTGCTTTAGCTTGGAGCTCCACGCGTGTCCCTGGTGGACCTATGGAGGTGCGGGCACAAATTGGATTCCCACCGCCCCTCCCCACACAAGAAAAATTTGCAAATTCTTCCCATGACCCGCCAACTCGCCCTTTTGGGAAATTTTTCATCCCTGGGCCCATAGGCCCACTCTTGGGGGAAAATTTTCACCCCAAGGCCCATTGGCCCATAACTTGAGTTTTATGAGGAGTTAGGAGGAGTTCTTTATATCATTGGAAAGGTGAGGAAATTTCCTATCCAATAGGAATGATTTAGGGAAATTTTGAATGTGTTAAGTGTGATAAAAATAAATTTGAAACTATAATCTTGTTAGAGGGTGGGTATGGTGATAATTTACCCTCTGAACCTAATTGAAACTTCTAACCCTAAATTTTGGACCTTGTGATCTCTAATAATTTTTAATAAAGGAAAGGTATGTTCTAGTAGATTAAACTTGTTTTAGAGCTTGTTAGTGACAGTTGTTGCCTTGTAACCTAGTTGTAGACACTTCAAAAAAAAAATTATTCCATAATTTTACTAACTAATCTTAGGTTGTTTCTTGGGTCTCGAGTGGGTTGTTTTAGAGGGAATTACACTTGGTATCAGAGCAGTGGTTCAAAATATTGGACCATTGGGCACACTAGAAAACTTGAGACATGAAACTTAAACCTAGCACATTTTTAAATCTAGAAAACAACTTAGTTTAGAAATTACATTTTTTAGTAAACATGGAAATTATATAGAACTTATAAAAATGAACTAACTCTCTGCTTGGTCTGTGCAAGAGGTGCAGATAAGATGAGGGGAAATTTCACATAGACCCAGACTTACCACCACCAGATCAAGGTGTAGCAACCATCCTACCCCATATTTTTTAGACTCTTCAAGATGTTAATGCCACTCTACGCAGAGGATTAGGAGGAGGACATGAAGGCAGACATTATAGAGCCCCTTCTATTGAGGGTCAGGTATCTCCTTGACCCAGTGAGGAGCATAGATGAGAGAACTCCCATGTAGAGTTAGTCAGGGAAGAGTCACCACAGAGGGGACAGGGTGACTTAGTTTCAGAGCATATAGAGAGGTCTCATAGCCCTAAGCTTAAGGATGAGTGTGTAGAGATACCTAGGGGCCGTCAGACCATAGTTGTAGATCACATCAAGGAGATCCTAAAGCTTTGGCCATCACATTACTCTGGTGACATAGGTGGATTTTAGGTAGAGGCCTGACTAGTGAGCTTCAGTGGTTGATTCAAGCTTTGTCCTTATTCTAGCAGCATGAAAGCTTGTGTTATAATCCATCTACTGAGGTATGGAGTAGGATTATGGTGGAGGAGAGAGGAGCGGAAGCTCCATTTTGATTCTAATATAGTGACCTGGGAGTTCTTTAAGGAGTGTTTCTAGAGTAGATATTTTTCACAAAGGTTCATACAGTAACGGATAGATGAGTTTCATGACCTTCAACAAGCATCTCTTTCAGTAGCAGAATATGAGAGTATATTTATAGATCTACTCTAGTATGTTGAGTACATGCAGGATGAGTAGGTGTGGATCCACAGGTTCATCCAGGGAATAAATCTAGACATTGGAGGTGCAGTGTGGATTTATTGTCCACAAACATTAGCTTAGGTCAACGAGAAGGCCTATATAGCAGAAGAGACTCGAGGAAATACCCAGTAGGCTAGAGACCGATTCCAGAGCCGCATACAGCAGATGTAGGATGGTAGATCGAGGGGGTCAGTACCCCTTCCTCATGGTGGATAAGGTTCAACATAGTCATCATTTATACCACAGCAGTAGTAGCAGCAGTAGTAGTCCCGCCCACCTCATAGACCTCCACAAAGAGTTGATGCACAAAGAGGTCAGAGTATAGGGCCTCCTCCTAGGGGTTCCATCAAGACACAAGGTGGACCTAGAGCTCAGTCAATGAGATCTTGTCAGTAGAGACCTCAGCAAACCATAGCCAGATCGTCAGGATCCACGCCACAGACTTTGGGGAGGATCAAGTGGATGTTTTGGTTGTGGTGTTACTAGAAATTTCTAGAGAGACTACCCATAGAACCCTAATAACAAGGGTAAGACACAGATCTTAGAGCCAATTGTTGGTGACATGGGATGTAGCCACAGGATTTATGTAGTGGTTGAGAACTGTCAGGCTGAGCATCAGAGTACAATCATTGAGACTACAGGTAGCATTGGGGGTATTCCTACCTCTATATGGTTTTATTTTGCTTCTTCTAATTCTTTCATTGCACCATCTTTAGTAGAGCGATGCAGGCTAGTGGTAGTTAGGTAAGGTCATAGTTGGGATGTTGAGATGGATTTTGGAGCCAAGATCTCTGTAGACTCCTTAGTTAAGGAGTGTGTAGTAGATTTGGGACTTTTCACCACTAGCTCAGATATTTGTATCCTTCCTTTGGGATCGTATGGAGTCATTTTGGACATGGATTGGTTATCTACACATAGGGCCAGGATAGATTGTTACCACAAGACTATATCTTGTGTAGATGATTTGGGAGTGGAGTCGGTGATTTCAAGGGTCAAGAGACCCATTTCTATTTGCACTATCTCTGCTATGCAACTTAAGCAGTGTGCACGATGGGGTTGTCAAATGTATGATGTTACAGTCAATGATCGATCAGAGGATGGGTCTAGTGGACCATCACTAGATGATCACCCCATTCTTAAAGAGTTTACAGATGTCTTTCTAGGAGATCTATCGGGGTTACCACCCCCATGTGAGATTGATTTTCATATAGATCTAGTTCCAGGAGCAGATCCTATCTCATGAGCACCTTATCGGATGACCACCCTAGAGCTCTGTGAGCTCAAGTTGCTGCTTGAGGGCCTTTTGGAGAAAGGCCTTATCCATCCTAATGTATCCCCTTGGGGTGCATTGGTGATCTTTGTGAAGAAGAAGGATGGATCCTTATGGTTGTGTATTGATTACCACCAGCTAAATAAGGTAACGATCAAGAATCATTATCCCCTTCCATGTATTGATGATTTATTTGATCAGATTAAGGGAGCCAAGGTTTTCTCTAAGATTGATCTTAAGTCAGGTTACCATCAGTTGAAGATTTTAGAGGTGTACATTCATAAGACCGCCTTCTGCATAAGATATGGGCACTATGAGTTCACAGTAGTGCCTTTTGGTTTGACTAATGTCCCCATAGTATTTATGAGTTTGATGAATGGGGTATTCAGGACCTTCTTAGATTTATTCGTGCTCATCTTCCTTGATGACATTTTGATTTACTCACATACGCATGAGGAGCACAAGGAGCACCTTCACCAAGTTCTTCAGTGTCTTCGGGAGCAGTAGCTTTACGGGAACTTGGAGAAGTGTGCATTCTTTCAGATGGAGGTACAGTATTTGGGTCATATCATTTCTAGGGAAGGTATCACCATCAATCCTTCCAAGATTGGAGCTATTATGGATTGGCTAGTACCCACTACAGTGACTGAGGTGTGCAGCTTCATGGGATTAGCAAGATACTACCAGAGATTTTTTTAGGACTTCTCTCAAATTTCACACCCTATCACTTCCCTTCAGAGGAAAGGGAAGAATTTTTTTGGGTCAAATAAATGTGAGTAGGCCTTCAGAACACTGAAGGAATTCCTCACTATAGCACCTATTCCTGCAGTGTTGGATCCTCAGGGTGAATTTTTCATTTGCACGGATGCTTCTTTAGCAGGGCTTGGAGGTGTGTTTATGCAAGAGGGCATAGTAGTGGCTTTTGATTCTTGTAAACTCAAAGATTATGAGCTTAATTATCCGACACATGATCTTGATCTTGTGGCAATTTTTCATGCCTTAGTTCGATGGAGACACTTTCTTCTTGGTCATAAATTCACACTCATGACAGATCACTTGAGTCTTCATCACCTCTTTATGTAGCCCAATATAAACACTCATCAGTGGCATTGGATGGAGCTACTTTATGAGTATGATATGGAGATTGAGCATGTGAAGGGGAAGGAGAATATGGTAGCAAACGGAGACATGTGGCTATGGCCACCTCAATGAGCACAGATTTGTAGAGCAAGATTCTTCAACAAACTCATCTTGACAGATTCTACATTGCAGTTCAAGTAGAGATCGAGCCTTAGAGCCCCCTTGAGGGGAATTTTGATGGATTTTCCTTATAGGCAGATGGTCTTCTTAGGCACAGAGGCTGGATTTATGTTCCCATAGATAGAGGCTTGAGGCAGGACATCTTTGCAGAGGCACATCATGCACCCTATTTATCCCATCCGAGCGTGAAGAAGATGCATGCCACCTTGAGATATTTATATCATTAGAGAGGACTTCGTAGAGACATGGCCCAGTTCATGTCATGATTTTTATAGTGCCAAAAAGTTAAGGTTGAGCATCAGCATCCAGCTAGCCTTATTTTCCCTCATGCTATATCAGAATGGAAGTGGGACACCATTTCCATAGATTTCATTGTTGGGCTAACGATGTCGAGATATCACCACGACACCATTATGCTCACGGTTGATAAATTGAAAAAAGTGGCTTTCTTTTCTCTGATGAAGACCACTTATACTACTAGAGCAGTGGCACAGGTATATTTGGATGAGATTGTCAGGCTACATGGGATTATTTGGAAGATCATTTGTGATCTCAATCCTTTGTACACTTCCCATTTCTAGTCTACCATACAGTATGCTCTCAGGACAAGAATCAATTTCAACACAGCGTATCACCCTGAGATAGATGGATAGACTAAGTAGGTGAATCAGATTATAGAGGACATGCTCAGGATGTATGTGATGGATCAGCAATCTAAATGGGAGGAGTACCTATACTTTGTGGAGTTTTCCTACAACAATAGTTTTTCAGAGTTCCATAGGCATGACTCCTTTTCAGGATTTGTATGGTAGAGAGTGCAGGACACCTATTAGCTGGGAAATGTTAGAGGACAAAGTATCTTTTAGACTAGCTCTTATACAGGACATGGAATAGTAGGTGGTATTGATCAGACAGAGACTACAAGAGGCGTAGGACAGGAAGAAGAAGTATACATATCAGCATAGGATCGACCATAGTTTTAATGTGGGCATGAAGGTGTTCCTTCATGTCAAGCCACACAAGAGCCCTATCCGTTATGGAAAAGGTTCTAAGTTAGATCCTAGATTTGTGGGTCTTTTTGAGATCTTGGAGGGTATCAGCCCTTTTTCCTACTGTCTAGCATTTCCACCTAGCTTGTCTCACATACATGATGTGTTTCATGTTTCAGTTCTTAGGATATATATGGCAGATCCTTCTCATGTGTTAGATTAGACATCATTATAGGTGTAGGATCAGGGGTAGGTGATGGTGTAGCCCATGTGCATCTTAGATTGTAGGACCCTAGGCCTTCGAGGAAAAGAGGTTGATCAGGTTCGGGTGTAATGGAACAAATATGATGAGACTGCAACTACATGGGAGGATGGTACCTTATTATGAGTTTAGTTTCCACATTTGTTCCTGATCAAGGGATCATTTTTGAAAGCTCCCTAAACATCCCTAAATGGTTTCAGTGTAGAATATCATCTCGAGAGCTTTCCAACGACTGTAAGAATGCAACAAACAGACACCGGGAGCTCTAGATATGTCTGGTCAACGTTCAGTCAACAAGAAAGTCAACTCTGGTCAACTGGTCAATATTGGACCAATGGCACTGCAACACGTGGTAAAAGGGTAAAAGGGAGTTTTTTATGGGTTTTCAATCACCGGTCTTCGATGAGTGTAAAGATGGTGCACGGGAGCAAGAGGCTCAAATTTTATCACAGAGGGGAGCCCGGCCACCGTGTGGACTATGGTACTATCGCTGACGTGGTGGGTCCACAAGCCACCATGTGGCTTACCACCACTCGTCGAATTCACTCGATTTTCCTATCGGGAGAAAATAAGTGGAATATATGCTATTTACCGAGTTAATTATTTCTATGCCACATTGTATGGGTTGAAATTATATTTACTTGGTAAGTCCACTTACAAATGCCACATATATATATATATATATATATATATATATATATATTAATGTTTATACATTAGTATAAACCGCCATCACACATTATGCTCAGCCCCTTTGTAAAGCGGTTGTAGTGGAATCTTCCACGTGGAGGGAAGAAGGTGGTAAGCAGTGGTAGGGGGCGGTTATGCACCAAAGTGGTCCTTTGACCACTTCACATATGCGTGGGAAGGCTATTTAAAGCCTTAAAACTTTATCCAACCTCAAAATGTGGGATATACCCACTTACCTTAGCCGCTCAATGGGGATTTTAACCCATTTAAAATGCTAAGCGCCCTATTTGGGATTTAACCCATTAAAACATGCAATCCAATTTAATCCCATTACACATGCTACGGGTTAGGCTATTATTAGCCTTAAGATAATTTGTAATGCATATTTTAAGGGCTCTAATTTTCTATAAATAGGGAACCCGTTATTTGTAAAGGACACATACATCCCAAGCTTATTATTTGTTAAGCTTATTGTGGACACACAAAAAATATAGAGAAGCTCATTCCTAGAGTGTTGGAGGTGAAGTCCGAGCCAAGAGGAGAATGAGAAATTGTTGTGTGAAGACCTAAATTATTTAGGCATTATTATTTTTTATTGTTATTGACCTATTATTTGTTAGGCAATAATAAATTAAATATTTGTGGCTAGAAGTTATTCAAACTACCTAGTCAGCCCATAGCACCACACCAATTACTTTCAAATCTTGGATTGTCAACTGGAGTGCTAGCGTCACATTGATAACATCGGGAAGGCCGATCGAAGCTGAAGGAGATTGTACACCAGGAAGGTGGAAGTCGGGTATCAGAGCTGGTAATCGACACCTGTAAACTTGTACACCAGGAAGGTGGAAGTCGGTGTGCTATTTTCACCCTTGTCGTCTGAAGCTTACAATCACCAAATCCAAGAAGATAACTCTCTTTTGCGATCAATGTATTACTCCTTGGAAGAGGAGAATGCTCGTTTGAAATTGGAACTGAAAACCAAGGATGAGCAATGTGGTGATCAAAGGAAGGAAATACCTTCAACTTTAGATGTAGAGGCCATGGAAGATGATTACACTGTAAGTTGTTCACCACGGGAATATTCTTCTTCCTCCCATTCAGTTTCAAATTCAGGTAATGAAGTCTTTGGTTTGTTTGAAAAGCATACTAGAGGCATTAGATCCAAGTTACTAGATAAAATGGGATTTGATGGAAGAGGCCTTGGTAAAAATGGCCAAGGCATTACTAACCCAATACAAGTCGAGGATCATCCTCATTTTGCAGGTTTGGGTTTTCCTAGCGTGGGAATGGAAATTGGAGAATGCTCCAAGAACACTGACGGGAGACAAGCTTCCGAAAGCAAAGTGATTACCCCACTAGTCCTACAAGAAGATTATGAGTAGGAAAGTTGTGCTTTGTCGTCACAGGCAAGATGTGGTAAGAGAAATCACTGAAGAGGTAATGAGATTCCACCTCCAGTTTCTTACCATAATCATAAGCACAGTAAAACTTTTGATCCACTTTTTCATCTTAAGAAGTATGGTTATGATTTTTAGAAGATGTGGAATTCTTTTCCATGTACTTTTGTGGATTGCATAATCATTCAGTGGCCAGATGCTGGAAGAGAAGGACACTGATGAAGAAGTTGATGTCGTTCGTCAGGAACAAGGCAAACCAAAAATACCAATCTCGTCATGCAGAGTCAAGAAATGGTAGAAAGAGTTCCTCATCCCAGAAGGAGATTAAAAGGAATTTTTGTGCTCATTTCCAGAGGAATGGGCACCAGGTGGAAAATTACTAGAAACTACATCCATCTCACCATCAAAGTAATGGCAAGCCAAAGATGGAATGGAGGCTTATTGAAAAGGCAGAAGAAGTTTCTACTCCACCACTAGTAGACAAGTCAACCCAGGACCAGGTAATACCTGAAAGTGAAAGTCCTTTAAAATGGGTAAGTCAACAATTTTTCAATTATATATTGCATAATTCAGATTGATGGATCATATGCAATATTAAGTTTGGAGATCAGATTTTGTGAGAAAATTCTGAGAGAAAGGTTTACAATACTCGGTGGATTTTCTTACTTAGAAAATTTGATTAATGCTCCAAACATATCTCCTAATCAACTTGTGAGTACCTGTTACAACTTGGATATAGGAATTAACTCATATAAAGCTTAGAGATTGATCTGCCATTTGTGTAGACAATAGAGTTTTAGAGATCAGCTCGGAACTTCATTCTGTGTAGAGGCATTGTGACTGTGCAGCAAAATGGTAGCTGAATCACCATTGGCATTGACATCAGGTTGGAACTTCATTCTGTGTAGAGGTATTGTGACTGCTCAATAGAATGGTACCTGATATTAGTGTTTCAACAAAGAGGATCTCTAAAAGGATCAGCTCAGAATGTCATTCGAAGTTAAGGCATTACGACCACACATACGAATGGTAGCTGATCAACAGAATTAGCATCGTGCATCGGAGGCTCGAGGTCTTGCAAGAGGCTTAGCATCATGCATCGGAGGCGTTGACATCCGTAACAGACTTAGCATCATGCATTGGAGGCTCGAGGTCTTGAAAGAGGCTTAGCATCATGCATCGGAGGTGTTGAGGTCTATAATAGACTTAGCATCATGCATTGGAGGCTTGAGGTCTTAAAAGAGGCTTAGCATCATGCATCGGAGGCGTTGAGGTCTACAGAGACTTAGCATCGTGCATCGGAGGCTCGAGGTCTTGAAAGAGGCTTAGCATCATGTATTGGAGGCGTTGAGGTCTGTAACAAACTTAGTATCATGCATTGGAGGCTCAAGGTCTAAAAGAGGCTTAGCATCATGCATCAAAGGCGTTGAGGTCTATAATAGACTTAGCATCATATATCAGAGGCATTGAGGTCTACAGAGACTTAGCATCATGCATTGGAGGCTCGAGGTCTTGAAAGAGGCTTAGCATCATGCATCGGAGGCGTTGAGGTCTGTAACAAACTTAGCATCGTGCATCGGAGGCTCGAGGTCTTGAAATAGGCTTAGCATCATGCATCGGAGGCGTTGAGGTCTGTAAAGGGACAAGGCATTGTCCATCATTGACATCGGATCAATCAAATCTCTACGTAACATGGAGTTCCTTCAAACCAGTCTGGATTATGTGGAATCAACTTGGAGCCAGGAGCTATGTTATAGAATCAAAGAAGATCCTTATTGTAAGATATCAAGAAGCTTAGCACCACACAGAAGGAGCGTTGAGGTTTCATTCAGAAACTTATCACCATAAAGTGGAGGCATGGAGGTCTTCTTCAGATCAGAGTGGTGTAACGGAACCGTCATGGGCCCATAACCCACAAGTCCCAGGATCGGAGCAGAGTTTTTCCAGATTCAGGACAGTATGGAAGCTTTTTAGGACAAAAAGCTTTTCTCAGTGGGGAGGTGTGATTAGGGGATCATTTTTGAAAGTTCCCTAAATATCCCTAAATGGTGTCAGTGTATAAGATCATCTCGAGAGCTTTCCAACAACTGTAAGAACGTGACAAACGGACATCGGGAGCTCTAGATATGTCCGGTCAACATTCAGTCAACGAGAAAGTCAACTCTGGTCAACTGGTCAATATTGGACCAATGGCACTGCGACACATAGTGAAAAGGCAAAAGGGAGTTGTTTGTGGGTTTCCGATCACCAGTCTTCGACGAGCGTAAAAATGGTGCACAGGGACAAGAGGCTCAACTTTTATCACGGAGGGGAGCCCGGTCGCCGTGTGGACTATGGTACTATCATTGACATGGTGGGTCCACAAGCCACCATGTGGCTTACCACCACTCGTCGAATTTACTCAATTTTCCTATCGGGAGATGACAAGTGGAATATATGGCATTTACCGAGTTAATTATTTCTATGCCACATTGTATGGGTTGAAATTATATTTACTTGGTAAGTCCACTTACAAATGCCACATATATATATTAATGTTTATACATTAGTATAAACTGCCACCATACATTATGCTCAGCCCCTTTGTAAAGCAGTTGTAGTGGAATCTTCCACGTGGATGGAAGAAGGTGGTAAGCAGTGGTAGGGGGCGGTTATGCGCCAAAGTGGTCCTTTGACCACTTCACATATGCATGGGAAGGCTATTTAAAGCCTTAAAATTTTATCCAACCTCAAAATGTGGGATATACCCACTTACCTTAGCCGCTCAATGGGGATTTTAACCCATTTAAAATGCTAAGCGCCCTATTTGGGATTTAACCCATTAAAACATGAAATCTGATTTAATCCCATTACACATGCTATGGGATGAAGCTATTATTAGCCTTAGGATAATTTGTAATGCATATTTTAAGGGCTCTAATTTTCTATAAATAGGGAACCTGTTCTTTGTAAAGGACACACACATCCCAAGCTTATTATTTGTTAAGCTTATTGTGGACACACAAAAAATACAGAGAAGCTCATTCCTAGAGCACTGGAGGTGAAGTCCGAGCCAAGAGGAGAATGAGAAATTGTTGTGTGAAGACCTAAATTATTTAGGAATTATTTTTTTTTTTTATTATTGACCTATTATTTGTTAGGCAATAATAAATTAAATATTTGTGGCTACGAGTTATTCAAACTACCTAGTCGGCCCATAGCGCCACACCAATTACTTGCAAATCCTGGATTGTCGACCAGAGTGCTAGCGTCGCATTGATAGCGTCGGGAAGGCCGATCGAAGCCGAAGGAGATTATATGCCAGGAAGGTGGAAGTCGGGTGCTATTTTTCACCCTTGTCGTCTGAAGGTCTGGTTATTCTTCTAAGCAAGTTTAAGTAGTTTCCATTAGGTTTTCTTGTGAAAGTACTATTGTAACTTACAAGTTTTTGACTAGTGGAACGGTTCGACCACGAACCTGGAGACATAGGCAATTACCGAACTCCATAATCAATCTGTGTGCGATTGTCATTATTGTCTTGCATTATTTTTAAATTGATTACTTAAAAGGAGTAAATTATCAGTGAATAATTAAAGCCTACAAGGGTCTAAGATCAGGTAGTAATAATTTGATTATTTTCGGATTAGTTCCAGTGACTTCCAAGAGGAATTCAAGCATAAGGGGAGGGGGATGTAGTGCCCACTTCCCTTTGACACCTTTTGATACTAATCTTGATACTGTTGATTTCATTTTGGGAATTATTATGGTTTTGATTTAGTATGATGTTAGATGTTGGACCATGGATTATTATTGATCTTGATTTAGTTATGATGCATGATGAATATTAGAGACACTTCACATGTGGATGATGATATACTATTTGACATGGATATATTGTGAGTAGACTTGGAAAATGGACATTATATGATGATGATATAGTTGTTGATATAAATTGTAAGTGATATTGTTGATTTCCTTGATGCTATTATGATTCATATGTATAGATTATTTTGTGATTATATTTATATCATGTTGGATGTTCTGATATGGACACGTGGCCAAAGGAGGTATTTATGTTTTTCATTTTAAAATATCACAACAAACATCAGGGGATTGGAGACCAACCACATTGGAATTCTAGATGAATTCAACAAGGTCACCATGGCAACTTGTTTTTTTGTGTTTGTGTTTTATTTTTGTTAGGGATTCCCATGGGGGATTTTCTTCACTGGCATTAAAATTTTGGGAAAATTTTCCTTGGCAGGCCTGCAGCCCAAATTTTTCCCTTGGGACTTAGAAAAAAAATTTGGAAAATTTTTAAAATTTTATCTGCCAGCCTGCAGCCAATGAAAGGCTGCCATATGGCACCATGGGGTGATAGCGGAGGGGTAGAACCCTTCCAACTTTACCCTTTTTTAAAATTATGTTTTTGGCAATTTTTTTGTGAAAATCTCCACAGCCCCGCACTCCCACCCTTTCCTTGGAGAAATCCCTTCCCCGGATGCGCAGGCCCGCGTGTGCAACTTTCCCCTTTGACCCCCTTTGGAAAAATTCCCTAAAGACCTCTGTCACCTCGCCCTTCCCTTGTTTTATTCCTGCTTTGGCTTAGAGCTCAATGCGTGTCCCTGGCAGACCCACGGGGGTGTGGGCATAAATTAGATTCCCCCCCATCCCCCGCATGCAGGAAAAAATTACAAAGTCTTTGCACGACCCGCCAACTCGACCTTTTGGGTAATTTTTCACCCCTAGGCCCATAGACCCGCTCTTGGGGGAAAATTTTCACCACAAATCCCGCCGGCCCATAACTTGAGTTTTATGAGGAGTTAGGAGGACTTATTTATATCATTGGAAAGGTGAGAAAATTTCCTATCCAATGGGAATGATTTAGGAAAATTTTGAATGTGTTAAGTGTGAGAAAAACCAAGTTGAAACTCTTAGCATGTTAGAGAGTGGATATGGTGATAATTTACCCTCTGAACCTAATTGAAACTTCTAACCTAAATTTTGGACCTTGTGATCTCTAATAATTGTTAATAAAGGAAAATTATGTTCTAGTAGATTAAACTTGTTCTGGAGCTTGTTAGTGACAGTTGTTGCTTTACAACCTAGTTGTAGACACTTCAAAAACAAATTCCATAATTTTCCTAATTAATCCTTGGTTGTTTCTTGGGTCTCAAGTGGGTTGTTTTAGCTGGCATCACAAAATGCCTTCAAGTTTTCTCTGATTTTGTGGAAACAAGAAGGTAGTCGGGAGATCTGGCTATTGAAGTTTTGGCAGAGATGAAATCCTTGAAAATTTCAGATGTTATCTTCTGTAAGTTAATAAGAAATCTTACCAGGCATGTTAGGCTCTTCCTGTTAAATAGTTATGTTGTTTATTAAATTTCTTCATTAAAAGAACTTTACTCTTAGAATTGAGTGGTTTTGTGGAAATGTTATGGTATGTTTGGTTGAGATCTTTTTCTTGAGTTATTGTTTGAAAAAAGATGCAATATGAGTATTTTATGAATGCACACATGAGAAAATCGATGTTCTCAGTTGAAAATTTTAGTGTATGTATAGATATCATCACTACTATTACAATTTTGATGAAATGGGTGTTCGGTCTATTGTCTCTTTGTGGGTTTGAAATTATTGAAAGTAACAGTGATATATTTACTATTTTCTGAGTTGTATATGCTCAAAAGCTAATGTATTTCGTGGAATGATAAAGCGGGACTTTGTTTGAATTTTTTTCCTTGGCTGGAAATGTGGTTTAAATACAATTTTGTTACTGGAAACCTTGCGACTATCATGTTGTCATTCATATTGCATGTTTTGGAAGAGATATGTTATTTCTCTTACTTTTGGGTACCTAAAATTATTTTTTACAAAGATTATTTTCATTATTAGAACCTAATATTAACTCAATGTGCTTACTTTAAGGATTTGTGTTGGAATATACAATTTTCTTCTCCCTTTGAACATCGATTATGAGTATAGGTACTGTGAATGACAACTCCTTTGTGATTTCTATTGTATTTGAACTAGGATGGATTCTTTTCCTTTGTGATTAAACTATTTCTTTCATACCTGTGGAATTGAGACTTTGTTACTTGGTTGTAATTATTTAATCATTTTAATCCTTAGGTTAAACCTGTTTGTTTGTAGCGCATACAACAATTATTGTGGGATGGAAATGAGGAGCTTAGTAGTTGTTTAGTAAATTGGTTAACTGTAATTGAATTCACCGAATGCCTCTACCATGGTAGCTTGTATGCTCTTGAGATTGTTCCAGTTTTGCTTCAAAGCATACACTTCATTATCAATTGAGCTGCATGTTACAACTTTTGATATTTGGGCTAGGTATTAGAGAAAAATAACGATAATCTCTTTCACTTTGATTATCGACTTCTATATTCTTTTCTCTCTCTTTTTAGAATTGAGGGTCTAGTTATTGTTACTCTTGTGTTTAGAATAAAGGTTGATTGTGTTTCTCTCTCTGACTGTTACCCTTGTTATTATTTCTCTTTTCTTGAAAATGACCAGTTCGATTGTGTTAACCATAAGAGATTGTAAAATGATTAATTGGAAGAAATGATACTTTTCTTTTCTTCTTCCTTTCCAATTTCAGAGTTAGGATATATATTTAATTGGTGTATGATTGCCTTTGAGTGTAAGTAATTATGTTTTGCTTGTTGTTTTTCTCTCTCTGAGATGGGTGAATATCATGTTGCCTTGTTAAATTTTGAAGGGATGACAAGTTGTCTTCATGGGTTTAATCACTTTTCCCTCTTTTGCATGGAACTTGGTTGAAGCTAAGTGAGTATTATATGTGAAGGAATCTTACTTTATTTTTTATTGCAGTTAATTCATCATAAAAATCCCATTTACTAGGATGAAAATAAATTGGCTTGATTTTTTCTAAACAGGTAAATCATTATCTCATTTAATTATTTCTCTTCTTATAATTGTTAGATTTAATATCCATCGAAACATTTGTTTAAATTTGGGATGAACTCTACACATTATAGAAAAGGAACAACTAAGAATTTAGGGATGCAATATTTCTTGTTTGTTGTAATTTTACTGAAGATATTGCTAATTATGAATGTTATTTGATCATGATTCTTACTTATTATGATGAGGCTGTTTAATCCATTCTCCCCTTTAGTGGTGCTTAATTCTTATCAGTTATCTATCTGAATTGATTGAAATTTTCTTAAAAGCAGGGTTCTTTTATTGAGACAATTATTCAAGAGCACATCATTTTAATGTTAAATGCTTAACATGCTCAGTTCAAGGAACTAACCTGTGCTAGTAATTTTTACAGATGGATTTCGTAAGTTGTTAAAGAATATGTGCTATTTTATGATGCTTCTCTCTGTATAATTAGAGACTGGACCTTATATGAAACATTGATATTCCTTTTTGATGTAATTAAAAAAGAAAAGTTGTGTTCTGTGGAGTTATCAATGATGATTACATGAGTGAAGTTAGAATTTTGGACTTGAAAAATGTATGTATGTAAAATGTATACATATATATATTAACCCAAGGAATGAGAAACAAAATGGTGTGTTATTTTATTTGTTGTATTATTATTGAGTTTGTTGAAAGAGAATCGTAAACTTATTCCTACTCTTTGAATTTGTACCTTTAAAAATGATGGATGTTAGATTTAAAATAAATAATGGGAAGGAAGGAATTGACATTCTACTCGTCTTAAATACAACTTTTAAGTTGGAATGTACAAATGGTTAATACTTAGGTCAATATGGATTATCTATTAACTTGATAAAAGGATAAAATACATATGAATTCATGTGTAATTAATCATTGAAAATGGATCCTAAAAAATGGATGATGAGGAAAGAACAATTAGTCTCCAGAATAAGAATTTTTTAATACCCTTGGAGTGTCATATCCAAGGATACTCAGAAGAGGAAATCATATCTCCTCTTAATAAACCTTAAATTAAGGTAAGATAATTGAAAAGAAATGGATCCATGTGTATAAGAAATAGACCTCATTCAAATGAGGTCTAATATAAAGGAAACCTGGATTTAAAATCAGTTGTGAATGAACTTGATTAAGCTTAGTAAGTTAACCTTACTATGTTAAGCTGATTTGGACTGTAAGTCTGAAATCTAATTTAAAAAAACAAGAAATGATATATGAGCCCTCAGGAAGAAGGGTAAGTTATTGAATTATCCATATGACGATTTGGAGCTAGGTATGGCTTGCTACTACAACAATCAAAGAGGTTAGAAAATCAACAAGGTTGCTAAAAATAACCTTTAATTTGAAAAAGATAAGAAGGTATTTAACCTCTTAGCTAGATATTTATCCTAGGTGTAAGGATTCCGCAGGATGTTGGTACACGCCAACTACAATAAGGTGTTTTTATGAAGGCCAGGTCTTCAAGATGACACAAAGTTATAGTTGACATATAGCAACACCCTTATGAATCGGATCATCTAGGTTCACATAAGCTCGGACTTGGCCTTAGTTTTACTTTGGACCAAGTAAGGAATATGTCCTTGTATATGGGGTGAATCATAATGACTAAAGGTAACTAGACACACGCAGTCGACTAGGGTCAAAGGAGTATGTCTTTGTACCCCTAGTCATCATGAGTGTCCCCCTATACCTTTTCATACAACTAACTTGAGTTAAGGTTCAACTTGGGACAAGAGGATTGACATGATTCAGAAAAGACAATTCTAGATAACAGATGAAGTGGGGTGAAGGACGTATTCCTTTGACAAGTATGTCATCTAGGAATATTATCATGCTAAACATGTGAAAATATTTGGCCAAAGTATCACAAGCTACTAGTTGCGTTGTCCTATATCACCTAGTTTAAGAAGTAGGATTTCAGATGGATATCGGTAATAGATATTCAAATAGGCCTCTTAAATAGAACACTTCAATACCTGAAAGGGTAAAGAGAACCAGGTATACTTAGTATACATTACATTGAATTAACATGAAGTATCGGTAAGAATCTGAGTCATGAAATGAGAGATCGATGAAACTCTGAGCCATGAAATGGGAGATTGGTAATTCATCAAGTCATTACAGTTGCATATGGTTATATGTTATGTGATTGAATGGCATGGAATGTATGTTCCATATTATTAATATGTGAACAGAGAACATTAATCTAAACATAATGTGTGTTCTAATTCATAGTCATTTAGAATAGAGAACATTAATTAAAAATTGGAACGTGTATTCTAAATTATAATAATTTAGAGTAGAGAACGTTATGAAAAAAAAAATTCCCTTGTTCTATAGTCATAAATGGGAATTTTACAGTATAAGTTGTCCTAACAAAACAAATTCTACCACATAAAAGAACTATGAACATTCTAGGTAAGATTTTTATTATCCACAGACTTCTTCCTACTTGATTATATATTGAATTCTCCATGTAGTAATATATCTTCCATGATTGATCTCTCTAAGAAAGTGTAAATTTCTCTAGGAAATCCATTAAATGTGAACAAACTATGGTCATATGACAAAAATAACTGCTAATTTCTCTTCTACAAAAACACAAGATAAGATTTACATGGGAATATGGAGATATGCATGAATCCACCCTAAGCTCTGTACACACAAGATATACATTAAAGACATATGCAAGCCAATAAGATAACCACAAAGAAGTTCAATGATACTCCAAATTCTCTGCATATTGAAACTTTTAAAAAAATGCTCCATGTGTTGGTTTCCTATCCTTTGAGAAGTCAATGTGTTTCATTGTCATCTAGATAAGAAGAAGGAAAAAATGGTTGATGAGTCACAGAAATAGATATATCTGAATTACTTTCTAAGAAGGATCAGAACCCGCTTTCATTTGACAAACCAAAAGACATATTTACTGATATGCATATGTTCCCCATTTGGATTGTATAGTGGTTTTGTAATAAAATCCTCTCTGATTTTTATCTTATTGGAGCAGGAATAACACATCATGTGTCCATGGAAAACCTTTCTAAGCCAGCTACTATTTGAAGAATTTGTGTCCATGTACCTGCAAAAGATGATGATCTTTTGATGAAGCCTTGTTCAAGTCCTTAAAATGACTACACAAAGCCTCATATATCCATTCTTTACTAATGGAACCTAATTTTCAACCTGAAGATGAATATTTGGAAAGGAAATATTAATTTGACTGTATTGAGTTTAGATAACTCATTCCTCATGAGGGGCTCAATGTTATATGGGTTCACAAGGCCTCTGTTTTATCTCTCACTGACTAGCATTCAGGATCCATATCATTGGCATTTTAAAATGTTATGTCAAAACCTTTAAATCTCATATCTCCATGAGAAATACATCATGATATTTCTGACCAAGGAAATAAAAGTTTTATTCATCTTCGGTACTACATACCTTTCCCAACAAAAGTATTTTCCTTGCACGATGATGACCAATTATCAATCCTTTGGACTCCTGATGAGACATGTGAGATTGCATTTCCCTTTGATCTCATTTTTTGACTTTGAATATACCTTTAAGGGTGACCGGATAATCCTTTTTACCTTTTTTTCTCAATTGAATGATAAGGTCACCATATTTTGTCTTACAAATATGGGTTACAAGTTCGAAGAGAATTACTAACTTCATTAAGAATGCAATTGAAAAATTAACTCATCAGTCATCAAAAACTTTCCATTTTACATCATTATCAGGAATGGATGGTCTTACAACCATCTTGACATGTTATTCATTTAGACAAGATCATGAAACATTAGAGAACTGAGAACCAACTAGTTGGTAAGCATCCAATAATACCTCATAATTTTGCTTTTGTTGCACCAGTTTGAATATTGACACCTTGTGGAAAGCTTTCTAAAAGAAACCTTAGTTATACAAGCTCTCAAAACTTTTTTTTAGCTGCACGCCTATGATACTTGGTGAATGACCAGTGGATTATGTCTCAAAAGATTGCTGAATTTTGATATGTTTCTTTTCCACAAGTAACAAGCCATGGACCAATGCTGATATACTCCATCGCATTATTGTAAGCACCTCCAATTATATTATATGACTGAAAAGAATACTTTGTTGAGGAGAGTGTGAACTACACCTAGCCTAACCCCATTTCTACTTCACAAAGGAACCATAATTTTATACGAGATTCCATAAACTAGAAGCATCATATGATTTTCCTTCTTTTTGCGGCATGGGGATAGGAAGTTTTCTTGCATGGATATAATAAGTACCTAAACTTTTTTATATAGTCGTATCATACTGGTTCTAATTCACAGTTCTCTTTGGCCCAATCATCTAACATAAGATCAAAAGAAACTGGGTAATGCCTATTTAAGTCAGTTCAGGTCATTACAATGCATGTTAGTCTTCTTGGATTTGATAATGGGGTTTGCACTTCATTGGACTAAGATCATAAACTTCCACATGATAAGCTACAAATTGGTTCAAATTTAATTGTAACCTCTAGTTCCATATCTTGTAAAGAAATCATATGAGACCAATATAAGGAAATATATCTACCCACCTTAGCTATGAAATATCCAGAAATAAAGAGGGTGAATAGTGGTGGAAATTCAATCATAGAAATGTTTTGCATTATAATTAGACTTGGACAAGCATGCAGGGTTAATTTAAGATCTTTTACTACACCCAATACTGGCACTATTGATCCATCAAGTTGTAAGACACTCTTGGAAGTTGGATTTTACTTAATCCCCAAAATGTCTACAATTTTATTTGGCATGACAGGAAGTACTAGCACCAAAATCTATCATGTAGTTATTGAATGAGGTGTTTTCCAATCTATGAGAGACATGTAAAAATGAGGATGCTTCACACAATTGAACTTACATAAGGATATTATTCTCCTGTTGGTTACATATGTTGAGCATACGACATCTGATTTGTAGGATTGTAAGTTCTCAACTAGGTGGAAGTTTCCTCAATAGCTTATGTACAAAAATTCCCAAGTTGAGATGCTGGATAGAAATGGCATCCCACATTGTGACATTAAGATTTTGTCTTCTTCATTTGTTCCACAATGGTATGATAGGAATACTTGACAAGATTTTTGCAATAAAGGATTGGGATGCTCTTTGTTTCTTTGTCTCAACCACATGGAAACTCTTTGACAATCAATAGGCCCATATTTAAGAAAACATTTCCATAGATTATGCAATGTTACCATAGGTCTTGTATGACTCACATATTGGTTCATTTTATAGGTTATTGAGTAACCTGTAGAAAAACCAGATACTAGCCAAGTCTCGATTTCACCTTCATTACAGTTCAGATGATGGGAAGTTGTAGGATGGAACTAGGATAACATAGAAGGAATGTTAGATTCCACATCCTGTTTTCATCTTCTTAGATCATTGTATGATCCACCACATGAAGTTTTGGCCATAGGGTAAACTACTTATGATTGATTAACCACACAGAATTCTTTATATTCAAAGACTCAACTGAAGTTAGGTTTAGGAGTAAATTTCTTGAATTTAGGATTTGTATGTACTTATTAAAGGAGTCATGGTTTGTATCTTGTACATAGAAGGGATGGTTTAAATGATAGTATTTTCACTTGCAAAGAGTGTATTCTAACCTCACATGTATATTTATTATGTGGTTAATCACAAGGACAAAACCATTTCAAAATTTCAGCCATGTTATTCTAAACTGGAACAATGGAATTTTCTTAAATTAGGAGCAAGATAGGGGCTTTGGATTTGAAAAATTCAATTGGCTTTCTTGGTGGAATTAATTCTATGGAAATACATTTGGATATTGAAACCTTGTTGCAGCATAACCCTGATGAGGGTTTGGAAATTGAAATTAGGATCTTGAGCTTGATGTCTCTTGAGGGAGACAATCTCATTTGTTAAATTTTTAAGTTGAACACTAAGGTTTTCAATTTCTTCTTATTTTACAGAGGAACCAAATGTGGAAGTAGAATATTAAGTAGATGGTTAAGGAATGGGAGCAACAATGGGTTGGGTATCATGCGACAATTTTAGGAAAAATGGGCATAGGAAATCTAGAGGCTAAATTTCCTACTTGAATAAATAATTTTCAGCCCTAATGGCCATTCCATAAATGTTTGGTAATTGGAATACTACACCCATAGATTGAATCATTATTTTTATATTAGAATTCAAATCTCTTAGATAGTAAAAGAATGCACCTTATGGAGTTGGTCTTAGCAACACTATAATGTTTTCCCATGTTCTCTGGAATCTGAATTTGAAGTACACCATGAGCTCATTTAGAGCTCACTTGATTACTGGTAAGTTGCTCTAAGAAGTGATATGTTGTCTTACTTTCTCCTCAAATTATTGGCATAGAGAGTGGTACCAAGTTCATCCAAACTATGAATGGAATAAGGCCTCAAACTTATATACCATTGAAGTGCTTTATCTTTGAATGCAGAATCAAGGAGCCTAACTACAACATCATTTTCTGTAACTAGATAAACTGAACACACATTAGCTAAATATATGGAATATAATCAGTTGGGGTAGTAAGGTTTTCACTAGTGAAGAAATGGATGATTTTTAGAGAAGACACTGGTACATAATGTTGGGAATTTATATCTAAGGGTCTACCATCATTAAAGATGAAAAAAGGTAGATTTATTTTTTGTGCCATGAATTGAATAGGTCTTAAAACCTTAGAGGACAACAAGAAAGGCCTACTGGGAGGAGTAGAAATATTTCTATTTAGAGGAGATTCTAATGATATCTAAACTAATCTTCCTTTTCTTCTTCTCCTTGGTGACAATTGTAAATATTCAAAAGGATCCTCACTATTTGCTACACTTTGCTTTCTAGTCTGTATTCTTATCATGAAAAAGGATTAACTAGGATAGTTAAAACTAGAAGATTTGAACCTGGGAGTCACCTAAATGAGTTTAATAAATTCTTCTAAAGGACAAAACCACTAAGTCACACAAAAAAACTTAGTAACAATAAATTTGAAGTATAACTCGTCAAAACTTGTCCCATTGGGCGTGTCCAAAATTATTTGAGCTCAAAATTTCACCCTACCCCGAATCATGTATTATCTCAGTATTTTGAGGAAACATGGGACTATCTTCAAGTGTGGAACTTATGCGTCTTAAGACAGACCTTTGAAGAAGGTCATGAATTCCTTTTCACATGCAGATTCGTGAAAAACCTGTACAAAACAACATACCTATTTATAATGCTAAAATACTCCTATATAGTAATTCCTACTCTAACAATTCTAAGGGACCAGGGAGAGATAAATGAAAGAAAGGTAAATCCTAAGCTAAAGGGGCAGGCGATAGCACTCAAGAATGAAAATGAAAATTTCTGAAATCCATAAATGACACATATGCATGTACCGCAAGTGTGAGACTGGGATCATGAAGATGTACGCAGTTCATATGCAGACAGGTAAAAGGAAGAACTTGGAATATGCAAGGGGGGGAAATATTCACGTCAAACCCAATGTGTTTGAAGGAAAGAAGCTAAACCAAACTTTGCACTAATCAATCTTTAATAGCTTCATATATATCCTATATATATATATATATATAGGATATATATCACCATATCTAATGTAAGGAAATAACCATCTTTGCAAGTTATAGAGGTCAACAACATGAAATTTCAGAGTTTTCATAGAGAAGAGCTCAAAAAAATTGCTAAGAGAAGAAAGAAGGAGAATAACCCTTAAAAAGTGTGCAAAATAACTTGCATTTATACAATTTCATAGCCAATGGAGAAAGTGAAGAGTAGAGAATGGACAAAGAACCGCTAAGCTATGGAATTGGTCAAATGCTTTGAAGATTGAATCGAATAAGTGTGGGCATCATGATTTCTTGCATAGAGGTTTCTTGTAGTATAGGCATGAATGGTCGCCCCCAAATGCATCCAAAAAATACAACATGACCTCTTGAGTCTATCACATGCCATCAAAATACACAGGACAAGCACCATACTTTATTAAATTCTAGTGGTTGAGGTGTTTAGCTCTTTGCTTCAGAGTTCGGAACAAATTTCTCTATGTTTCACATAGCTTCCACTACATGATATGTCAAATTTTCCTCATTCCATAGACCCTCAGTAACTTTATACCTACACTGTCCTCGATGAGTGGAAACATTTCACTCTATCCGTGAGGGTCTAAATTCTTCAATCTGTAGCATATTATGACCCTATGGACTATTTTCCTTCATTTTGTGGGTTTGATAAAACCCATGGGATGTTAAAATTTAGTGAACCCGCAAAACACTGAGCTAGTATTCTACAGATTTTGAACTTAGTCAATTTCCTTGATTCCTCCATGGATAAGAAAATATAAGGTGCCTTGTCTAACCTTCAGTTTCTGAGAATTGAATTCCTTAGTGTTGAAAAATATTTAGAATATGTTACACAACACTAAATTTCATCAAATCTACCAAAGTCCCCATGCTTCTCATTCCTTTGTTTTGTGGGTTCAAGAAAACCCACATAATGCTAATTTCCTACATTCTATGGTAGACTGAACTAGTCTCGCATGGATTTTCTAAACCATGAAAATGGTTAAGTCCTTTAATGAGTTGTTCAAAATTATATGTGGTTTAATTTTGGACAACATTTACATATTATACATGCAATCCTTTCTACCCATGACATATCATTTAATGCCCTTGTCAAACCTTCTTCCATGAATAATTCTACAATATATTCCAAACCTCATGTTGCTAGTCTTTGTAGTATTCCTCTCATATGTGATACTAAAGACACTACTTACATTGCACATAATTTTCCTCTTATGATGGACTATACTACTACTGATCTACATGATGAAATTTATACTAGAACCCATGATACTCCTCCCACTATGTCACATTATCATCCGCATGATTCTTGATCCCTATTGCATACTAGTGCACATTTCCCTATATCTACATATTTTCCCCTATGATGTTCACTACATATACGATACCTAAGTTATTGGGAGAAATTAATATTTCACTTCACAATGTCACCATGACCATGGATTTAAAATCTACTACTTTACACAACTTTCAGTACACTTCTATTGATCATATGTTGATTGATTCTAAGTTTATTTCACTCCTCAAACATTCCTCATCACAAGTTAGAACATAGTGTGTTGATTTGATAATGATTCCTAATGTTCTCATGTTCCAATAATTTATGCATGTCTCATTTACTATGGCTACACCTCATCTTGTTGCATCCATGGGGGAGATCAATTCCCCTCTTTCCACATTTATGTCTATGGTCATAGTTGCTATTTCATATAACTTTAATACTTTCAATCTTCCCCAATTGCACCTATTTCTTATGATAAGTCTTTTGTCTCTCCTGCCATTATTTTTGGTTGATAATAATAATTCTCATATCACTATATATGTTACACATCTCTTGAGTCACACATTGATCCTTATGTTTTCACTTACTTTTTCCAATAAGTCCATGTTCCATATATCCTAGTTTTTGTTACTAGACACACTCTTCTTGTTTATACAATTCATAGTCATGTAGTTGGGATCTTGGACTCTATAGGATTTTCCCCTCACCATGTTGACAATGTTCTTTGGTATCTCTTGTGTTCTACCCCTTGTTATTTGATAACATACTCTTAATCTAGATTCAGAAATGATTGTTGAGGGTGTACTTACCTACATGAATGTCACTTTCCACACATACACTAGGGGAAACCTCACTCCCCCATCTTCATTCTATTTCATATTATCATATTTCAATAACATCCAAATACTTACATAAATTCAAAAATACAAGCTTAGATCTTGATTGGATGTATTCTTGTTTTCTTATACTATTCTATGTTGCACATTTCTTACCATGTTACTATTGCAGTTCAAAATTACACCCTAGATATGATCATGAAAAACCAAGAATTCTGAGGCAACATGGGATTGTCTCTAAGTTGCGGGACTTGAACTGAGACAAACCTCTAGAGAAGTTCGGCTTCCTCTACATATTCCTAGCACTAAACTACTCCTAGAAAGGGAAATGTAGCTATCTAAGACTAACCTAAAATGCCAAGGGACCAGGGAAAGAGAGAGATGGTTAGAAAGATACATGGAAGGGAAATCCTAATCTAGGTGGTGATAGCATCAAAAAATGGGCGAGAGACACTCTAGTGATTGAGAAAGAGAAGTAAATGGAGAAGTGAGAGGCCAGTCATAAGTGAAACAAACCCAAAGTTTCATTTACCATCAAATCTCATATGAAACACAACATAATGAACTTACAAGGAGAAATACATCCACAACACAATGCAATAAGTAAAAGAGAGTCAATTTTGTAGCTAAAATGAGATAGGACGCACAAATGTGTCACAAAAAAAGCTTTATTACAATAAAAGTATGAATAGACCATTACAATTATAGAGGAAGGCATAAGAACGCATTTCCAAGTCTCAACTGAAGGTTTGACAGATCACAGCTACTTTGGAACAAATTTTAAATATTTCCATTATAGTTTTTGAATTTCCATCCTTTCAAAATGAAATATTTTTACAATATATAGCTCAAATGAAAGAGAAGGAAGAAAGAGAAGAGGGAAAGAGAAGGGGTAAAACTTTTCTGGTCTTTAACCATCAACATTCTACATTGAAATCCTTTACAAAACACATCTTTGCCTTATAAAGCCATCATTCAGTCTATTTCATCCTACAGAAGCAAATGAAGCCATTCTTCATCAATTCTGGTGGTTGATCTATCTGATTTGATTGTTTATGTTCTAAAAAAGTATTCTTCTACCTCCAAAATACATTTTTACCATTTTTACCCACTAAAATATGCCAAAATCAAATTCTTATGATGTCAAATTGAAGGGCTCAGTGAGATCTTTCCAATGGTATAATATTTATCTGATTTAGAGCTTGGGATCAAAAGATATGGCCATTTAAAGATTTTCCTATCGAGAGGCATAGGAATTTTACACATGGTAGCCTCTGATTGATTCAGGATCGGCCTATACCAACATGTACTTAATTTTGTTTTTTTCCAAGTGTCGGTCTCTCATTGGTTCACAATATTAGTCTTTACTTCCCTACTCGCCATATGTCCTTGTTCTTTTACCTTGGCTTTGGCTTTATGAAAATACGGGCCAATAAAACTCTGCCACGTTCCTTCATATGTCAAACTATCATTTTCCTTTTTCATTCTCTGTGGCACATGGACCAATGAAAAGGCTCCACACTCTTTTACATTTCAGACCTTGTCAGACCCCTAGAAACACGAGCCAATAATAAATTACCACGTTTCTTCGTAATTTTCCCCTTGACTGACCATTGCAAAATACAAGCCAATAATAAGGCTCCATGCACTTTGCATGTCAGTGTTTTTTATCTCAAGCCTCTAACATCTGTGAAAGATTATTCAATGAGGAAGCTCCATGCCTTGATGTGTTATTAGACCATTATTTGAACCCCACTGATAACTAGGAAATGCAAGCAAATGAGGAAGCTCCATGTTTCCACAATGTAAGAACCTATCAGACTATCTTCTTTGTGTTTGGATCTGATTAGATGGGCCTTCACATTTGTTAGACTGCGAAAGTGTGAGATTATAAAATGGCACCACGTAGCTCTTTGCATTGTATTTTCTAACTCTAGGGGACTTAGAAACTTTTTGGATTTTAAGTTGGCCGCCAGTTTTCATATGGGCATGAACCACAGAGCTTCTACCATGTGTCCCCATTGAAGCCGATGCTAAATTTGATAGGCATTTTAATGTTAGTTGGATTTTATCACCAACTTGCCAATGTTTTAAATTTTTATCCCATTGGTTTTTGGATACCAATAACCAATGCATTTGGTAAATGCAAATTGACAGTCATATGACCATCACAGGCCCGTAAAAATGGCTAAGTCCATTTTTAAATCTGTTAAAGCCAAAATAACCCTGGGGGTAATTTTGGATAAAAATTTTGTGACCTCTTAGGGTAATTTTCCTGCTAGATTAGATCAGTATCCTTATGCATCCATTGGGTATGGAGTCAAGACAACAAATTAAAAACCGATATGCAACATTGAAATTTCTTACACATGGGCCATATGAAGCATGAAATGAACTTAGGAAGGTCTGGAAACTTGAATTTGATATGTGGAGCTCAAAATGAAGCTTTAAAACTACTCTAACTATCTAATTTTACCATTAACACTACTCAAACTAAACTGGGGATACCTAAGTATGCTCTTTAAAGTTGATTGCTTAGGGTTTTTGATTTAAAACATTGCAAACTGTCCTAGAACATTATATTTTGACGAAGGAAGAGACACAGGAACTCTAACTTAAATTTATCTTCAAGGCTGAATGATTTAGCATTTAAGCTTGCCCCATATCTAATTTATATAAGAAATATTTCCTGAACTGAAATGGGGCTACCTTGATCTATTCTTTAAAGTTGATTGCTCAGGGTTTTTTATTTAAAACATTACAAATTGTCCCATAACATTACATTTTTACTAAGAAAGAGACATGGGAACTTTGATTGAAACTAATCTTTGGGGCCAAATAATTTATCATTTAAGCTTGCCCCATAATTAATTTGGCTAGGAAAGACTTCCTGAACTGAAATGGATAGTGCAACACACAAAAACTATGTACAAAATATGAAAAAACATACATACTCCAAGTGGAGACATGCAGAGTGTGCACAATTCACTTCTTCTGTTAAAAGCAAACCTACCTACCCTACTCTAACTAAAACAAGGGAAAGATAAACAAAACCTACAACAGGAAGGGAGAAATAGCTTCCCTTCAATACTAAGTGTGGCCATGTAATTAATTTTGCAATGTACATGGCCTTTAACAAGAGTGGAAAACTATTTTCCACCCTTCCCAAAGTATCAACAAATAAGATGAATACCTCCTTTAGTTTCTCTACATTTGGTTGGAGGTATTGTTATTGATGTTTGGTGCATTAAAGGTCATCCTCAAGCTCTGAAGTGGGCATGACTGGTTTTGTCTTCTCCTTTGGCTCTAATGAATCCAAGTACCTTGTGGGGCAAGGTCTGGTCCTTGAATTTTTCCCATTTCTATGAAGATTAACTCCATGAATGGAGTCATCCTGTAGACTTTCTTCCTGAATGTGGTTGTTTGTATGTTGATTTGGAGTTGGTATTGTATCCTCAACAAACATATTTTTTATACTTTCATGGATGATAATTTTGCACTTGTTTTTCCATGGCTTTCCCCATTTTTTGTTCTGTCCTAATCCTCCATCAAAAGTGCAGCAAGCTCTATACATACAGATCAATGAGGATCATTGCATTCCTCGAAGACATCTGGTTCACTTTCAATAAATTCTTCATCAATGCCTTGGGTGCCAATAGTGTCAAAAACCACTTTCTCCTCCCCTCCAACCCTACCATCTAATTTTCCCTCAAATCTGCCTACTCTATTTTGGTGTTCAACCCCTTTTTGTGCACAATTTGAACCATTTCATCCTCCCAATTTGACTCATACCAAACTTCAACATATACAAAATTATTTTAATTGGTTGAAGAAGATGTATAAATAAGGGACTGTTGATTTTTTTCATGCCTGGTGAGAGATGTTTGATGCACACAAGACCCGATATGATCAATTGGAGAAGAAAAATGACACTCCAAAACATGTTCCCAACCATGTTGATTTTCTTTCTTCAAAACAAGTGTATGATTTTACATAGCAACTTATTATTTGGAGTGTTACAGGGGTTTCTCCTTCTCTCCAAAAGCATAACAGGCCTCCCTTTCTATCAACCTTATAGGGTAACTTGGTTTAGTGGGTATTGGATATAAGGTAGGGAGAGCATGTGAAATACAAAAACCTCTAAAAACATTAATGCATGGTTTAGATAAGTTTGGAAATGCTTTAGATGGAGATGGGAGAGAAATTTGTAAAGTTTAGGGAATGTTTTGGGAATGACTAACTTGTTGAGCATCAAATGAAGGATAAGAAAGCAAAGGAGATTCTTGATTTTGGCAAGGAATGATAGGTTTTTCATTATTTGCATAAGGAGAAGGAAAAATTTGAGGTGGTGAGGGAATAATTGTAGTAGTGGGGATGGGTTGTCTTTTTCTAGCCTAAATGAGAATCTTATCAACTTGGGATGCAATGGAACAATCTTAAGAAATAATGTTGCCTCCTAGGGATTGGATTAATACAACTAAATCAGCATCAAAGGATCTCAAATAATACAAGAATACCATACCTTGTGGGGGTCTAAACTCTTGAGGAATTTTGTGCCATGTCCTTATGAATCTGATGTTGAAATTAGGAATAAACTCCATTGGATCCTGTTGTACCTTGTTGAGATGTTACATGAGAAAAATTACATTTGCATCCTCCTTGAACCGGTTGTGAAGAAGTTCTCTCGGCTTATTCCATGTGGAAATGGATTGTGGATCCAAACTATTATACCAATATTTTTCTTTGCCTTTGAAAGATGAAACCAAAATTCTAAGTCAAACATTCTCCTCTATGACATCATGAATGACACAATGGTTAGATATATATTGAATGTGATCAATAGGGGATTGATCTCAATTTCCATAGAAAAGGGGAATATTTTTCAACGTTGTTTTTTGGATAACATCCAGCTATTGCAAATGAAGTGGACTGGAACTGAAATGAGGGAATGGAAAATTTCTTTGGAGATCCATGATTGAAATGGAAACATTAAAATAAATGGAAGAATAAATGGAAAGGTCTGCAACTGAGATAATGGGTTGTTTGAATTAGTAGAGTCGTTAAATGTGCTTGAAACTTTTCTCTAAACACTGAGATCTCACTAAGAGCACATCAAACTTGTTGAGATGAAAATGTAGACCAAGATACACACCTATGAAATGTATATATTTCACCTGCTTGTCCCACCAGGTGGGCTAGAACTATTGGTGGTTAAAGACTAGAAAATTCATACCCCTTCTCTTTTCTCTCTTTTATTTCTTCCTTCTCTTTCATTCGAGCTATATATTGTAAAAATATTTCATTTTGAAAGAATGGACATTCAAAAGTTGTAATGAAACTCCGTAAAATGTGTTCCAAAGCAGTTGTGAGCCATCAAACCTCCATTTTGGACTTGAAAATGTGTTCTTGTGCCTTCCTTTACAACTATAATGGTTTGTGCATACTTTTATTGCAATAAATATTATTTTTGACAAATTTGTCTATCCTTGCTTGTTTTAGTTGTAACCCTTCCTCTCTTGTACTTATTGCATTATGTTGTGTATATATTTCTCCTTACAAGTTTAGTATGTTGTGTTTCATCTGAGAGCAGATGGTAAATGAAGCTTTAGGTCTATGTCACTTATGACTGGCCTCTCCATTCTCCATTTACTTCTCTTTCTCCCTCACTAGAGTGTCTATCACCCCTTTTCTGGTGCTATCACCTCCTAGCTTAGTATTTCCCTTCCATGTATCTTTCTAACCCTCTCTCTCTTTCCCTAGTCCCTTAGAATTTTAGGTTAGTGTTAGATAGCTATATTTCCCTTTCTAGGAGTAGTTTAGTGCTAGGAATAGGTAGAGGAAATCATCCTTCTATGGAGGTCTATCTTAGTTCAAGCCCCATAGCTTAGAGATAGTCCCATGTTGCCTCAGAATTCTTGGTCTTTCGTGATCATATCTAGGGTACAATTTTGAGCTCCAACTGTTACTTGGATTCATAGTATGTTCTATGTTTTTCCATACACACATGTGTGTTTACATGGTACTTTTGAGGTGAATAAATTCTACTTACAGGTTATCACATGATGCGTGATGTTTTGCACTATTCTCTACCAGTCCCTCTGAGGCTCCTGGGGGAATCTAATTTTCTTACTCTTCTATCTCCATGTTCTATCATCACAATATATACTACTTTAATTTTAATTTCAGATATATACTTGGTGACATATTATAAATTTTTCTAACATCCTAACGGGTGCTTCATGTGTAGCATTTTTTTCACAGATGTACTTATAATTATGGTTATCTAATTTTCTTATGTCTTGTTTCCTTTGTGTGTGTCTCGTTTCATAATTGTTTGTGGGATTTTCCCTTTGATTTATTGATTACATGTATCACCTTCAAGGATTTAAGTTTCTTGTGAGATCCTAAGCGGTGTCTCGTATATTCAACCAGCTACTCATTATGTCTTTTATCATGTTATTGTGTGTTTTGGCTAGTTTCTTTTATATCACGCCATGATTTTTTGTGACTAACACTATTTTATATCATTTCCCATTATTTTTCACGTGTCATATTTATTACCATTTACATTCCTTATTCCCCTGTAGGATTTTCTATGTCAAATGTGCACATTAGTTTCATTTTTTCTCATTTGGGATCTACTCACATTGGTTCATCTCACACACCCCAAATGAGTTGGTGAAATCATCAGGTGATTATTTCACCCTCTCAGTAATTTAGAAACGGGACATGGGTTGTTACACAGAAAAATCATAATAAACAACAACTAAAAAAATTGTTCATAATAAGACTTGGGACAAAAATTAGTGCAGGATAGAATCACCTAGATCATACTGGAATGATGGTGATATGTTTCCACCTAGGAAGTTATGTCCTGGGGGAATAAATAGGTATAGTACAGTTTCAATTGGTTTTCAATGACAGGATTTTCCAATTTCTAGCACTACATACACACTTACAGGTTAGTATCAGGTACAACAGAAACAAAATCAGTGGAAAGATACAAATTTTGGGCAAGGGAACTAATTATTATGTTTTCTTGGGGTCAAATAAAGAATGGAACCTAGGGCATAAAAAGGACATTGATGTGCCCGGAACGATGTGTCATCTGTGACCATTTTATATTGGGTTTGTGACCATTTGTAGGGGTAATTATCCATGGGAAAGCATTAAAGGTTCAAGGGAAAATCCCACATATCTTCTAATATTCTTCCCTTGGCAACAGGACACCTAAATCCTTAATATAGCAACATGACACTTAAATCCTTAGTTTGGTGATAGGAATCCTAAATCCTCAATATTATTCCAACCATCTTCAAGGAAACAAACACACAAGAAAAAATATATCTCTTCTCTCACTACATTACAGTGTATTCTATTCTTGATTCACTTATTTTTTAATACACATTTCTATTTTCAAATTTACTAAGTTAAATTTTAATTTCATTTATCATGACCATTGACTATACTTATCTTTTTTACAGGTCTGACCTTTCCCCGACAAAAGGAAACACATAAATGGAATAAGATGCAATCTCAAACACAAGACACTCAAGAAAATGAAATATTCAAGGAACAAAATTAGGATTCATTTCTACTATGTAAAAATTTCACCCAAATGATCGTTATCCTCTCTTATATTCCATGATACACATTTCAAAATCTCCATTCGACATGATATCAAGTACAGTCCTCATTCGGCACATTATCAGTTACAACTCACTTCGGCTATCCACAAGGTATGGTCTTCTTATCTACTTTATGATACTAAATATTTATTCACCAGAATAAACTGGGGAAAATGTATACATGAAGTCATGCACTTACTATTTACATCACGCCTTTAAGTATTTCATTATATGCATGATTCCTAAGCAAGAAAACTAGGCATTAACAATACTTATTTTTCTTTATATTTACATTGTTTTATCTTCTTATAATTTTTATCATTATCTTTTCTAGAGCTACACATTTACTTTTAGACATTAGAAAACATGTGACTTAGATATGTATTTTCTATTATATCCCCCAAGCATCCTAGAAAGTACCGCCCGTTAGGAACATAAGTGCCTAGGCATTATTGTCCCCTTTGGGTGCTTTTCCTTTTCCCTCCTTTCCTCAAATTTGAAATGCCACATTACTTGTTATCTTTTCTAAAACATTTCTTGTCACTTTGAGTTGAAATTTTTGGTTGTTAATGACAAAATTCAAAAAAGGGAATCATATATATACATGACTTACTATTATTAGGGGTTGCGCAATTTGGGCTATTGCTTCTAATCTATTACTTGGGGAAAAGAGGAGCATTCAAGGACTACATTTGCGATGGATTATTCACTATATAGGAGGGGATATTTTTGAATTCCATCTTACACATTCATCTTAGGGGAAAATTAGTTGTATCCCACTATCTTGGTGTGACTAGAACAAGGGCAATCTAGCTTCAAGGGACATGATTCAATCACACACACACTAGAACTACATAGAGTCTAAAAATGTAGTGCATTTCTCGATGACAATCACATTAGGGTGCCTACTAAGGTCATTATGACTCAATCATATGCATTATTTTTTTATCTAATGTTTTCTTAAGCCTTATGTAGGTAACTAATGTTTTTTTTTGCAATTTCATGTGTGAAAATGAAACCCTACAGTGAAGCTAAAGTGATAAAGAGTAAAAGGAAGCAGGAAATTTAAAACCCTAAAAAGATCAAAAGCAGAGAATTTACAAGGACATTAGCACCCAATTGGGATACTACCACATGGGCAGTCATGTCCTTCGCTGGGTGGTTTTATCCAAAGGAGTATCATATGACACTTTTCTAGACAAAGCTTACTCAGCCTAGATCCATCTTGTTCCAGTCAGTTTCTAGTCCAAAATAAATCTAGATCTTTGAATACAAGATAATTCATTCTTATCTCACTATTTTTTACACTTGTTTTTCTTTTTCATGATAGAGATTACTTTTTTTGTTATATATATTTGATTTTAATCCTCTGATAAATATTTTATTCTATTAAATTAATGGCCAAGATACTCCCCAAAAAAATAGGATTCATTTTTTTAAGCATTCAATTTACTTAATGCAACACATTAAGACTCCTAAACTCATGGAATTAAAATACAAATTCCTAAACATACCTAATAAAAAACTAGTCAGACTTTCCAAAACTTGTTTCTTCAAACATTTAATTATCAATGGTTCATACATCCTTGTAGAGTTCTATAGCTTCCCTTAAGCTTATGTAGTTGCACTTAGTGTTTTCCATCTCCTAATAGAATTTTTATATTCCTTAATGTTTTATGGCATATTTCAACCCACTGATGCTTAAAAGAATGATTTCCACAACTTTGTGTAGCTTGTGCAAGGACTCCACATAATTATGTAAATTGTATAATAGACCAAACATTGTGCAATAGGATTGCACATTGTACTAATATTATGCAATGGACTTACACACTCCATAAATACAACTAAGTACTTTTTAGCTCTCCAAAAATGTATTTCATTCACTTCACAAAATACAAACAAAAAATGACTCTAATTGTTCAAATATTTTTAGTTGATATAAGATTTTTTATTCACCCAGATGCTCTTGCATCAAAAAATATTGGTTATGTATGGAATCATTTATTGTTTTTATACCTATTTTTTTGTTTAGTACAGTGAGAAGATGGCATTATGTAATTGTTTTTCCCTTTGTGATCAAATGAAATATACATTCATGTGAAACCCTATGCCTCATAAATGTGTGAAACTATCTGCATGACCCAAAATTACTTAAAACTATAACCATGGTAAAAAACATGTAAAAAGGTTAGTGGTTGGGTTGAAGTGCAATATATACATTATCTATGTCAGCACTGCTCTGAAGAGGCCTCAAACCGCATGTAGCTCTTCACCAACATATTTGATATTTATATGGAAGTAAATAATTTTTATATCTTGTTCACTTGATAATGCTTTATAAATGGCTTGGTGTGTTTGTGCTTTACTTGGTTTGGAGGGATTAAAAATTAGGAAGCTAGACTCTTGAACCTAGTTGGGAGTGTTTTTTGATGTTTCTTTAGGGAATTTTAGGATAACTTTGTTTGCATTTTGAGACATTTGAACTTGAGAGAGCTTAGTAAATTCTAGGTGGATGTCAACAAGTAAATGAGTGCATTTAACTTGCTTTCATATGATTTTGTAGCTTTAATTTCACATTAAGGACGACATGTAGGAAAAGTACCAACCCATAAAAGAAAAAAATGAGAAAATAATAGTTTGGGTAGCTTCGGATGAAACCACTATTTTTAAACCAAACCATTTGGTGGTTTAGTCCTTGTTTGGAAGACCCATATGGGAAAGCAGTGAGCTACTAGAAAGTTTTGGTCACGAAACTTGGGAGTGATAGACTAAATTGGATCGATGCAATTTTTTAGTGATTGAGTAGTGTAATGAAGAGATAAATTCATGAAATGTGGATAAGGAAAGGTGTTTTCACCCTTATTATATTATGTGAAATCTAATATTTAGTGAATTAGGTACACTGAAGGATATAAGGGGAGCTACAGGGTGTTACTTAGATTAATTAACTTCAAGAATTAATCATACAATATCAAAACAATACATTTAATGTTTAAATGATATGCTATAAACTTGAAAACATAAGGGAATGAGTGCACTTAGTTTATTACAAATGGATCTGGTAGGTTTTAGGAGTGCACACTACTGAAACAGGGAGATCTAAACCTGGTGGTGGTTCATTCTAGGAACTATGACTGGAAACTAATCTGGGGTAGGATCATAAACTTCCTCCAGGACCATTTGTATGGTCTTGAACCTACTTTACGGTCTTATACCTATTTACTTTTTGGCTCTGTAACTTCTCGATATTTTTTCCTACCTAGAAATTTTTATCGTTGTCAAACCCCAGATATTGGTCATGTTGTAAAGCTCTCTAAATATTTTGAACTTGATCTCAAACCATATTCATGAATGGGAGACCCTATAATACAAACATTATTTGGGTTTTGGGTATCCCTTTCCACCACCAATGGTGGCACTACTTCAAATATTCCTCAAACTGCACGTCATTATCCATATAGCATGTGATATTTGAATGAATGTAACTAGATTTGAAAACTTCTTTGACAATGCTTGAATTGAGTTTTGTTCTTACTAGAACACTTGGAGAAGGTATGTTTAAGTGTTTTTGAATGATATAGATTGATAATCAGACTTTATGATAAGATTCATACCTATAAATATTGTTACCTTGCGATATTTAGGGAGCCTTGGGTTCCTTTTGCACATGTTGAAAGTGAATGTATCAATTTAGTGTCATAGGATTTTTAGGTTAGTAAATGAGGTAGTGTTAGCTTGCTTATATATGGTTTCAAAGATGAATTATCAAAAAAAAGGACCACCTATGATGCAGCCTATAATTTATTGTGAATAACCCAGGTGCACTGGCACATCACTCAGCCAGAGTAGAGCACACAAAGGCACTAGGTCCCTCTTTAGAGTTACTTGTATAGAATGTTAGCATGATGGTACATATAGATATCCATATTCATTATGGATAGTAAAAAACACACATTGCATAAACTAGATCTATTTCTTAGAATAGATATAGAATGAACTAAACAATGACTATAACAAAATTTACCATACAAGAACCAGATTCAGTCATGTTCAACACCATTATCCATCCAATATGAACCATTGTATTGAATACTATAAAACATAAAAGCTTATAACATTACATATGTATCTTCATGATTCATTTGTGTGACAAAACAAGTAGCATAACTCTACCATAGTTTCCACACACTAACTTGTGCAAAGCTTCTTATAAAGGGTTGGGGACTTGACCTTCACCACACATGCACTTCTCAAAATAGGTCACATGCTAAATAATAGTCATGCACCTTTACAATAGGATGCACAACATTCAATAGCTCTAATAATAGACTTCATATAGTTAACTCTAAGTATAAATCTTATCATTAACCTAAACTATGCATGGCACTCCATTGTCACTTGTTCCCAAAATATGATTGTGTGGACCACAAGTCTTCATGTCTTTGTGTGCTCAGCATGCTAACTCCAAAAATAGCCCTTATCCAAAAAATAGCTAAGTCCTGATTCTGGGAACTCCAATCCTATCATAGCATCACATGCTCTTCTAGTGCCCTACATTTGTGTGACTAATAATTAGGCCATTTTTATCTACTCAACATTACCCCACACTAGAGTACATTGTCATCCCGGTAATGGGTAATCACCTTGTCACTCCAAATAATACAAGATAAATGAAATAAAAAATCAAGGTATAAAGAATATGGTGAGACATTTTATTGTGTACCCTTCTCATCTTCTATCAGAATGAATTCCAGATATTCACTTTATATTTCTACCTCAAACTCATATCAGTCCTTAAGCATTGCATTGATCTTATCAGGGATGTCCAAACCGATGTCATCTAACTCATCCATAGTCATGCTTCCACCTTCACATTTCAAATTTCTAAGGATGTTGGCCATACCTGAAATCATTTTTTCCATGACATCCACCTTTGGGGAAATGAGCTTCCCGATGCCCTTGATCTAATCCATATGTTGTTTCCTTGTAGCATACAGCACGTCGCACTTTGTTTCTACAAGGGTAATGTGTTTTGAGCACCTGATTGTTTCATCCTTTTCCACCTTTAGAACTTCATTCTCATCTACCTTTCTCCTTACCTGTATTAAGTTATCCTATGTTGTACACATGGCCAATATTGTATCTACTTTCTTCATTTCATCTTTTAAGGCTTGAAAAATTGCCTCGTAGCTTGATGTTTTTCTTACAATTGAAGCATGGACCCTGATGCTTCTTCCACAACATCATTTTTCTTAAGGAGACACATTGTTCCTTCCTCCAAAAGTAGGTGAACTATTGTGCAGAGATAGTGTAACTCAGACTCAAGTCCTAAGGCACCTTCTCCTGAAAATTGGGTCTCTTCTATAAAATCTCATATGTGATCTGCTCTGCTATCTTTTTAATATCATGGGCCTCTGCTACTACATTGTCTCACTACTAAGCTAGGCATTTGATCTCTTTTTCTTTATCCTCCTTATCTTAAAAAATTGCCTATATGTTTTCCACCTTATCAATATTTTGGTGTGTTGCCTTTGTTGACACTTTGACCAATGTGTTACCCACATGTTCATCTAAACATTGTGTTGGCTTAATATTCACATGGTGTGTGTAAGGTGTTGGTATCAAGATTTAATCTCCTTCACAACTTAAACAGCATCATGAACTTGCACAAGACACTCAAGGATAGATAGATGGTTTGTATGTCATTTGTATCCAGGGAGCACACCTATCTGCTTGTTTGCATTCAATATTTGAGGGAGTGGATAGCACCTTCATAAGGGTTTTGATCTAACCCTCACTATTTTAGGTTGTGCCTATCAACCAAGGTAAGAGAACCTATATTGCAGCCCCTATATGGTAAGGAGATGGAGATATCCTTGTGTTTTACATTATGACATGAAAGAGGCCTTGCGAAAACATGATCAAGTATCCATTATCCAAATTCAAAGGAGTTGTCACTACTTATTGATGGAAATGTTCTCAAAACAAGGCTAGGGCTACTAAAGACATGATAAAACCCTGATCAACTTTGTGCATTTTAGTGAAAGGATTGAGTTCTTTTGTGGACACACAATGCAAATGTAGGGGTAGTATAGGTAGGATGAGTTAGTTTAAAATGAAATTCTGATGAGATATGTTGGGAAAAGATTAGCTAGAAATCATCACCTTCTTTGGGAAACTTTGCAAATGAATAACAACACCTAAACAACAGAGATGATTCAATGAATTTGAAGTGCTCTTTCAACCACGATATGTGCACACATGGATTCCCAAATTTGCACTATTCCACGCAAACTTTGATAACCTACCACAAAGTCTTGAAGAAAAATACCAATGAAGCATTTAGAAACCCTTGTTAGATCATGACCTAAGGTACACCCAAAGGTTTACAAACACCCTCAATTTACAAGGAAGGTAAGATGAATTTAAATCTATTTATCTTCACTCAAATGAATGCTCTTCTAAATGGAAGATTGCAGATACCTTCAAACCCTATACAAGAAATGAGACCATGTATGACCAATAAAGATTCCAAACACAAGATTGCAACATGAGCATGAAACACAAATTGAAAACATATTGAAATACAAGTGTATGCAAGCTTTGCCAAGAGATAAAACTAGTCAATACATAAATTTTGATCAAATAAACCAGCAAGGGAATGTTATTAAGACAATCTCAAAGATTTTTGATGGCTTTACAGCTGAAACCAACTCAACATGATGAACATTTGATGCAAAAAGGAATCAAAAATGGCTCTCAGGTAGTTTCCCCAAAAGAAAATGGACTTCTTCAAGTTTTCCTTGTGAAAATTCTTCTCTCTTTCTCCAAAAATCTCAAAAAACTTTACAAAATTCCTCCAAATTACATAATATACCCTATACCCACATGGATCCTTGCATCCCAAGCAAATAATATGCTAAAGGGATCAAATTTGTTACAAAACTCTATCCATTTGATGAAAAATGATATAAAACTGTAAAACAGCTCACATATTACCAGGGATGCACAAATATTTTAAAATATTACATGGATTGGGATCCTTATCCATCCCAGGGTCAATTTTTTGGCATTCAGATATGCCAGCATGCTTTTGCAATCATTTTTCACCTTTTACTTCATCACTTTTAACCCTGCAACTTTAATTTTTTACCTTTCATGTTTTTTCACATGCTGAGGAAAAAATTTCATCAAAAACATCATATGACATTAAATTGGCTCAAAATTATGGTCCCATTACACTCAGAAAGCCAAGGGGATGCGAAATCACATAAAATTTCATGTAATTTGGTGAAGAAACAATGAATCCAAGCTTCCTGGAGCTTCCATGGCGCCCAAAAAATGACAACACTCATCAACTGTTGATTAAAAATCAACTTTAAATTTCTATCCTCCACGTTTCTTGATGAGACTTGACACGTAGTCTCAAAAATATCTTCTTTGACTTCTGGATAAGGTGGAAACATGTCCAAATACCATTAGACCGGGCATCCAACCTTAAAAATGCATTTTGAATCTTTTCTGACCTCGGGAAAATTTTGAAAATTTTCCCCACATGCCCCCTGGACATGCCACATGTCCCTAGGTGGGCCCTACTGAAATTTGCAGGCCAACATACAAAAATTTGTGCCCTTTTTGAGAAAAGGAAAAATTCTTCAAAAACCCCCACTGGCCCGAACACCCACTCCATCTTCTGCCACGTGGCAATCTCCCATTTGCAACAGAGCCGACCATCCAAATTTTCCTTCAACCATCTACGAGCGTAAAAACCTTTACGGGCCCATGCTCTACCTTTTTCCCTTTTGTAAAAAGCTACGTGTTGCCCCCTAATTGGCTGTGGGGGGACACCTCCAAATTTTCTACAGATCAATTTTTTTACTTCAAGATTCTTCGCTAAAATTTTATAAAATTTTCAACCTCCTTTCCGTGCTCCAAACCTCAACCAAATTTAGGACACGTGTCTTGTTTTCACTAGACATATGCCTAGTCTTCATTTTTTACCTTTTATAACAAGGGAAAAAATTCACAAAAGTTTTCTTTGGCCCCCATTCCCATTTCTCCTCACGGACACACATCTCCTTCCTACTCGTCACGGTCCTTCGAGAAAAAATTGATTTTAGCATTTTGAAGTTAAAACTTCAAAGTATTTAAAACTTCCACCCACCCCATATGGCCTTTCCTAAACACGTGTCCACTTCGCATTGGGTGCGGGCCTCGGGGTCAAAATTTTCCCCTAACACCTTGAGCCAAAAACAAAAAAATTTCCAACTCCCACGCTTTCCGCTTGATCTCCTTGTGCCATGTGTCACCTTCCCATTGGGTGCAGACCCTCGGGTCAAAATTTCACATTGAGAATTTTTCAAAAATTGAAGAAAAATTTTAAGTGACCCCCGCCACCCACTTATCCATCTGACCAATCGAAACATGCCACGTAGGCATACTAGGCAAATGCGGGGCCGTGGGCAAAATGTTTCCTTTTGCTAAAAGACCAAAAATGACAAGTTATGTCATTTTCCTGCACATCCTCGGGCCAATAGGAGCCTACCACGTTAGCAATATGTTGTAAAGATAATTTTGATGGGTAGAATACACCCATATGACCGTCAATACGTTAAAAATGTAGAATATGCCCTAGAAATCGAAATTTTTGACAAGGAGGGTAGAATTCAATGATCTCAAACCAAATGAATCATTTTTTGACATCATTTGTGACCTTGGGATTGGGGAAATACTTGCTCGAATTCAGGAGTTGATAAATTTTGAGTTCATTCATGATTTGACAAAGGAGAAATGATACAACCCATAACAAATGAGGAAAATAGGGCACAAATAGGGAGAAAACATGGATCTTGTTTCAGATCAAGGAAAAATAATAACAACTTAGGCATTTTTGAAGGTATTCAATTGGATAAAACAAGTTGCAGATCACCCATTGGAGAAAATAAAATGTTTTGACCAAAAATGGATATAGAAAATTAAGGCAAAGTGTGCAAACTTAGAATTTGCACCAATATTGGCTCCTGCTTGGGGATGGGCACTCCCAGGGAGTGCCACAAGATCACAACGTAGACCAAGTGCCAAAAATCCATTGGGAAAAGGAGTCTAAAAATGCAGAGCAGCCCAAAAACTAGAGTTTCCACCAAAAAGGACCGAGAAAAACAGACCAACAATGGTTGCCAAGGACAAAAGGGCAAACCACGAGCCAACAACAACAAAAAAAGACAAAACAAAAACAAGAACTATACAAAATGTACAACTTGTGCATACCTCCCATGGGGATTTAATCCAATAAATGTTTTAAATGTCTGCTATTAACAAGAACCTCCAGCAAATCCCCATCCAAATCCTTGAGAAAAAATGTATTTTCTCCAATCCTGATATCAATGGCATAAGGGCCCATCCATAGAGCATCAAACTTGCCATGCTTGCCCTTGTCTTCATGCCTACTATCCCACAATAAAACCAGATCTCCAACACTAAAAGCTCTAGGGGTGACCTTCTTATCAAACAACTTCTTCAATTTCTCCCTAAATTTGACATGCCTTTGATGAGAAGCTCTTCTCTCTTCATCCAACTCAATGATCTAATTGATCCTTGATTCATATGGGCCATGTTCTTGATCTTCTAACTACTGGGAAAACTAAAATGTGGACAATTGCAAATGTAAGGGCAGTAATGCTTGTGTTCCATAGACCAATTCAAATGGACTCTTACTAGTTTCTCTTTTTGGAGTGATCCTATCTACCGTTTCAATTATTCTCCCCACTACTTCTTTTTTATCTCCAAAGTCCTTCTAATAATCTTGAGCAAGTTCTTGTTACTTGACTCAGCTTTCCCATTCCCTTGTGGATTGTAATTTGAAGAATAAGTCAGATTTATCCCATATTCATTGCACATTTCCATCAAAGGCTTGGCTCTAAAACACATAGAATTATTAGATACAATATTAACTAGAACTCCAAACCTATATATGATATGATTCAGTAAGAAATCCATCACCACTTGGTGTGTTGATTTTCTAGATGGAATTGCTTCAACCCATTTTGTAAAATAATCAGTTGCTACATGGATCCATTTGTAACCAGCACTATAAGGATCTAAGATCTCACCTATGAAGTCCATTCCTCATTTTTTGAAAAGAGATTCAATTGATACAGGCTACAAAGGAAGGGAGCCTGAAGCTTTCAGTCTTCCATAGAAATGTTGGCAACTATCACATCTTCTAATTAATTGGGTTACATCTTTAAAAAGAGTAAGCCACCAATAACCAACTCTTAAAATATTGTGTGTTGTCACTCTACCAGAAAAATTTCCTCCACAAACTCCCCCATGGAAATCAGTAATCAACTTGGGAGCTTCATCTTCAGTTATGCATTTCAAGAGGACACCTTTAGGGTTCTTCCAAGCCAGCCCAAGGTCTGTTATGATATATTTCTGAGAAGCCAGCTTGAGGGCTCTTTTCTAATTTTTATTCAAGTAATTAGGATAGCATAGATGCTTGAGGTAGAATACTACATCCTTGTACTATTTAGAATTCATCAATTTGTTAAGTAGACCTGCCCTTTCTTCCTCTAGTTGATTCACTTCTACATTTTGCAAATTACTCTTAGCCATGAGCTTGGCAAGCCCTAAACCTCTTACCAGCTTTGTTTTTTGGATATCCATATCATATTCTTTCAATTTATTGACCCATCTACATCTCTTGCTTGATATCTCCATGTCAGATAAGATGTCTTTAACCATTGTATGAGGAACATAGGCAATAACCTTTGAACTCAGTATATAGGGCCTGAAAATATTTGTTGCTTTTACTAATGCAAATGCTTGTTTCTCCATAATTGTGTACTTCAATTCATCTACTTGTAAATCCTTGCTAAAGAAAGCAATACATCTCTCAGCTCCATTCTCATCCTTTTGTAACAAAACTTAAGCAATAGTAAATTCAGAGGAAAAGGAAAAGATTTGGAAAGGTCTCTTATAGTTTGGAGCTGCCAAAACAGGTGCATTCTTGAGTGCATCCTTTATTCCTTCAAAATCTTACATGGCAGCCTCCTCCCATTTGATAACTGGATCCTTTTTTAGCATGCTTGTGATTGGAAGAGTTAGCTCAGCAAAATTAGAAACAAACCTTCTAATGAAATTGATTTGGCCAAAGAAAGATTGAATACCTTTCTTGGTTCTTGGAATAGGCACCTTGCTGATTGCTTCCACTCTTTCAGGGTCTATCATAACACCTTCTTTAGACACAATATGTCCTAGAAACTTGGCCTTTTGCACATCAAAATGAAACTTCTTTGGATTAATGGAAATTCCATACTCTCTACATCTAATCAGCATCTTTTCTAGGTGGTGCAAATGGTCTGCTCGCTGCCTTGAAAAAATAGTCACATCATCTTGGTAAACTGCAATAAATTCATTGATATAACCAGTAAAGGCAACATCCATTTCCCTTTGAAAAGTAGCACCAAAATTCATCAATCCAAAAGGCATCCTTACAAAAACATAAGTCCCCCAAGGAGTAGCGAAGGTTGTCTTAAGTCTTTATGATTCTTTGACAACTACTTGATTGTATCCGGAGAAACCATCCAAAGTAGAAAGCATCTCTGACCCTGTTACAAGCTGCAACATATTCTCCATGTTTGGAAAGGGGTAATTGTCCTTCATAGATGCTTTGTTTAGATTCCTAAAATCCACACAAAGTCTGATATCTTCGTTCTTCTTTCTAACTGGGACAAGGTTTGCCACCCAAGATGAGTATCTAGTAGGTTGAATGATGCCACCATCTCTCAATTTCTTCAACTCTTCTTGCATTTTCATGGAAATAAGTGGGTTAATAGGCCTTTTTTTTTGTCTAAATGGCTTAGTCTTGGCCTCAAGAGGAATCTCATGCTGAAATAAATCTTCTCTATATGCCTTCAGCTCTGAATAAGACCAAGCAAGGCAGTCTTGATACTTCTTTAAAAGTTGGGCATAGGACTTTTTTTCCTCTTTGCTGAGATGGCTACCCAACCAGATATTCCTTGGTTTATCCTTGGTTCACAAGTTGTGCTCTTCCACATCCCTTGAAGCAAGCATCTTTCTATTAATGATACAATCAGCATTGCTAAAATTGGATTCAAGTGCAACAAGACCTTTAGGAATGGTATTTGTTTTCAATTATATAATGTCATTGTCAAATAAAGTTTCTTTACCTTCATTCATGCACACCATTGGTTCCCAATCAATATTCTAACCAAAAAACTCACCTTGGCATTGTAAGAATCTCAACACTTGTGCATCATCATAAAAAATATGCCAATGTTTCACATTATCCAGGACAACTGGCCTTGTTAACACTTCAATGTTATATTCACAAAAAGGTGAAATGGTGCAATTGTCACATCTAGAGACAAGGACAGCCAACTTATCAGCAGCAGAATTAAGACTTCTATCATGGTAAACAATGTTAAAGGAATCAAACATTTCAATCAAGTCCCAAACAACATGCTTATATTGTTTCATACGCTGATTTTTGTAGCATACAACTTTCTTACTTGCTTGACAACCAGCTCTGAATCCCCCTTGGCAACAATATCCTTCACTCCATATTTCCATGCAATCCTTAATCCCAATAATAATGCCTCATACTCAGCAATGTTGTTAGTGCATTCAAATTGAGCTTGAAGGAGAAAGGAAACTCTTCCAAACTAGGAGAAACCAACACTATACCAGCACCATTTCCAAATTTGGAGCAAGCTCCATCAAATAGTAATGTCCATGGAGAACCTACCATACCAAGGCACTCTGATTTTTCCATCTTATTCTCTTTTCCATCAGCAAAACCAATGAAGTTATCAACATCTACATCATCAAACAACACTTCATAAGAAGCATTGTTGGGATCTTCAATCAAGTGTAACATCTTCTTCTCACCATAGAGTTTGACAAGGATTACCCTCAATGTGAATGGTGGCATAGGACATGTCCATTTGAACACTACCACAAACACTTGCAGCCCATTTTCTTGGCAAAAGCATACCCCATTTGCAGGGAAGTCAACAATTACAACATCAAGTTTTAAATTCTTACCCGGATAGGCTGCAAGTTGCACTACTAAACCCTTCACACAACCAACAACTAGCACTTCCCTTGAATCCATGGCTGTACACTTCCCATATGCTACTGTCACTTTGATATCCAACTCATTCATGACCTCTAGAGGCATGACATTACATGATGCACCAGAATCAAACATGTAGTTGTGAAGCAACCTATCTTTTATGAGAAAAGTTGTGAAGAATGGATCAACATTCAATTGGGAATCAACCAAGGATGTCCCCAAATATACTTCAGGTGCCTCTCCAAGATCTTCCATTGGTGGTGGTGTTTCAAGGCCAGCAATGCTTTGAAGAGGATTCTCAACAACATTTATATTTCTACTTGGTATACTCTTTTCTTCTTTCAATCCCAAGTATTCAAATGCTCTCTTCTTATGCTCAAGTATTCTAAGCAACTCAATGATGAGAACACTCACTTTAATTTGGCTCAATATTTGGGTTATATCATATGGAAAATTCTTTGGTAAAACAGCATTAGAAGGGAAACAGGAAGGTTCATCAAATGGAGAAGTGTTCTTGGCAGCCTAGGCATAAAGAGGTCTGGTATTCTTGCATGGGACAGCAGGGTTCTTGGCAATTGTTTATTTTCTAGGATTATCTTTGGGAATGCTTGTGAGAAAGGGTGTCTTTAGCTTGGCTTGAGGACCAGCTCCTCTAACAACTTTACTTCTAGTATTGTACTCTTTCTCTTGACCAACCACAACATTCATTAACAACTGTCTATCTTCCTCCGAAGGAATACCACCATCATACTTCTTGATCATTAAAGCCCTTAGATATTCAAAGTCATTATTAGGAATTTCAAAGGCCTGAACTACATCTACATCATGAGTTTGAGGAAGAGAAAGAAATGGTACCCTCTTTATGCAATCCCAAAAGGTTACATCCATCCTTACACTTATCACATCTGTTGATGTTGCTACTTGTTGTGAGCCTAAAGAGCTTCCCATCATACAAATGTCATCATCCATTTCATTCTCATTATCATCTTTAATATATCTTTCTAGTCCATTTCACATGGAGGATGAGGAAGAAAACATCTATCACACCAATCCATATCAGCAATTTCTCAAATAGCAGCTACTCTTGCAGTCAAAGGGTTAGGCACCACTCTATTCTCACGAGCTTGGGGCTGTCTATTTGTAGATCCAACAAGCCCTTTACCTCTATCATTTTGTCTTTGATCACCCCTAGGATGATTGACAAATCTATCATGGTTTTGAGTTCTTTGTTGTCCTTGTGAACTTTGCCCAATTACTTTCTCAGCCTGGGCTAACTTGTAAGAAATTTCTTTAATATCCCCTTCCAAAGTCTTGACAACATCTTCTAAATCAGCACCCTTGCTAGCTTGAGGCTTCTCAGGGTTTATCAGCTTCACACCATCCCTCTTAAGTGGTTTACCAACAGCCTTAATATTATTTTCAATTTGAAGTGCCATGGTGAAAGCTTGTCTCAAGTTTGTAGGATTTTTGTCTCTCAAGTAATAGGCTGCCTTTTTATCAAATGCATCTGCATATTTGATCAAGCAAGATTCATCACAAGGCCTCAAAATGATAGGCAGCCTTCTCAATGTTTTATTAAATCTTGTATTAAAGTCATGAACGGTCTCATTAGGGTTCTTCTTGATGTTCTCAAACTTAGATAGAAGGAATCTTGGATCTATTTTGTCTCCGTATTATAATATGAATGCATTACTCATCTCATTCCATGAATCAATAGAGTTATCAAGAAAAGCTTTGTACCAATCCCTTTCATCTTCCTCAAGTGTATGGATAAAAAACTTAATATGCACATCCTCAAATTCTATCTTAAAATCTTCCATCATGTTAACAAAGAGTTTGAGATGTTGATCTCTAGTAATGGCATTGTTACCTTGGAATTTTGGTAACCTATTTCTCACATCTTGTGGGATAGCATTTGGATAACCATCCATTCCTCCAAAATTTATAGGACCAAAGGTGTTAACAAAAAATAGAGGTCTAGGTTGAGCCATATTGTTTGGTGGGGGTGATCTTGGAGGTGAAACAAGCTGGTTAGGAGTAGTAATGGGTCTGATTGGAATAGATGAGTGATCTTTAAAATGACAACCCCCCAAAGGATCTCTCTCTTGATAAACTTTAGCAAAATTAGAAACCATGGGAGCAGATCTAGGAGTAAGTTTTTTAAATACACAAGAAGGTCCCTCTCCTGGTGGAGAATGAAAATCAGCAAGGAGATTGCCTGAATTAGATCTAGCTGAAGAGGAATTATAATCTTCAATAACAGGCTGCTCTCCTTCAAATTCAACTATGGGGATCTCTTTTCTTGCAACCAAATCACCAACCACTTTCCACACTCTTCTTCCTTCTAGTTATGAGCTTCTTGATTCAGTGAGAAACTTCTTAGAAGAGTCCTTGGTGAAGAGGGATCTCCTTCCCTCCAGCTTGACAGATTTAAACAACAAGTTTCAAATGATAGAAATGTGTAAGACAACTGGTATTTCAAGATCCAAACAGCATGGAGTCACCACTAAGGATTTCCACCTTAGTTGTGCAAGAAAGCACTAAAATATTTTGTCAAATGTATGCTATGACTTAAAACTTTGCAAAAATTTACAAATCAGATCTTCTTCTTCTTGATTCAACCAAAAACAATGCATCCAAATCATATAAACTGCTAGTAAATGAGAAGAGCAAGCTAAGCTTGAAACCACTTTTTTACCCAAAACATGCAGATCTGAAGTATGAAATGATATCTCAAGAATGTAACAGCTCACATACTTGATCACACAAATGCTCAAACCTTTCAAATACTTCAAAACCACCAAGAAATCAAAGAAACTCCCTAGCAATGGCCTCACTCGGGTGTTGGTATCCAGATTTAATCTCCTTCACAACTTGAACAGCATCATGAACTTGCACAAGACACTCAAGGATAGATAGATGGTTTGTATGTCATTTGTAGCCAGGGAGCACACCTATCTTCTTGTTCACATTCAAGATTTAAGGGAGTGGATAGCACCTTCATAAGGTTTTTGATCTAACCCTCACTATTTTAGGTTGTGCCTTTCAATGAAGGCAAGAGAACCTATATTGCAGCCCTTGTATGGTAAAGGAGGTAGAGATATCCTTGTGTTTTGCATTATGACACGAAAGAGGCCTTGTGAGAACATGATCAAGTATCCATTATCAAAACTCAAAGGAGTTGTCACTAATAAATGATGGAAATGTTCTCAAAACAAGGATAGGGCTACTAAAGAGATGATAAAACCCTATATTCTTTGTGCATTTTTGTGAAAGGATTGAGTTCTTTTGTGGACACACAATGTAAATGTAGGGGTAGTATAGGTAGTATGAGTTAGTTTAAATGATATTCTGATGAGATATTTTGGGACAAGAATAGCTAGAAATTATCACATTCTTTGGGAAACTTTGTAAATGAATAACAACACCTAAAAAACAGATATGTTTCAATGAATTTGAAGTGCTCTTTCAACCAGGATGTGTGCACACATGAATGCCCAAATCTAAACTATTACATACAAACTTTGATAACCTACCACCAAGGCTTGAAGAAAAATATCAATGAATTATTTAGAAACCCTTGTTAGATCATGACTTCAAGTACACCCAAAAGTTTACAAACACCCTCAATTTATAAGGAAGGTAAGATGAATTTAAATTTGTTTATCTTCACTCAAATGAATTCTCTTCTAAATGGAATATTACAGATGCCTTCAAACCCTCTATAATAAATGAGACCATGTATTACCAATAAAAATCCCAAACACAAGATTGCAACATGAGCATGAAACACAAATTGAAAACATACTGAAATACAAGTGTATGCAAGCCTTGCCAAGAGATAAAACCAGTAAACCAAAGAATTTGATCAAATATATTAGCAAGGGAATGTTATTTAAACAATCTCAAAGCTTGTTGATGGCTTTATAGCTGAAACCAACTCACCATGATGAACATTTTATGTAAACAAGAATAAAAAATGGCTCTTAGGCAGTTTCTCCAAAAGAAATGGAACACTTCAAGTTTTCGTCTTGAAAATTCTTCTCTCTTTCTCCAAAAAATCCCAACCGCCTTTATAAAATTCCTCCAAATTACATAATATACCCTATGCCATCTTGGATCCTTACATCCCAAGCAAATAATATGCCAAAGGGATCAAATTTCTTACAAAACTCTTATCCATTTCATGAAAATGACATCAAACTATAAAACAACTCGCAAAATGCTAGAGATGCACAAATATTTTAAAATATTGCATGGATTTAGATCCTTATCCATCCCAAGGTAACGTTTTTGGCATTCAGACATGCCAGCATTCTTTTGCAATCATTTTTCATTGTTTACTTCATTACTTTTCACCTCTGCAACCTTTTATTTTCACCTTTCATGTTTTTTCATGGGTCTGAGGGAAAATTTTCATCAAAAAACATTACATAGACTATCAAATTAGCTCCCAAAGAATTGTGCCATTGTCACTCAGAAGGCTGAGGGGATGTGGATTCATATAAAATTTCATGTGAATTTGGTGCAAGAAATGGTGAATCCAAACTCCCTGAAGTTTCCATGGCGCCCAAAAATGAAATTACACAGTTTTCAGTCAATTTTGGATTAAAAATAAACACTAACTTTCTGCCGTCCACTGTCTTGATGAGATTCAAATCCCTTTCAAAAATCAAAAATTATCTTCTTTTACCATAAGGATAGGGTGAGACACATGTTGCCCAACATACCATTGGGGTGGGCCATCCAAACCTTAAAACACGCATTTTAAACCTTTTCTGAACTTTGGGAAAATGTTGAAAATTTTCCCCGCGATGCCCCCTGGACATGCCACGTGTCCTCCTGTGGGCCCTGCTAAAAACCATAGGTGAAAATGATGACATTTTCTCCTTTTTTAAGAAAAGGAAAATTTCCTCAAAAACCTCCACTGGACCCAAACACCTACTGCTTCTTCTGCCATGTGGTAGTCTCCCATTCGCTGCAGAGCTTACCTATCCAATTTTCCTTCATTCCTCCGTGAGCACAAAATCCTTTGCAAGCCCGTGCTCTCCATCTCCACTCTTTGAAATGTGCCATGTGTCACCCCCCCCTGATTAGATGTGGGGGGACACATTCACCTTTTCCCATCGGGGCCATGGACAAGTTTTTGGTTTGAGATTTTTCACCAAAATTTGTAAAATTTTGAAGCTCTTCCCCGCTGCCCGAACCTCCACCACCCTTTGGACACATGTTCAAAAATGATTGGCGGTGGAGCCAATCCTCATTTTTTTCCTTTAATACCAAGGGAAAAAATTCACAAATTTTTTCTTCGGCCCCCATTCCCATTTCTCCTTCCGAACACGTGTCTCCTTCCTACTCATCGTGGGCCTTCGGGCAAAAACTTTGTTTTAGCATTTTGAAGTTACAAATTCAAAATCTTCAAAACATCTACCCCCTAATATGGCCTTTCCTAGACACATGTCCACTTCTCATTGGGTGTAGGCCTCGGGGTCAAAATTTTCCCCTAACGTCTTGAGCCAAAAACAACAAAAAAAATTTCAACTCCTACATTGTTCGCTTGATCTCCCTGCCATGTGTCTGCCTTCCCATTGGATGCGGGCCTTTGGGAAAAAAATTGGGATTTTCAGAATTTTACCAAAATGGAAGTAAAATCCCTAAGTGACTTCCACCACCTGCCACTCCTCGACAAATCACATCGTGCCACGTAGGCACATCATCGTAGTAGGCGGGGCTCCGGACCAAAATTTTCCTTCTGCTAAAAGTCCAAAAATGACAAGTTATATCATTTTCTTGCACATCCTTGGGCCAATAGGAGCTTGCCATGTTAGCAATATGTTGCAAAGATAATTTTTACGAGTGGGTGACACCTGTATACCCGTCAAAAACATAAAAAATACATGGGATGTCCCTAAAATCAAAATTTTTCACAAGGAAAGTGCATTTTTTGGTTTTGAATCCAATGAAAGATGATTGGACAATGATTTTGGCCTAGGGAATGATATTTCAATAGAAAACAACCCGGGTTCGATCCAATTTAATTTTTTGCACGAATTTGACAAAGGGAAAATGGCTACAGCCTGAAAAAATGAATAAATTAGGGCACAAAAGGGGGAACTTGGAAATTTACTTCAATTTAGGGAAAAATCATGACAATGTGAGGCATTTTTCAAAGGCATTAAATTGGGTAAAATGAATTTTAGATCACCCACTGGAGCAAATAAAACATTTTGACCAAAAATGGATATAGAAAATTAAGGAAAAGTGTGCAAACTCAGAATTTGTACCAACATAAGAAACCTTCCTCATCTTCTTCAAACTACATACCTCCTTGCAGACATCAAAATTAAGCTCATCCATGTGAGTATGCATACTTCAGGATATCTATTTACGAGTGTGTGTGTTTTCCATTTCTGGGTCCATCTAATTCCAGCCATATAATTATTTTTTTGGCAGATTACTCTGGAAACGGGCATGAATAATTTTGGAAGGGTCATCTATATAACCTAAGTTCTGAGTACCTACTACCTCTTCCCCATCATGCCCACCTACATGCTCTCTAACATCCTCATGAGTAGATGAACCCTCATCTTTTGGTATTACCATACCTACATCTTGTTGTACAGTGCCTCTAAAATCTTGATTCACTTCCCCTTCATCCTCTCCTTCCTTGTCTGTAGGTCATACTATGACCTTTGTGTCTCCACCAGAGCTTCTCTCTCCTTTTTTAGAGCATTGTTCATGAATACTTATGCTTGTATCTATAGTCTCATAGACTATGCGCTCACCAATATATTCATCTTCCTGTATTTCCATGTTGGGGGTGGCCTCTGCTCTATACCCACCCATACTTGGATTTTCCTCTTCTTCTTGTGTGCTTGGATGTGGGGACTCCTCCTCACCATATTTAACAGGAACATATTTCATTTGCTTTCTCCTTTCTTCCTCTACATCCTTCATAAGAGTCATGTGTGATAATCTCCTTACTGGGTGTGAAGTCCCAATGCCAATGTCTCTAGATGTGTGCCTTTTCTGCAAAACTTTCCTGGTATGCACAAGTCTGAATTTTTCTTCTAGTTCTTCCTACTTGAGGAAGATTTATAGTCCTATAGGCACTAGATCCTCTTAAGAAGGGGGCACAGATGTAACATGCCTTGAAGTCACTATCGTCTGCCCCTTATTCAGAGGTGATGGAACTACCATATCTGTGCCATTCACAATTTTTCCATCATCGAACCTTGGCCTCATATATATATATATATATATACACACACGCTGGTTCAATCTACCCCATGGCCAAAATCTTAGGTGTGATGTCCACATTGCCTAATTCTATGGTTTCCACATAGGTCTCTTTCCCCGGCCATAGATATGTTTTGCATAGAATATGAACATATGCATCCACCTTGTCTACATCAAACTAGAGTTGGCGCGTGTCATGGAATCTGTTTACAAAATATTTAAAGTATCTTACAGTAAATGCAAAGGGTAACTTACACCAGGGGCATCAAGTTGACTTTGATTCCCAAGCCTTTTGCTAAGCTCACCAAGATGGTTGTTAGGTATGTAACTCTTGAGGGGAGATTTGTTACTATTCCTCAAAAACATTTGATCTTTCTTAATCACTTTTGTAGAAACATAATAATCAACTTCCCTCATTACTTGATAAACTCACTGGAGAAATCCATTCGGGAAGTGTAAAATCATACTAGGGCAATTCCACTCCATCAAGGGCTAATATTTCTTATTCACCGCCACTGCTCAACCTATCCCCGCTTGGATTATACTCCTCCCTCTCCCTTAATTCCTCCCCCTACCCCCACTTCCTCCATTCCCCCCTGCTCGAAAGGAAGATTGACACTGCTTCGTCTAGCAAGAAAAGGAAGGGTATGAAAACTAAGGTCCCTGCTTCTCAGAGGGTTCTTAGAAGTCACAAAGACCTTGAGCTTGCTGAGAGTCACTTGCACATCAGCCATCTAGTGGAGGAGCCTAAGGAGGAGGATTTTTTGGTCAGAGTGGGCAAGATGGAAAAGGAAATTCAAGAGCTTAAGAGTGTTATCAGAAATATGGAAAAAGCTAAGGGAAAGGGGAAAATACAAAATTATGATGAGGAGGATGTCACTGCTGAAGTTTTCAAGAAGCTACAATCTTTGGATGGTAGACTGGGAAATTCAAAAGGCCATAATGACTACATCCTATCTGCCCTTAAAATTATTTACAATTTCATCGAACAGCATGTTCATAGTGTATGCAGTCTCAGCAGGATTACTGAGGACATTTGGGGCCCCAAGGAGAAAAGAGATATGGCAATTGCTCAAGCGGATTTGAAAGACCCTTCTCAGGCCATAGCCATTACATTCTTTTTCTTGCTTCAAATGATCAAAACCAAGATTGATCGGGCTATCAAGTGATGTAGAGCTGTGCTGCTGTTTACTGGCTGAGAAGTTGTTGTTGACTGATGGTTTTGGTGCTGTTTTTTGGTTGAGATATTCAATGATATATATCTCTTGTTTTTTTTATTTCTTCTACTATTTTTTGGATCATTGTACATCTTGATCCTTTTCTATTACTATGTTGTATTATCTGGCTATTGAGCCATATGGTGTTAGTTATTTTGCTCTTTTTTGGGCCGTTTCTTCCGCTTTGGTATCTAGCTTTTGAGCCTTTTTGTATACAGGGTATAGTCCCTTTAAAATTATTTACCCTTAATAAAAAAAACTTACACCAGGGGCTCTTCTCTCTAGACTTCATATGGAAGCGCCTTAAGCTAAAATGTTGGTAAACCACAAATTCAGCCTCTCCTTCCAAGATCTTTGGCAATTCACATAGAGTGCACCATTCTCCCTCAAATGCCCTATGTAGTCTCCTAAACCACTTTTCTAGGCACTCCTTGTATGTATCAGAAGTAGTCCCCCACAAAGTGTACTTTTCATATTTCTTTTTTGGGGACTTACTCCAACGGAAACTCCCATATGTTCTCCCTAGGTCCTTCGGGTACTCCAATTTCACTAAATACAATCGATAATAAAATTTCACCCCAGGTAGTCTTCTCACCTTTATCTTCTTGGATGTATACCTCATTCACCAAGCTTTATGTGACATACCTGGTAATGTTACAATATGTCTTGTTTACCACTCTATGTGTTATATGCAACCAGCGCATATTCACCTCATTTCATCACTCAATGGTACCCAGCTTGCTCCTTGTTAAACATGTTACAACTATGGTAGCCATGTTTGTAATATTGGTGACTTTGAAGGCTTGGCCCCCCTTCTTATAAAAATGTAGGGTTGTTGTGGCATCAATGGCCTCATCATCTAATAGGTCTCTAGTGATCTCTGAGCCCGAGTTGTGCAGCCCTGTCACCTTCCCAATCAACTTGGAAGTGATCCTCATTCTCATGTCTGCAAAGTAGAAAAATTCTTCATGTATGCGTGACATGAGCCATTGGTACAACTTCTTGGGCTTCCCAAAATAGGGAAACTCTATAATTTGCATGACCCCCACGTTTTCAAGTAATTTCTTCACAGAGACAACCAAGACCCTAGTGTTGTCTTCCAATCATTGATTTTTCCTCCTATAAACTTATCTTTCAAGGTCCTTCAGGAATTTCTTAGTGCAGTGTTTGATATTTGAAACCCTACACTATGTAATCTTTGTTGTCCAATGCCACCTCTCAATAACATCTTCTAACAACTCGACTAGCCACTCCTCTGTTGGGTCATCAACCTTGTTTACTACATCGGGAGCCCTCCGTGGTTCCATTACTCCTCTCGATTCTGTGAGTGCAAAATGAAAACCCTAGCTTCCATACAAATGAAACCTAAGTCACCCTCCCATCACACACAGGAACCACCACTTGAATCATTCTTCCATACCTGGATGCTCAATACCTTGCTTCAAATGTGATACGTTTACTCACTGTGCAGAGTGATCATCATCTCCAGCTCTTCTTTTCCCTTCTCAATTTACTTTGAACTCACAAGGTAACAAATGTCATTGAAAACTCCATATTTAAACCAAATTTCAAAAATTCCCTTCATTAATTTCTCCACCTACCACCGTATATGGTATTAAATCCTATTGAGTATGTTTCATGCCTCCTTATCCCACGCTCTGATCTCTCACGCCTCAAAATTTTGTGCCTCTATCATAACTTTCTAGCATGCCACTACTTATCTATCACATATCTCCTCTACCCAAGATTCCTTATGCCGAAGTAGTTATCCAATATGACCCAAAAATGTGTAGTCTCAAATGTTGTAGCCTCCTTGAGTTATACTAAGTGCTCGCTAACTTACACATGGTATTTAACTTTGAGCAATCCTCTTGAATGTTTCATCACTTTTCAAAACTTGTTCCCTTTATGGACACCCGTGAGTTTATTTCTTTTATGTAGTAGACTAACCTTCTTTTACCCACCCCACACTAAGGCTATGTGTAGTCTGCTACACATAAAAACACTTGAGATAGTAATCATCTTCCGACACATAAACACACTTATTACACATAACCCTAAACTAAATTGACAAATCATAATGACGAGGAAGGAAAAAACATTAAAGGAAACATAGTAAGGTAAATCTAATCTAAATGGAAATACTACCTTATTACAAACACCAAGAAGGCTTATTTATAGTAGGGCTTCAAATTAATCCCATTGAACTAACCAGGTAATCATGTTCCATCAAGCACCTCTAATTGGTAAGCACATGATTAAGGTATGTGAGTGATAACATACAGTCTAAACCAATGCATCTTAAGTTTTCATGGGTGGTGTAGAAACTTTGAATCATAGACAAGTACCATCTACCCAACATCAAGCTTCTTGTCCTTGATGTGCATGTTGTGTCATGCCTTATGTTTGATTTTTCTTTCTTCTGACTCCTACGTGATGTGGCACGCCTCTTATCTAGTTGTATTAACTTTCCAATTATTTCTTCCAATGCTTACTCATCAGCTAGACCTCCTGCATGTGAAATATGTAAAGAAGGTAACATGAATTCCTTGGGAAGAATGGATTCTGTGTTATACACCAACTGAAAGGGTGTTTCCTTATTCAACCATTTTTAGGTTGTTCAATATGCCCAAAGTATAGCAGAAACTTTATCATCCCATTTTGTTCTTCCAATATCACAAATCTTTGTCAAATTTTGGCTCAATATCTTGTTGAACGCCTCAGTAGTACCATTTTTCTGAGGGTGATAAGGTGTTATCTTGTGGTGTACAACCATAAATTCATCCAATAATATCCTAATTGTCACATTCAAGAAATGAGTGCCCCTATCACTTGTCAAACTCAAAGGACATCCATACCTGGTAAGAAAATTTTCCCAAAATAACCTTGTTATTGTAGTCATTGTACAATCCTTTGTAGGTGTTGCATCTTCCCACCTTGTAAAATAATCTATACACGTGATGATGTAGCGTGATCCAGTTCTACACACGGTTGGGGAAATAGGACCCACAAAGTCTATTACCCATTTTTTGAAAGGCTCTGCACTAGTAATATGCCTCAAAGGCATTTCTTCTCTCTACCTAGGTTTTCCAAGGCACTGACAATGTTTACACACCTTACAATACTCCTTGTAATCCTTGTATAAGGTTTCCCACCATAAACTAGCAAGTAGAATCTTGCGCGCGATGGTGTCACCTGCATAGTGGCCTCTTGTAATACCACCATGAACCTCCACCATTTTTGTCATGTACTCATGCTCCAGTACACATTGGCGCAATACTTCATCTCAGCCTAGTTTTTTATAAGTCATGACTGATCAACATGAAAGGTGTGGCATGAATTGCAAGTTGTTTCTTTTCCAAGGATTTAATTCCTTCTGACACCATACATGTGCGTAAAAAGACAGCAATATCCTCTAATTCCAAGGGTTCACAATTTACCTTGTATAAATGTGCATCTAGTATTGTATCTTCAATACTTTGTGCATCCTCTCCTAATTTAATCCCTAATAAATGGTATGGGCTAGAATTAATTTTACCTAGCTTTACCACAACTATAAAGTCAAACTCTTAGAATAATAGAACCCATCGACATATGTGCCCCTATAAAACGGTCTTATTTACAAAGTATTTCAATTCCATGTGATCTATATAGAACACAAAATGTGTTGCTAGCAAGTATTTTATGAACTTATGCAGCTTATAGATCATTGACAAATCTTCATGCTTCATAGTTATATAATTTTGTTCTGCATGAAGAAAATTTCTACTAGTAAAACAAATAGGATGATCTATAATACCTTCTCCAAGCTGAGCTAGAAATTCTCCAATGGCCATGCCAGAGGCATCCACATGTATGTGAAAGGGTAGATTCCATGAAGGAAAATGTAAATCAAGCACTGTAGTAAGCCTCTCCTTCAATGCTTCGAATGCGCGCTACTGTGATTCTCCCTAATATAATTTCCCTTTACCTTTTAATAACTCCTCCAAGGGCATGGAAATCTTAGCATATACTTTGATAAAATAATTTTAATACCCTATGTGGCCTACTAATCCACATACCTCACTCTGATTGGTGGGTTCCTCCAAGCCTAAAATGACTGCAATCTTAGCTAGATCTACTACGAAAACCTCCTTGTAGATGATATGCCCTAACAGAGTTCCAAAAGGTGTAGCAAATATGCACTTATTGATATTTAAATAGATTCTTAATTGTCTGCACCTCTCAAACATTAACCAAAAATTGTCACAATGATCCTTGATAAGCCCATACACGGTTCAATCATCCAAGTAAACCTACAATAATTTGTGAATAAAATCCTAGAATGCTTGAACCACAATGCACAAAAATTTTGTAGGCACATTCTTCAATCCAAAGGGCATCATTGTATATGCAAAAATTCCCCATTTAGTGGTGAAATTTATCTTCTCTTGATCCTCTTTAGTAATTCTTACTTAATGATACCCAGAGAATCCATCTATGAAAGACTAAATTTCACGCCCTACAATACCTTCCAATATTTCCTCATTGAATGGTATAGGGAAAGGATCAATCACACATGTAGAATTCAGATCCATGTAGTCCACAAAAATCTTGATTCATCCATATTTATTTATGTTGATCACCATAGGGCTGACCCACTCTTATTCCTTTATGGGCTCAATAATGCCAGATTCCAACATCTTGTCAATTTCTTCTTTAACTTTTATATGTAGATTAGGGTTCATCCTAACTAGGCGCACACCTTCCTTCAGCTTAATTTTCATCTCACCCAAAGATTCATGCACCCCTTTCAAATCATGGTATCCCCTAGGAAAAACTTCCTGGAAATCACGTAGTAACTCAATTATCTTATCCACTTCATATTCAAACTAATAATCCCCAATTATGGCCTCCTTAGGTTCAGCATCCATGCCAATTTTCACTTTTTTGTCTCATACGTTCATGGTAGGCATGTGCCTTCTCATCCACATTGTCTAAGACCTCATGTGTACCCTCTAAATGATCTATATCCAACTTTTCCACTTCTACATCATCCACTATATAGAACATCTTTCCTATCTCCTTCTCTAGGAAAGCACACACAAGTGATTCTGCATCTATCTCATCTACTTTGTCAAAATGCGCTTCTAGGTCTGACTCACCAAATAACTCCTAAAGGATTTCTTCAAACTTTACACTATCTCCCATAGTCAATCACTTCATAACCCGTAATGCCTCTTTCACTGAAGATTTAGTGGAGAAGTAGTCAAAAGTTTGGATCATTCTTGCAGTCAAGTCTTGCTAGTTTCTAGTCTCCTTATGCAACTCCGCATAAACATACCAAGCATGCACGTAGCCTCGCAAGGTGAAATAAAGTTTGTGAACCCATAACTAAGGTAGTAAATCTTCTTTTCCCTCTGTCTAGATTCTCTCACATTGCTAAACGTGGTTCTAAATAGGATTATTACCATGATATTCACATATTTGAGTAGGTGCATTACTCTTGAAAAACCGGGTTAATAGAGAAATTCTCACTTCTCTCCATTCTATGCTATTATCCCTATGAAATGTCCACTAGCACGTTGATGTCCTACACAGGGTATACACTAACATATTCCTTTTGTCCACTTGATCCTTCCACTATACTTCCATGGCTCGTAGAAATACCTCAGGGTTTTCTTTTCCAGTTTACTGGGGTACATGGTTGTTTCCTAATCTCCTAACATAACATGGCCTACTTACATGTGCATGTGTGCTTCTTACTTCACACCAAACCATCTCATAAGTGTCATATTCCTAATTTTCACATGTAATACTTATAGTATCACTAATGGACTATGCATCATCCCACTAGAGAATTCCTTTGTTAGATGGCTCAAGCACTTCTAGATCTTTAATGTTGCACACATAAATTTTGTTTAGGTCTTCTTCACTTCAGGGATCAACATAAGGTTAAGATTTCCCATATATCAAAGGGATAATAACTCAATCTTCCTTGTTCATGAAATAGATATATCCCTTAGTAAACCGTAGATCAAAATTATTTACGTAATACCAAGGGTGCCCAAGTAGATTTGGGAAGTTGTCTACTTATGCAAGAGCTAATACCTTAAATTCCCCAGTGAACTTGGCCCCCTATATAGTAATATATGCATCCTTCAATACTCTAATTGGCATGGCCTTAGTCTGATTTTCCATATACAGTACATTAGAAGATGGCTATAATGGAGGTCTTCCCATCTGAACCCATGCATCTAAGGTAAGCACATTCACTTTTGCACTTGTGTCAATCAAAATATTACTCAAAATTCATCCATCCACAACAAAATTTAGAGTGATCTCCTTTTCATAATCCAACCTATGGGGAGGGAGATTAACATGCAAAATATGTCATTTGTTCTCAATACCAGTGCATAGAATGTTTCCTTTATACTAGCTCCCTATTAATGGAATAATGTTCTCCTTGCACAACATCTTCTAGAATTCCTTCAGATCATCAACATTCAATTGGAAATTCTCAGTTGCCTTATTCTATTCCAACTCCCACAATTATTCTATTAAACATTGTATTTCATCCTGCAGATTTATGATTACCTTCATGGTTTCTTGATAAACCTCCTTTTGATGTGTAGGGTTTGGATATTTTGCATGTAAAACCTCCTCCTTAGTGATGGTACACTTCTGTTTCAGCATTTCTCTAGCACGTGAAACCTCAAAATGTTTAGTAATATTCACAGGTAATACCTCAGGATCTGGTGCTAACTTCGGCATCCATTGGTTTTCCATGGTGTGTTATATCCTAACCATCCATCTTCTTTCTCAGGTGTTCATATAAGCTTGGGAACTCTTCATAGTTATGATTCTTTCCGAAAAAATAATAATTAATGTTCTGAGGACATTCACGCCTATAATGGTCAGGGGATCTGCATGTATAGCATGTTCTATGAGGGAACTCACTTCATCCACCTCTCCATCCTTGGCCTCTAAATCCACCACGGTATTGTTGACCTCTACCATGGCCTCCCTCAAATTTCCCTTCATTTTGATCATAGCACCCTTGAGTGTGATCATGATCATGTTGCTCACCTTTATCCTTAGATTTATTTAAAACCCTTGTTTTTCGTACAACATCTTTCTCCTCAACAACATCTATTTTGTAATCTCTCATTGCTTCTATAAATCCCTCTCATTCACCTCATTGAACTTAATCCACCTTTCTTCTCTTTTCCTCTTTGTCACTAGGTCTACCATCCTTCACCACACCTACTCCTTCCCTCACTATTGGTGGGGTTTAGCTAGCTATCAGCTTCTCTTCCAAATTCAGGGTTACCAACAATATTTTGATCACCAATGTAATGCCTTACATATAGGTTCCCCTGGGATAACATAGAAAATGAAACTCAGCTACCTCCAAGCAAGAATAAGTGGAAATTGAGTACTCCAAAATATATCTATTCAGAACACCATGGAACCATGTGTCCACAGTGCACATCCAAATCAGATCAGCAACATAGAGGGCCTGAAATTCTTCTTACATCCAAAAAAGTGTGTAAAACCTCCAATTCCTTTTATATGCGTAAGTAACCAACCACTTGTATAGCTCTATTGAAAAAATAGCAAAGAAGCTCTCATATAAGTAATCATATAGATTCTGCTCCACCCATGCCCGTGCATCAAACTCAGATCCAGTGTTGAATCTCCAAGTCTACTCTTCTTCCAAATCTATTATCCACTCCTCAATGCTTTCCAAGGTCAACCGATATGTCTTCATCATGCAAGATCCTGAGAATAGCTGAAAAAGAGGTCCCAAAAATGGAACCAATGATGCAGCCTATAATTTACTGTGAATACCCCAAGTGTGTTGGCACATCACTCATCCAAATTTGAGTGCTCACTTGAAGCACATGAAGGCACCAAGTCCCTCTTTAGAGTTTCTTATATAGAATTTTATCATGATGGTGCATATGTATATCCAGATTCATTATCAATAGTAAACAACACATAGTGCATAAACCAAATCTACTTCTTAGAATATATATAGAATGAACTAAACAATGACTATAACAAGATTTACCATGCAATAACCAGATTCAGTCATGTTCAACACCATTATCTAACAAATATGAACCATTGTATTGAATATTGTAAAACACAAAAGCTTCTGACATTACATAAGTATCTTCATGAGTCATTCGTATGACAAAATCAGCAGCATAACTCTACCATAGTTTCCACACACTAACTCATGCAAATCAATACATATATAAAGGTGTGGTGACTTACCCTTCACCACCCATGCACTTCTTAAAATAGGTCACATGATAAATAATAGGCATGTGCCTTTATAATAGGATTCACAAAATGCAAATGATCTACCAATAGACTTCCTATAGTTTACTCTGAGTAGAAATCCTATTATAAGCCTAAACTATGTATGGCACTTAGTTGTCACTTGTTCCCAAAATATCATTGCGTGGAGTGCAAGTCTTCATGTCTTTGTGTGCTCATTATGCTAACTCCAAAAATATCCCTTATCAAAAAAATGGCTAATTTTTGATCATGTGCGCTCTAATCCTATGATAGCATCGCACGCTCTTCCAGCATCCTACATTTATGTGCCCAATACTTAAGCCATTTGTTTCCCCTCAAAAACCTAGAATAACTAAAGGACCAATCAGAAAATTTGGAATTCAAAATAATTATGAAGGATATGTTGGTGCAAAACCATACATATAGGTCACCAATGGAATTTGGGTGGATCGGTTAAGACATAAAGTTGCATCTGGATCCACCCATATTCAAAACCCATGGGGCACAATCCCTTAGGGGTTGTTTACTAGTAGTAGTAGGTGTTGCATCATTGATTGTTGTGGCTTTTGGTTATTTTTGGTAGTGGCATACTTTGTATCGTCGACATTGACATTGGCAGTGGCCGGTGGCTCTAAAAATGGTGGTGGCAAAAAAATTACATTGTCGGTGCGGGATCAATGGTTGTTGTTGGTGATTATAATGGATTAATTGTAATGTCTTGTCTAAGGACATTAGTACTGTTAAGGGAGGGGGCCCAAGAACCCCCCGGTTCATAGCTTTGGTCAAAATCAATTAACTATCAAAAAAAACCATACATATAGGTCAGTACCGAATATAAATTCCTATCCAAACTATACGGCCATGACCAAGGATGAAAAACATGATAAATGAATTTTGCATCCTATCAAGCTAACTTACTATATGTATTTTTTGTATTGTGCTCTTAGAATGTGTCGGCATATTGGTGTGCAAGGAAAAATAAGATAGAAAAAATACCTTAGAATTTGCTAAACATGAATGAAAAAAAAAATTAATCTTAGCAAGAGTGCATTTTCAAAACTAAGAGTTTTCAAATAGTAAATTACCAAATTGGAGTGTCTACAATAGGGATTTGAGATCAAAATGTGCACACATGTCATCATTTATGGATTAATCTAATACTGACATTATCAAGTAATAAATTTCCAATTTTATGTGTCTACTTCTTGAGGTGAATTTATTCTTGCATATCTTGAATTTAATTCTTTTGTGATACCCTCCTTAGTGTCATAGCCTTAGGGAAATTCATATAATTCCCCTAAACTCTCTTCATCCATACCTAGAGGATCATATTGGGTTGGGGGTACAGATGTAGTAATTATATGTTTTAATGGAATAGTTATTAGGTAAATAATTGTGGTAGTGACCTGAGGAGGTTCATTTCTAGGAGGAGGGATTCTTGTCAATGTTTTTTTACTGTAGGGATATGTTTCTAAAGAGAAGTTGGATTTGTAGCTTCCATGAATTTGGTTTTTAGGACACTAATATCCTTTCATGTCTCATAATTTTCATGGTATGCACTCCATTATAAAAATTCTTAAAAACTAGATCCCAATTATGAGGTTTGTTTATATACTCCATCTACATTTTCCCTTTTAAATGATATTTTACCTTACCATTAGAATTAATATATATTAGGTCATGTATTTGAAACTTGAAGTATGGTTTGTATGAAGAACCAATCCTTCGTATGCCCCATGTTTTAATATAATACATACCAATCTAATAAGGATTAGGATGGAGAATGCCAATTTATTATTTTTCCTCATACCATCAACACTGTGAACCATTTGGTATGTTATTTCCTTCTCATCCAACGTTTTTAGAACAAACCTTGGCAATTTCAAAGGTAAGATGAAAATCACATTCAATCTAATCATTTTTCAGTCTAGGAATTACCAATATGATCTTTTGGAGCTCAATTTTATCATAATATGATCTAAGATCATAATGGAATTTTTAGTGATATGTGCATAAACTAGTGTGTATATGTGAATTTATATCTCTAAAATGTAGCTCATGAATGTTTTCATGTATATCTAAGTGAAGGCCTTGTATACATGCACTCTTGATTTAAGGGTAGAAGAAAAAATAGTCAGAAACTTGACCATTGCATAGCCAACATAAATAAGATAAGACATCATGTAAAAATTGGCTTTTTCCTACATTATATTTAATGTATAAAATGATTTCCCCTAATGCATGAATTTTTCCTTTATCAACTATTAAAGAAAATAGTACCCGTAGTTGATTGACATATGGAATGTTTTCCATCCCAAATATTATATTCCTCAGATACATTGAAATCCTAATCTTTGGTTTGAAATTCCTGATGGAAATATTTTAATTTCTTCCTTAAAATTACATTGGTTAAGATTCTTAGCCCATTTATGCAACGCATCTGGAATGTTATTCTCTTTCAACCAATGTAGGGTAGCTTATAGGTTATAAACAATGTTAAGGGAAGGAAATTGATAATATTTTTTGAATACAACCCTAGTTATATATGTTATCATATTTCTCTTTGTAAGAGAAATAATTATGTCATTTGTATAGTTTGTAATAAATAAGATGGGAAATAATAGCTATGCACAAGGAAATGCCTCTTATTTTGTAGTAGAATTATGAATACAAAATATATTTATTGCCACAAGTTAATTTGAATATTTTACAAGCCTTGAAGACTATGTTTTAGATTCTTCCTCATCGAATATAGTTGTATAATGCTTATGCTTGAGGCTAAGTGTTGTATGATCAAATTAAGTATCTTTGAAGATATGACCAATCCCAAATCAGTAGTGATAATATTTTTCATCATCTCTAGCCATGAACATGAACTTACAGGCCCATGCTCTAAAAATTTTTGATTAGTTGGATGCCCTAATCTATATACCTATACACTTTATTTGTTGAGAGCTTTAATTGGAAAATTTTCTAATGGTAAATCAATTAGTACCTACACCCTTTTTGAATTAAATATTCTCCATTATTGTTCATGTGTTGGAATTAATGGGTGGTATCCTTGAAAAAAATAAATCGATGTGTGTAAATAGTTTAAATTATCTTGATTCAGGTTTCTTTTTCCACTTGTCTTATTTTGATGGGAATGGATCTCAAACATAAGTCTATTTCAATATGTCTAATCATCTCACAAAAAAATATTTTGTTCCACATCTTCCTTTGGAACCACTACAAAGAGATGACATGTGTCCCCTATTTATTGGATTAAATTACATAGTTGGTCATACCTAAATATCCTTATTTTTTTACCCTTTTTAAAGACCCCTTAAATGTATGTCACATGATTAAGAAGTCTCTGGAAAATATTATGGCTTTCTTTGAAGGGATTTGAAATACTTAGAGGAGTTTAGGAAGTAATTTATGCTAACTGGATGGGATACAAAGTGTTTCAAATTCCTCGTAGGATTACAGGTAGTAATTCCAGAGGGGATTAACGCATAGTCAAACTAGGAAAATATCTAGGGTGTTAACATTTAGGGAGGTGCTAATTTATTTTATTTTACTATGGTTTTTATGAAGAGTAACTTAATATATTAGTTCCATATACATTAGTAGCAGTTAATCTCTAACCCTACATACCAATTTAGTTCACTTCATTCAAAATAAAATTAAAATTACATAATTTTTTTAAGAATATGATATTTAGGAGACCTCAAATATTTATGCTAGTGCCTTTGTTTTAAGACTTGTAAATTTAACTCATACTCGTGTATTTTCATACATTATATTGTTTTAAAGTCTTAGAAGTGTTTTTGGAGGAGAGATAAAGAAATGTGAATATGTAAAGAACATGGGAAAAAATAGTTGGGAAATATACGAGAAAAGGATGATTATAATAGACTACATGTTAAATAATTAACTGGAGATTTTACGTTGTAGTAACTGAAAAAACTATTCGAAAATTTTTCTCAAATGGTAAAGGCATAACATATCAAGTAATACAATATTTGGTCACAGTTAATTATTTTTTCTACTATATATTTTATTTATTTATAGAAGGTGTTAGCTCTAGTATTGCCTAGGGTGCTCATATCCCTTAATTTGGCCATGGGTACTTTATGCTAACCAGATGGAATATAAATTTATTTGGAGTACTCGGAGGATGCCACATGGCACTTTATGTTGAATGCATAGTATGTGAAGTGTTAAGAATTTTGAAGACCTCATTATATTTTATATGTGTAGTCACAAAATCACGCACTTACTACTATTATTATACCACCAAGTATGTTGTTTTATATATGGATCTTGCATAAGAAAATTATTCACTAATGACCCATCCCCTTGTCCTATCGTCAATTTATTTGGTCATTATCATTGTGTCTTACACATTCATCACTTACTTGCACAGTTCTATTCATCTTTCAGGGAGTCTTAGTTGTCATTATTTACTCAGTTGTCATCTCTAGTCTTTCACTAGGGTTCCTAGGAAGGGATTAGGGTGCCCTAGGTGCCCTGGCCCTCACTTATAGGTGCCCTAGTCCTAGTCACACTTTGTTCTCATTTAGATGTTTGAGGTAAGTCTTTATTATTTTCCCTCCCATTCTCCTAGGTACTAGTCATCATGTAGGGTCATTAGTGTCGAAATTTTAGCAAGAGATCCTTATATACTATTTTATGGGTAGACTGTTTTCTACTAAAAGCTATCTATCTACATAAGGAAATGGACTACATTTGGGCACTATTCTGCATCATACACTACATAGGAAAGGGGAGTTTATTCTATTATATCTACCATTTTTTATTTTATCTAGTTATTTCATATATGTCTATCATTGGTGTTAGGGCATCTTAGGTATATTATTGCACACACAATCACACATAACTACATTGGGTCATAGATGTAGTGTAGCACTTGGTTGTAAGACCACCATTGTGGTTATTGAGGATAGTCTGACCCCTTCATATGCATCTTTATTTTTTAGGATTTTGATGCTTTGTATGGGGTTTTGCAAGTGATTCTTCATTTCAAGTTCATAGCTTCATTAGCGAAGCTAGTGCAACATCCACGTGACAAAAGGTGAATTATTGTAAAGACCTAGCGACCCTTTTAGGATCAGTTTTTGGGCTATTCCACATACCAGGGCATCTTAAGCACCCTCATCCTTCCCCAAGTGTCCTAGTCAGGCTAGATCTACCTCTCCAATAATTTTCTGGAGTCCGTCATGATACTCTGTTCCACCTGTTCATCATCCCAACTAGTCTCAAATCACTGCTAGGTAATTTCTTTCCAGGTTAACACCTTTTCCTTCCTATTTCACTTTAATTAAAATATCAAATAAATTATTAGCATTCCTATTTTAGTTATTACATTTTTGAAATTCTTAGATTAACTCTTAAAATCCATATTTTAGTTAATCATTTTGGTGAACCTATGTTTTAGAACAATTTTTCCCTATGATCCACTACTAACCCTAATGGCTAAGGATAGCTCTTCTCCTTCTCGGCCCATCATGTCTCATGTTAGCGTAAATCTAATTTATGATGAGGTTTCTATCATTGAGCTCACATCTCTCTATAGTAATTTTACTATGACATATCATATCTAACAACAACTCTTAGAATGTCAACGATATGTACCTACTAGTTTGGAAAATTCTCCCATTGGCATTAGTATTGTTTCAGATCCAGTAGCCTTCACTCATTGTATACCATGTTATATGGCTACTAGTAATCCTTCTTCTAATCTTTCTAAATAAATTCTAGACGACTCTCTTATTGATTACATGCTTGGTATTGACACTCACTCACATGTGCATATTGATTCTTCTTCTAGTCAGACCACTACTATAGATCCATCTCATGATTCTCCTTCTTTTGATATTGCTTCTCATGATACATCACATATTTTTTCTCATACTCCATATTATGTTGATGATCCTATTGATAGTATGCTTGATGAACCTATTGATAGTATGCTTGATGAAATTATTATATTTGATGTCAATGTAACAATTTATAGCCACGATTTTTCCACTTTTCATTCTACTAATTATGAATCTCCATCGCCACTTTCTCCTTAGGTTATATCTAGCATAGTGTGTGAGTCATCTCTATCTATTGGTTCTTCTCCTACCATTTCATCTCCTCCTATCACATCATCTGCACCTATTAGTTCATCTTATCTTCCTATAGATGTTTCCAATGTTAGTCCTACCACTTCTATGGATGTTCCATCTATTTCACCTACTATAGCTTCTTCGGCACCCACCCCTAGTGTTCCTTTAGCATATTACTCTCCTTTTTATTCTCTTGATATTCCCATGATCACACAAAATTGCAAGTTACAACAACTTAATACATTATTTCCATATCCTACTATTCCTTCACAGGATATCATATCTTTCATGCATGTCGTAGGTCAATTATAATCTTAGGTTCAATCACTCATTTTAGAAAGTAGGTCTTACTATGCTTCTATTGACAATAACTCATTACATGGAAACCTTATTCCTAAGAATATTTATAACTCTGCATTTCCTAAGGATGTTATCGTTCCTACATTCACATGTTTTGATGGTACTAGTGACCCTCATTCATATCTCCAATATTACCGCATGGCTATGGACCCCTATTCTAATGATAGATTATTATTTAAGACCTTTCAAAATAGTATTATTGATGAGGCTTTATAATGGTATATGCATCTTCCTTGTGGGTCTATTAGTACCTACTATGACATGGAGGATGCTTTTCTCCATCATTTTATCATCAATAATGGCCCTAGATTTACTTATTACCATATACCTACTTTACATCAGGGCACATCAGAACCTATCAAGGAGTATATCTTATGGTTTAATGTTTGTATGCATCAACTAGTATTCCAACCTATTGATCTATAGAAGCAATTCACTTGTTGTCATGGTTTGATTCTCATGCTTAAGCAAATATTGCAATATGATACATGTGATTCATTCATTCTTTTGTGCTATAAATTCATCGACCTAGAATAATATCTTCTCGTGACACTTTTCATTGATCCTCCACTTATCTATACTATTATTTTATCATCTAGCTCTCCTCCATTGCCATCGGTTGAGCCTCCTACACAATTTACATCTCAACCTACCATGCAAGCTCAACCTACTACATCATAGAAGCATAATTCTTCTCCTCCTCCACAATGGGATACTTCTCCTTCTACTCATTATGTGTCACATGAGCCATTACACTTCTCTCATCATGCTAGACCACATGATTTGCTACGTACTTTCCTCAATATGCATCTAATTCACTTATCCTCCAACCATCATCATCCACAACATTGTCTACAACATCATCATGATCAACCTTATTATAATTATCATCAGATCAATGGCCATAAGGAAAATTATTTATATGCCCTTCATGATATATTACAACAATTAGAGGATAAGCTCATCATTTCCTTTGGCTCTAGCTCATGTGATATATCCATCTCTCCTCCACCTCATCAATGAGTTTTAACTTTGGTTGAGTCATCTCCTCCATCTGGTGCTCATGTCATGGTGTGTCCACCACCACAGTTTGTCACTCATGCATGATCTCCACCACATCCATACATTGCTACACCATCACATCCACTTCATCCATCTCATCCACCACATCATGTTACTGTGTCACATTGGATTCCACAGCCCTTGGTATTCTCCCATCTCATCATTGCTTCACATGATATTTAGTTCAGTTTGTGTGCTCAAACTACTTCCATGCCACATGATTCCACCAGTTCCTTTCACCTTGGTCTCTGGTAGGTGATATATATCACCTTTCCCCCTGATGACACACTTGTTTCTTACAATTCTTACATGATTATTGATGGTTTTTCTATAAGAACCTTTCATCATGTGCTTCTTCAATTCATTTAACACACTCAATTATTTCCCGATGATGCACTCTCACTTGACATGGTTCATTCTTGAGTGTTGAGGGGTCTTAACTAAATTAACCTCATCATATATACACTAGGGTAATTTCTAATCTCCCCCTTATATTCATCATATTAACTTGTAATTCATCATACTATTACATTTCAATCGATCATTCATCATAATTTTAGTTATGCAATCATATTACATACATCATCCATCATCATAAACATTATATCATCATCACATTATGCATTTTGTCTATCATCATTTGAATTGTATTACAAATCTAAATCTATAAACATGAACAATATCCAATGCATTACATACATTACAATTGAATCATACATCATCAATCACATCATGTCATCAAAACATATTGAAATACAATCCTCATATGCCAATAAATATTTCTCTATATATATTAGTTATGATAATCCTTACAAAATATTCCATCACTAGGGAGAAATTCCCCTAGATCATAAAAAACAATACAAATCAAATTACATCATCGTTATCATTCTCTGGTACTGTGCAATCTCTAGAACTCGACACCTCACTGCTAACTTTACGTTATGATCTCGGCCTAGATATCCCTCCACCTACCTCTGTAGTAGTATAACCTTAGTAGACTGCTCTGTAAAGAGATGTTAAAACTCTACGTAACGTGTAAAAACATTATGTGCTAAAGAATCAACACATGCTTCCTTTCTGGCTCGTTGAGTCTCCTCACGTGCTTCATCCCTCTCGCTCAATATCAAAGTGAACTTTTTTGTTTCTATGGCTACTTGGTCAAAAAAATGAGCATACTCACCTATGATGTCATCCACATGCTCTAGCACATCTCTACCCGTAAGAATGTCGGTGGAAACATTCAGCCTCAATGTGTGAATGGATTTTTCCACTATCAAGGACCAATACATGTCACCTATACCAAATAGAACAACACAATCGACAACCATCACTATCGCATAGACAAGAAACAAATCACGCAACATAACTATACAGATACTCATGCTCCATTATAGTCATTATTGTTGTCCAAATTTCTCATTCATTATCAAATTAATGAGTAAGCTACTAAATAAATTACACAACTCAAAAATGTTGGAGGTTTTATGTTACCTCGCATGTGATATGATGGATACCGACAAAAAGTAATTATTGCGCCTCAGAATATTGTCTAAGTACAAGAAGGTGTGTGGGTGTGTGGGACCTAAATGAAGAAGGGTGTGTGGGGTGAAGGTGCATAGGACAAGGGATTTAGGAGGGTTTAGTAAAACCCATAGAGTTTGTTCTAGGCAAAGCAAAGGGTTCATGACTTAGTCACAATGGGCATTCCCAGCAACACATAAGAAAAGTGTGACCCGGTTGAGCATGCGGAGTGGATAAGGTGTCAGCCTAGCAACTCGATGGTCAAGGAAGGAATATTCCATGTGATTGAAGGATCCAAAAAGAAATCATTTCAGAAAGTGGAGAGATCAGATGGGAATAAGCATGCTCTATTGAAGGACCACATGGACACTTGGCAACCGATCTATTACTTCAGGAAGGCATGGTAGTGGATGTTAAACTTATATATAGATATGCTCAGGTAGAAGGAAGGGATGAATTATTTTGGAGAAGAGTGTGTGGTCACTAGCTTCATATAGAGATTGAAGAGGTGAAGCTCTGTAGAAATAGTAATGGGTTCTATGGATTATCATTAGGAGGGATATATGAGAGATGACATCTCTAGAGGGATGGGTCTATGATCATTTTTGTAATATGGTAAGCATGGTTAGGATTTCTAATGCATGAGCCATATTTACATTGATACATTGGTCTGTTATGGCCTAATGGAATGTAATGTGGTTATTAAACTAAGATCAATGAGTAATATATGGTTCTATTCTAAATATACATTGTTCATGGGTGAAAACCGTAGTGCATCTTCTTTATGTTATGAATCATATCTTTTATTTGTTTGATATTTCTCTTGTTGTCTGAATGGATGCATGTTTCTTTACCCATTTTCTAAGTTTTTGTCATTAATTAATGTATTCTCACAAGAATCACATAAAGGATGGGTTTGGCACCTACCCATGCCTCGAGTGAGTTCCCAGCACCTGTTGGTTGATAGGTCGGCGCGCATGGGATTAGACGATTGTTCTAAGGGCATAAAAATAACTACATCATGGTTCTGTTGTTGGGACCTCTTTTTGAAGTTGTTCTGAGAAATGGATACGCCCACATCTTAGTTCCATTGATGTGTGATGACTGAGCACCTAATCTTAGAGAGTGTTGAAGCATGGTTTAGGAGCATGGAGGATGAGTTTTCTCAAAGATTAAGTACGGGACCTGATTTTGATGCACGTAGATGGGTAGAAGAGTACATGTACCATGAGTTGTATGAAACTTTCTTATGATAATTTCTAGTAGAATTGTATGAATGGATTTCAGCATATGTATCCAGATCAAGCTGGTACAATAGATTGCGTGAATGGACCCAAGATAATTACCTGAAGCTGTAGGATGCGGATCTGATTTGAATGCATGTTGTCAATCACTGGTGGAAAGGATTTTTGACCAGTTATACTTTAGAATACGCCATTTCTACTTATTCTTGTTCAAAGGTTGTTGAATTTGAATTCCTAAAGGAACCTAGAGGATTATTTTTATGTGTTATCCCTTTGGCTATGAATATTTTGATCATTTCCTTAAGTTTAGAGGCATTTCCTATGGTTGGCTAATATTTTCTAAGCGCTGGGAGAGGAAGCTAGGGTGGAGGAAGATGGTGGCTGAAAAGGACATGGAAGAGAGACGACTCAAGTATAGTGAATCTTGTGAAAGGGAGATGGCTACACAATGTGAGGTTGCAAGTGTGATGGATCTATAGAGACATACATTGTGGGAAGGAGTTGAGGTTCACGCAAAGGATGTGGAACCTGAGCAGTATGTGTTACCCCATCTTGGCAAGTGCAAGAGAGAATCCCATTTAGATTTTGATGAGAGTTTTTCACATAAATAAAGGAGAGCCATCAGCACACATCTGAACCCACCGGGTGACCAATCCCTAGTGCTTGGTTTTCCAGATCAAGTAAGAAGTATTGCTAATCTGGTTAGTATCGATGGAAGTAATCGATCTATGCCTAGGAGATATAATTTCTCATTTGGGACATCCATGGTTGTCTAAACCATTCTCATATTTAAAGAAATTTTTAGACAAGGTAAAAATACACAAGGTTTGGGTATCACATTTGGAAGTGTCACGGGACACACAACTAGTAGTGGGACAATATCACAAACCATCAGCACGTAGTTCAGTGGGACATTGGATACACTATGTGTGACCACGTCAATCCATTTACTGGCTACATGAGGAGGAACTGGTGGTATAGGGGCTAGAGGACCTAGTGTACCTAGCCAGTCTGGAAGATTGGGTGGGTCATGAGGGATAATACCTGGTGGATCTATTGGATCTAGTGGCAGAGGGAACATGGGAGGAAACCAAGGTTCCAAGCAAGGTGGATAAGGACCTCATCCATCCTTGCAAGTATTTTTTGAGATGTCGTTACACCTACCACACTATATAGGTATTGAGGATTTTACAGAGCATGTACACAAGTGTGAATTTTTATGGCATGTGAACGGGATCACTACCCAAGAGTGAAAGGAAAATCATTTTGTAACAACATTATAGGGGCACGTGCATAGTTGGTACCGCAAGTATGACCCCCACCAGATTTTTGTGGATTACATTGCATTGAAGAATGCCTTCCTATCAGATTTCCATATCCTTGAGTTTGAGCAAAAAAGCATCAACACCCTAAAGGAGATCCAACAAGGAATAGCAGAGAGTGTGTAAGAGTACAATGCATAGTTCAAAATTCTCTTATCATAACTATCCTATGACATACACCCTTCTCAGCATGCTCAATGGTTTTTGGGGGGATTGATAACACTATTTAGAAGATAACTATCACACGATACTTTCACATACCCGCGTGAGGCCTTGGAAGCTACCCTGCACGCTAAGGTTATTGGGAACGTTGATACAGGTGTGATCCCTTTCCTAGAGGATCAAATTGTTGCAATGGCCAAGCAGTTAGAGAATCTATCTGTGAACTCAGTGAATGAGGTTTATGGTAGTATTTGGTGCAGAGATTGTGAGGTGGAAGGGCATATAAAGGATAGTTTCCCTCAGAAAGTGGTACGTGCCATGCAGTAGACTGTGAAATCTACCATGGGGATCATAATGCAAGTATATTTCCCCTACTACAATTCACAATCTGTAAGAATGTTTCATTATATTGCAATATTTGTACCTCTACAACCCATGATACCAAGGATTGCAGGATGATTGACTAGATTCATGATACTATTGATCTTGGTGTGCATCAGACTAGCCTTGCAAGTAATTCCAAGGATGATGATTGCCACTATGAAGGGCATGCCGATGGAGGAGCACACAGAAGAGGTTTATGTGGAGGATTTCGTGGTCACAGTAACCATGGTGGAGGAAGAAGTGAGTTCCCATGTGGAACCTATTATAATTGCATATTTATGGAGCATTATAAATGATAGTGTCCTTCCCTGTTACAATGCTTGTGGTGCAGAAAAAAACATAAGTATGAGGAATTTAAAGAGCTATTTGAACACATGAGCCAATAACACCGTAAGGATAAAGGCACTAGGATGGTAATTATAAAGAAGGTTGACCCACAACTGATGCCAAGAATGGTGTGTGAGTTAGGATTAGAACCTGTACTAGTAACAACGTGATCAGAGGTTACGCGTGTAATGGATATGTCAAGACAAAAACTAGTTGTTATGGAAGAAGTGGTACATGGGAAGTATCCTAGCCCTCCTCATAAGAAAGAAGTGTATCAAGGGACTATGGATGTGATTTGGGGATTACAAGGAGAGATCCAGTGTCTAAAGGATCAGTCAAGATAGTTGGAGTAAAGGAAGAATGTTGAAGCTCTGTAAAAGGATCTGAATGAGGTCAGGGAAGTGTGTAAAATATTAAGGCATGAGAATATCGTTCCCTTGCTAGGAGAATGGTTATGAGAGAAGGTACCATGTATCGGGAGAGAGTTTGAAAGGAAAGTTCTATATGTTAAATTTCCTCCTCAAAGCCTTGACTATGATAAAGAGATCACATTGAAGGCATTTGTTGATGGGTGGCTTCTAAGTAATATCCTCATTAATACAAGATCAGAGGTCAATGTTCTCACCTTAGATGCATGACACCAAATGGGAAGGCCCGCATTACAACCATATTTGAATGTGTTGTATATAGAGAACAAGACAAAGTAAATTTCCATTAGAGTCTTGAAAGATGTGGTTATCACTATTCAACGGACCAAGTTTACTAAGGACTTTGAAGTCTTGGTGCTCCCCGGGATGGATAATTTTCTAGCATTACTTAGGTGCCCTTGGTTTTATAAAAACAATTTCTACCTATGGTTTAACAAGGGGTACATTAGTTAAAATAACAAGGAAGAAAGGGTGATCATCCCTTTAACAGAAGGGAAGTCAGCACCCTATACTAAGCCCTTAGGAGAGGAAGTCCTCGATAGAATTTATGTGTGTTTCATCAAAGACCCTGACATAATTCATCCTACAAAAGGATTTATCCAATTTGAAGATGCCCAATCGATGAGTGATACAACTAGCATAGCATGTGATAATTGGGCACACGGGACTTACGAGTTAATTGGGTGACAATTGAAAGGATCTATAACAAGGGTGACAAAGGCTTTCTCATTTAAGCACCTAGAAAAAAAATCTACCAAGTTACTCTGGAGGAGCAAGCCCTAATGATTTCTCATGAGAAATGGAGGCTCAGTGGAAAAATGAGGACAAAAGAAGAAGTATTCTTAGTTATTACTTTCTCAGGACTGCAGCGTGTTGGTGGGAAACATATCGTGAGAGTCTCCTAGAGTTACGCAAGGTAAGATTTGCATTCTCTATAAGATTCTATAGAAGCAACACGCCCACTGTTATCTAAGACTACCATGGAAAATAACCCACCTCTTCCCATATCCAAGCATGTGAGAAGGCCTGGATAGAGGGTACAGAAGCTTTACCACCTTTTTTATGGGTGAATAAGTTATATTCCACCTTATATGGTTATGCGTGCACATGGTATATGCACTTAGAGACACGCCGTCAGATAGGGAATTGGCAGGAGTTAACAGTTGATCTCATTCAAGTGTTTGAGTATCAAAGTATTAGGCCATCAATGGATAAGGTGATGTAAGTTTTCAAGTGCCTTACAATGGGAAATAGTGTCATCGCAGAAGATAGGTTACTATAATTATTGGGTTAACCTAGTTTAAAGACATGTTTCAATGAAGAATAATTAGAAGAGATACAGCTTGAGTGTGTGTGCATTGAAAAGGAAAAGGGGAAGATATTTTATGTAGTAGATGGTGAAGAAATGGAAAGTTTGGATGTTAACCATTCTAAAGGTACGTACAAAGTTATAGATAGGGCTCATGAGTGATTGTGCACCTACCATGAGCCCTTGAAATAAATAAGGTTAAGATTGGGACAGAGACAGAACCTGACGAATCTATCATTGGGGATTATTGGTCAAAGAAAGAGGTTTCAAAAATTCCCATGAGGGTACCATGAGCTCAAAGGTGTTCACCATTCCTTGGGGGAGATGAGGATCAAGCTAAAGGAAGGTGTGTGCCTGATTTAGAAGAGACCCTATTAAATGAATCCAAATTTATGCGTAAGATTGAAGGAGGAGATAGACATGATAATAGCATCTAGTATCACTGAGGCTATGGAAGAATTAGAATGGGTAAGCCCAATGGTTATAAGCATTAAGAAGGATGAGAGGATAAGGATTTGTGTTGATTATAGGGACTTGAATGCAGTATGTTTCATTGACCCTTTTCCAACCCCCTTCACTAAAGAAATTCTAGGAGTAGCCAGGTGTGAGGTCTTATCCTTTACGGATGGATTCTTTGGGTATTACCAAGTGAGGATTGCAAAGGAAGACCAGAGAAATACAAATTTCACCACTAAGTGGGGAAGTTTTACATACATGGTTATGCCTTTTGGATTGCAGAATTCACCTATTATATTCTTGTGCATTATGGTTCAAGCATTTTAGGACTTCATCCATAAGTTTCTTCAAGTCTACCTGGATGACTAGACGGTATATGGGCTAGTGAAAGATCATTGTGACAATTTGAGACTGATTTTCAAGAGATGTCGGTATTTTAGAATATCCCTTAACATTTAGAAATGTGTCTTTGCTACTCCATTTAGAACCTTGTTAGGACATATTTTATGTAAGGAAGGTTTGTTAGTGGATCCTACAAAAAAAATTGTTATTGTGGGATTGGGACAGCCTACTAGTTAGAGCATAGTGCATGGAATTCTTCGGCATACAGGGTACTACAGGAAGTTCATCAAATGATATTACAAGATCACCATGCCTAAGGAAGAATTGCTAAAGAAAAAGAGTGCCTTTCATTAGGGAGACACATAGTAGAAGGAATTTGATACTTTGAAGAATAGACTTGTCATTGTGCCCATACTACATTTCCCTTCCTAGGATAAGCCTTTCCATGTGCATGTTGATGCCTCAGTAATAGCTATTGGGGTAGTACTAGCACAACCTAGTGAGGGGATTGTTGATCACCCCTTGTGTATTTCAAGTAGGAAGTTGACACCAGTAGAATAGAATTACACCACCACTGAGCACGAGGCACTATCAATGATCTACATGTTGCATAATTTTATGTAGTCTCTGCTGGGAACACCATTTATATTCTACATATATCACATGCAACTAAAGTACTTGGTAAACAAGCTAGTTTTGCAAGGGCGCATATGTCGTTGGGTCATTTTTTTTAAGATATTGAGTTCACGGTGGTTGTAAAGCTGGGAAAAATTAATTCATGACCTGACCGCTTATCAAGGATTGACTCAGGAGAGGATGTACAGAGTGTTGATGATACCATGCCATATGCGTAGCTTTTTAGGTTGTATCTCATGCCCTTGGACTTAAAAGATATTGTGGTATTCCTTAAAATAGGTGTGGTGTTGGATGGGATGAAGCCTTTGGAGAGAAAATAGTTACCAATATGCGTTGTGCCCTACATGTTGATTAGTGGAGATCTGTACAAGTTAGGTCATGATGAGGTTCTACGCTAATGCGTATTAGAACATGAACACAAGGAAATTATGGAGGAAGTGCATGGTGGAATTGCAGGAGGGAACTAAGTAGGAAATGCAATTACGTGAAAGATAATACTCATAGGGATCTTGTGGGAAACCATCTACCGGGATTGTATTGAATTTTGTAGGCCCTACGACCATTGTCATCACATAAGAAAACCTGGAAAGAGGGATGAGATGCCATTAAGGCTGATAGTCAGGGCAGAGCTATTTAAAAAGTGGGTAATTGACTTTTTAGAACCCATTTCACTAGCTACGTAAAAGACTGGTTTGCAATATATCATTACTTACCCTGATTACTTGAAAAGATGGGCAGATTCAGTGCCTAAAAAGGATTGCACTATGGTGATAGTTGTTAGGTTCTTATGGGAAAACATAATCAGCATGTATGGATGTCCTTTAATCTTGACAAGTGATAGGGTTAAACATTTTGTGAATGAAACAGTCAGGATTTTGTTATCAGAATTTATGGTGGCCCAACACAAGACTACCCCTTATCACCCTCAATCAAATGGGACTGCTAAAGCGTTTAACAGGATATTGAGTCACAAATTGACCAATATTTGTGAATTTGGAAGACAATACTGGGATGATAAAGTATCAGTTATTCTATGGGTGTACAGGGCAACCTACAAGAGGTTTAATAAGGCCGCACCATTTCAATTGGTGTTTGGTGCGGAGGCTATTTTTCCAATTGAATTCATGTTACCATCGCTATGTATATCGTGCACATGATAATTGGTTAATGAAAAAGTTCTCAAGGAGAGGATCGATACGTTGATGCAGTTAGATGAGAGACAACACTTGCCAGATGGAGTTAGAAGACTGAAAAGGTAAGACAAAAGACATGACATGATCATCATATATAGAATAAGCAATTTGAGGTCAGACATATGGTGTTTTTGTATGATTCCAAATTTTTGAGCCATCTTGGGAAGTTGAAAGTCCATTGGTTGGGCCCTTACATCATCTCATACATCCTTGATTCAAGCGCATGTTAGTTACAAGCACTGGATGGGACAAAGTTACCTAGCCATTTCAATGGGAGTAGGTTGAAGCCCTACTATAAATAAGTCATCCTTGTGTTTGTAAATAAGGCAGTATTTCTAGTTAGCTTAGGATTTCCCTTTATGCATTTTCTTTTCTTGTGTTTCCCTTTCTCACTGTTATTTCTTTCTTTATGTTTAGTTTTGTGCCTTATGTGTCGATAACCACTTATAATTTAAAAATATTTTGTATGTGCATAGGACCGCGCATATGATTTAGTGTGGGGTGGAGTAATGCGAAGTAGTGGGAAGTGTGATACAAGATGGTAGTGAAATTTGTAAGGCCCGGATGAAAGGATTAAAGGTGAAAAAAATAGAATAACATGCATGGAAATGGTGGATAATAATTTTGGTGTCAGGATAAGGATTTACAAAAACCACATACAGAGAGGAAAAAGTGCAAGAACAACATTAGGTAGGCAAGGGAAAAAATCATGTCAAGGACAGAAGAAGTGATTTCGATATTGCAGATACACATGTAAGAGTCTTTGATCAGTTATGATTTTTATTTTTTGCATGCCATAAGGTTGTAAAATATTTTTGTGCAGGTTTCAGCGCATGGGTAAAGGTGCTTAAGGTTGGATTTAGTGGAAAATAATGCATTTAATACTAAGTACATTGGTAGGTGGTGTAGCATTTATTGCTGGAAAGGTGGAAAAAGCTATAAGTGTGAAGTTGAGCACATTATTATTTACCTTGTGAATACGAAATTAAAGAGCTCTTACAAACTAGGGCATCCATGAAGAGAGATTGGTATGAGGAAAAAATCATAGAGATATAAGTGTGTGACTAGGGTTGATCTGCAAAATAGAGTGGAGGGAGTACATAGGTGTAGGGAGAAAGTTTTAGAGGAATACGCTATCTTGTGGAAGAGTTTTTCCAAGTTAGGGTTTTGTAGCTATGGCACGAAGATAAAAGGATTATTTCAATGAATTGAGCTACATGATTGGGAATAGTTAGGAAGCAAGGAAAGGAAGATTAGTTTAGGGCTTGGCCGATAAGTAAAAATGGCACCAAAGAAGGTGACCCTTTCACCAAAGAAGAAGGGAAAGGGAAAGCAAACTACCGCAGAAAGTTTTAATGAGGAGTGGTATGTAGAGATGTAGTACCTAGATGAAGTATTGTTGGGGAAAGAATGGGTATCACATGTCAGGAAGATGGTCGTGAGCGACTAAGACCATCGCATGAGCATAATGGAGAAGGAAATAGTGTTGGAACTGGTTCTTCTAACCAATACGACGACACCAGAAGGTATGTCAATCTACAGCGATGAGTTGAAGGTAAATTTGGGTAAGGTAGGGTTGTTACAGCCCTATTTTGGCAAGCCCGAGTGGTTATACCATTGGTTGATGTCACGCATGCACGAAGACCACTTCTATTTTACAGGCTGCAAAATGTGCATAAATCCTCAGCTCATATCAAAATTCACTAGCCTAATTTGTGAAAGAGAATCCATAGATGTTGACTTAGAGGATAAGGAGGCCATAAAGGAGACAGTAGAGGCCTATGACTACAAGAAGGGTCCGTACTACTTCAATATCGCAGATATCCTTGAGCCTGTAATGAGGATGGCCATTCATTTGGTTACAAAGCTTAATGGTCAAGAAATATGGACCCAAGTAAACAAGGCAAGGCTGAAGGTATGTCATAAGATCTCAGTAGGAACCATCTACAACTTATCTGCCTTCATTGTAGATGAAATCATTAACACTGTGCAAGAGGGATAAAATATAATGTTTAGAAACATTCTCCTCACCATCACCTTCTCAAAGATCAGAGTGCTTGATGGGTTGAAGAAGTTTGTATGGGAATACCCAGAAGAGGATCCCTCTCCCATGAAGATATTTGAGAAATATATTTGTGATACCATGACGGCCACTCAAAAGGCGTGCCTAGAAAAATAGTACAAGATAATTCATGATGGATTTGGGGAAGAGTGGAGGATACCTGATAAATTACCCATGCTTTTAGGAGAAGAGGATAATTTTGTTGTATATCAGCACTTCTACATCGGAAGATTCACTTTGACGGATGGGACTGAGAATCCATAGTGAAATATTCCATTTTCCTTCACCATGCAATACTTTCAAGTGGGGGTCAACTGTTTTAAGGAGACCAAAAGACTAATGTTTGACCTTAGTGAGGTATACCAAGACCACCACGAGCGTGTATCCAAAGAAGTGCGCATATGTGGAGAAGTATGTCTCCCAAGAAGTACAAATGATGAATCCATTAACATTGTCAAATGGTGGGAGGACTACAACAAGGGTATACTTACACATCAGGCCAAATATTGAAAAGGGTGCCTACCTAGAAAATGATGTCTCCATTCATGATGACCCCATAGGAAGGAAGAAGGTTGTGTCGAAGAAAAGGGAGAGAGAAGTGCAATATAAGAAGGCACCTAGTATGTAGACAGCACAATTTGTGGGCATGCCAAAAGCAAGCACTAATCCAAGCACTTACGTGCATAGAAAGAATTCCCAAATTAAGGAGGAGACCCTAGAAGAAGAGGCGATAGAGTAAGAGGATACTCCCACATGATAAGATTTACCAAGGAAGGATTTTTCTACTAGAGAGAGAGAGGGAAGAGTCTCCTATACTAGAATCACCAGTTAGGAAGAAATAGAAGGTAGCGGAGAGGGAAAACTTAGAGGAAACAGAGGGAATGGAGGCCTACAAGGGTGATAAGGATGACGATGAGGATGAAGAAGTTCATAATCATCCCTTGTATGATATACATGATTTAAAAGAACAAGGAAATGAAGGGAAGGATGGAGAGGAGGAAGAAAATGCTTAAGGAAAAGGGGTGAGCGAAGAAGTAAACACAAGATATCAAAGGTACCCAAGCCTCACCAAGGAACAAATAGAGGATGCCACAGAAAGAGAAGTGGCATGCATCATCAAAAAGTTAGTGGAATAGGAGGTAGAGCACAATGTGGATGAAGTGTACAAAGAGATAGAAGAGGATAGCATTGGAAAAGAGTATGGTAGCATGGGTGGAGACCCCAGCCAAGCAGTAAGCTCTCCAAAGGTTGCATGAACATGTGGGAAGAGCTTAGTGGTAGCACAAGGGAAAGGAATGGGTTACATCAATGATCCAAGAAAGGTGCTACATACACGTTTCCATAGCACCATACCAATAGAACAACTCATGGCCATTTCCCTCATTTGACGTAGAAGGCGCATACCCATGAACCAGTAAAATGCTATCTTGGGAGTTTGAATCCCATGTCGATGAACCTGACATTGAGGTAAGATAAGGGGTGCTAATGAAGATGCCAGAGACAAAAGGGATAAACCCCTTAGTTAATGCTCAATAGTTTTTAGATGAGAAATTTTGCAATGCACTCAACAAGGTTTTAGTTAAGGTCGAGGCCAAACTTTTTGGAAGGAATGATAGGGTGAGATTCCTAGAGGTGCAATTGGAGAAGAATGAGGAGGAACTTCTAAAGAAAGGCAAGGACTTAAATAAAGAAGAACTAATTAGCACAAATCTAAGGCATGAACTGAAGGAGGAGAAGGAAAGGTTATGTGAAGTATATAAGAAAATCGAGATGATTACGGATGCTATATTGTCTTAAAGTATCCCGACTTAGCACCACCCGAGTAAAAATATGAATCAACCTTGTAGTTCCTGTAGGATTTGACTCGCATCCTCACAATAGAGAGGTTTCCACTCACCTTAGAATCCACATAAGAGGCATTGGCATGCTAAGAAAGTGAAGAGAAGTTGAAAGTGGTAGAGATCATTGCTTGGTAATTGATGTGATAGGCATGGAGGTTGTAGTTATGGTTGATGTGGATGTAAGATAATTGTTAGATGGTCTTGGTTTTACAACATAAGGAGTGGATGGGTAAGGATATAAAGAAGCTTGATTTGTTAAATTTGGAGGAGATGTTTAAGAGGATGTTCAAGGTTGGATTAAAATATTTTATTATTAGATCACAAAAGAAGTGTGAATGTTGGTTGATTATGGTGATTGGACGAATATTCTAGATGAAATAGGGATAGGGTTGATATGACATGATGTAGGTGTAATAAGATCCACCAATTGATTGGATTAACATGATTGAGGGGTTTCGTGGGATTTCCAACATAGGAAATCATAGATGGGACTAGAGGAAGGTTCATAGGTCTCTAAAGGAGCACGAAGTAGAGGTGTTTGAGGTATGATATCGATTGAAAATGAGTTATATTTATTTGGTGAAAATAGATTTGTTGGTGATGGGTTAGAAAAGGAATCTTTGAAAATGTCAAGGAGTGGTGAAGATCATATTGGTTAAGGGGGTGTTTGATATTGGGAAGGAGAAACATGATAAGATGGTTGGGATTGGATGGGAAGATCTAATGTATGGGTATATGTTTGTGCAGAACTGCTTGGGATGAATTTTTGTTCAATTTTAAATAAAGCAAGTCAAGATAATAGTTCTTTTTTATGTTTTTGTTTTAAGAAATTATGAAAAATAAAAGGGGAAATGGACAATGAGGTGCCTAGGAGAATGTAATTTATGTTTGGTTTTAGGTATGTTTTTTTCTTGGGAAGTATCATACAACTTCCTGTTGGGTGACCAAATCCCAATCAGTCTATCTGGTAAGGAGATATTTTGATATGTTAATTGATTTGTGATTTTTAAGGTTATGTGTGATAAGATATCATATGCAATAAGGTTGAACCCATATTTAAGCTATGTGAGAAAGCAGGATGTAAAAATGTAGGGTTATTTTTAAGCTCAAAGTAAAGTGTTATATTCAATTAGGACACAGACAAGAATGGAAAATTACGATGCAAAAAGGAGAAAATATGGAAAAATATAAAAATACCTGGATAACGCTTTTCCTATTTGTCTGCACTCTTCAATGATAATCAATCCAAGCCATGAACCCAACATGAGCAAGCAATAAAGTAGAACCTCAAACTGCAGTGTTACTGGAAGACAGAAAATGCAAAATACAAAAGAAATAAATGTAAGAGATCACCTACAGAGTGCTCCCACCGAGTGTGCCAAGAATGTTATCCAAATTTCTCATTCATTATCAAATTAATGGGTTAGCTACTAAAGAAATTGCACAACTCATATATGTTGGAGGATTTATGTTACCTCAGATGTGATATGATATATACAGGCATAAAGTAATGATGGATCTTCATTGTAGTTGATTACCTATAAATAAGATAAACTAAAACATGATTGATTAGATAGATTTAAGTGGGGGTTTCCCGAATAATGCCAAATCCAAGAAGTGATTAGCTTCCTGCCAACCCTTGTGTTTGATAAGATAAGATAAAAGTAATAATAATAAGCTGGATAATATGCAGAATTTAACGCACACAGAAACTAAAATATGTATAAATGTAAGGCACATACAAATATGATCTACATACTAATTTGATTAAAATAAATGAAATTAAATGTACCTATTCTAGGTTGGCGGTGACCCAGACTATGCAAAACAAGTCGACGGTGACCTGGATGAGTAGATCTGAGCAATAAGAGAATTATCAAAACTTTACAAGATTTGGATGTAAACCAAAAGCAACATAGGTCTAAAGATGTTGGAATCAACCTACAAAAGGAATATGGGGAGACAAAACCTGAAAGTTATAGAAGATGGGGATTAAAAAGGGTATATTGAGGATCAGGACCCTAGTCGATAGCAACCGGGGTGAAACGGTGGCGAATGGAGTGCAGATAGGTTGGTAATGCTGTAAGAGAGGAGCTAGATGGTGGATATGGGGTTTGAAATGGAAATAGAATATTTGTAGAGGCTGGGGGAGGCTATGGAGATGGAAAACATAGTTAACGATAGCCGAGTCGATGGCGACTCAGGCTAGGTGACAGAGACTATAGGATAATTAAGCAAGGCTGAAGGTAGATTGATTGAACATGAAACCTGTAAATAGAAACATTGATAAAAAAGCCTAATAATGGAGTCCTGAGTGTTGTTGGACCTACAGTGTTAGATTTAAAAATATAATAATAAAAATTATATAAGATAAAAGAAAAATAATTGTAAACCTCCTGATGTTATGCAGATGATCAAGAAGAGCTTCCAATGGCTGCAAGAGGGTTGAGTAGATGCTCTGGTTTGAAGGAGGAATTGTAACATGGAAGGGATTCGTGCATGTGTGTTTTATGTGTTTTTTGTTGTGTTATGGTTACATTATTGATGCATTATTGTTATGTTCTAATGATTTCCACCCTAATTATGGAGAGGTGTAACTTAGTTTTATAGGGTCGACGGCAACCAGGCTAGGTCGCCACTGATTGAGGGGAAATTTTCACAAAATGTGTTAGTTTTTTATTTTGGCATTGTTTTGTACTTTTAAAGATTAGGCAAGTTCTTTAAATCATTAGGTGGGCAAGGGATGAGATATGGGTAGTTAGGGCATAAAAATAGATAGGATAAAAGCTAAAAAAGTAAGTGGATTTATGTGTTGAATAAAATTATCCTAATTAGAAGGTTGGTTAGGGCAAGTGGATGGATAATTAAATTACTAATTAATTAATTAATGGGTATTAATTAATTAATGGGGATTAATTAATTAATTTGTATTGTTGAGGATTGGATAATGATAGGATAAATGGACATTTAATTAAATAAAGGGGATGAATTAAATAAATATGTGCACGCGGGTGATAGGAGTATAGATACCAAATTTTGGTGTCTACATTTTTCCCCTTTTGTTGAGTGGCTTGGGCTAACAAGCCATGATACAAAAATTATAAAAGATGGATGAGGATGGTAAAAATGATTGATGATGAACTCCCCCTTAAATGGGGGATTGATGACGTTAATGGAAATTGATGACGCATTTGAAAAAGGTACATGATGAAGGGTGGGTGGGTGAAGAAAAGATGGGCAAAATGATTCCAAAGGCAAAAAGGATCACAATAGGAATAAAAACTATGGTAGTGACTCCAGTATCACATCGGTAGAGGAAAAGTGCAGTCTCAACGGAGACAAGTTACAACGTTCTACAGACCAGTGAGTGGTAAAGATCACTACAGTATGGATGCAAGCCAAGATGAATAATGGGTCATAGGTGATTCATCAAATTATGTGCAACTATGTGTGAAAATTATGTGAAATCCTTCACACACGAGGAATCGAGTGAAAAGGTATACGTCCATAATGGATGAAGATGACTGATATGGTGCCCAATGGGACATGAAAAATGGCCAAGAAAGCAAAATGAAAAAGTGAGTGATGAAGTAATATGCCCCAAAGGGGGAGAGCATGGCCGCAAAGTTGAAAAGGAAAAGTAAAAATATGCCCCAATTTGGGAAAAGGGTATGGCCACGAAGTGGATTTCGTGCACGAGTTGAACAAGGTTATGAAAGAAAATACCCAAAGAGGGAAAAACTAAGGTCTAGTAAGACTTTGAGAGTAGACTGAATGGATTTGGATGTTTAATTAAATTCCTAGATGATGAATGAATATGACCATATATGTGGTCTTCAAAAATTAAAATGAATAAAATACCCCAAGGGAGAATAGATGTGGCCTCGAAGGAGGACTTAAATGTCAAATAGATTGAATAAGATCATATGAGCTGTGGAATAAGATGTTACTTTAATAATAATGACCTATGGGTATGAATGACACTACATCACAGTGAGGAACATACGAGGAAACTATGTCTCTAACCGCATTGGAGGTAAACCACAATGGTATCTAGATAATGCAAGGCACATGTGACCAAGGTAGGTGTTAGCAAATAACCAATGATAATTAGTCACTTCATAGATCATAAGGAATCAGTGTATGATATTATCTCATAAATCTAATGTTAATATGACAAAAAAGTTTGAGATGAAACTTGTACAAGGGAAGAGGGTTCTCCAAAAGTGGTTTTCCATAAACTATGCCCCTCCTCTAGGAAGGAGAAAGAGAAATTTGATCAATACAGGAAGCTTTCTTAGGATGCTAATAAAATGGAAGGTTGATCAATGTGGGAAGCCTTCAAATTTCATAAGAAGTAGCCATCTTTTGAGGGTATGGTTTACTTTATACAAAATATGTGGATGGAAAGAATAATACATGATAGCCATCCTTCAAGTGATCAGTCTATTTCTTTTGATTTTCTTTTAACTTTGATTTTGATTTACATGTTTTTTCTTTTCTCTTTTTTTCTCGTGAATAGTTGTCCTTCGAGGGATTGGTCTATTTTTTATAACTTTGATTTATGACAAGATCACCCATGAATTTTGATTTTACATGGGGGAGAGCTAGGACTAGCTAGGTATACCACTTGAGAGGGAATAATGAGTGTACAAGAAACACCCCTAGATCCTTTGCATGGTTCCAATAGGTGAATAAGAGGGTGATGGATGTAATGATCGTAGAGTTCTCACCAAAAGGGAGGACCTATCCATAAGGAATATGTTATGGGCAAATTCATGGTGCCCATATTTAAGGTCACATATAGGAATTGATAGTAGAACACATTATTCCAAATCATTACAATGAGATATGGAAGGAGATAAGATGGAGGAATTATCTGAAGATATGACTAAGAGCACAATTAGACATGTTAACAATAGAATGGTCACAAGTGTGATGTGATAATTGGTTCCACTTCCGGTTTACCACCAATGGAGGGGAGACATAAAATTTTTGACAGGATGAGATAATAGCTTGCAAAGGATTATATGTGATAGATGAGTGAGAAACAAAAATTATGTGCTTAAGGAAGTGAAAATATGTGTCCCTAACGAGACGAAGAGATGGTCCCCCAAGAGAGAGACAAATATGACCACAACGGTGGATTTTGATGAAAATAAATTGTGCCCCAAGAGAAGAAAAAATATGGCCACAAATATGGACTTGAATGGAAGATATGGTGGTGGCCCAAAAGAGGCATGAATATGGCCACAATGGTGGACTTTGATGAAAAAAATGGTGCCCCAAGAGAGGCACAAATATGGCCACAAAAGTGGACTTAGATGAAAAAAAATGGTGGTGCCCCAAAAGAGGCAAAAATATGGCCATAACAGTGGAATTTTATGAGAATAATGGTTTCTCAATGGAGAAACAAGTATGGCCACAACGGTGGGCTTAGAGTGAAAATATGGTTTCTCGAGGGAGAAACAAGGATGGCCATAATGGTGAACTTAGGATGAGAAGAGTAAAATATTAAAATATGGCCACGATGGTGGACTTCAAGTGAGAATAAATGGTCCCCTAAAGGGAGGGAAACATGGCCAAAAAGGTGGACTTTAATTGAGATTTGGACTTACATAAAATTTAGATTAAGATTGGATGAGATGGATTGGATGAAATTGGAAGAGGTTAAATAAAGTGATGTCAAGATTGAAGTCCCCCAGCATTAAGGGAGTTTTTTGGATAGGAAATGAGTTAATGCGGATGATATGCTCAAGGAAGAGGTGAGGCTTCTCTCCCAAAAAATATATTATATCATTGTGGAGAAATTAGATGTGGATGAGTTAATGTATGTTGAAATAGTTTAGATGAGATCGTCTTGAACTTGGATTGGATAGATGGTCGAGGATCACAAGGGTGATTAACAAAACCAACAAGTATCAATAAACAAGGGAGGACCCTCTTTAGGAGGAATGGTAAGGGATGATGTGGATGAAGGATGAGATTTAGTAATTTTGGTGGATGGGGATGTAGGAATTGGATTTGGATTGGTTGTGGTGGATGGAGAAGAATGGTTCCCGTGAATGAGGAAATCATCTTTCTCAATAAGATTATGGACTATAGTCTGAAAGGCCTTACAATGCTTAGTGTCATGACCCAGAGTACAATGATAAGTGAAAGCATGATTGGGACTGAACCATGAAGGTTTGGGACTATTTGGATTAAAATATTTAATAGAGGGAAGTGTGATGGTAGATATTCAAGTTAGATGTCGAAGGATATCTGCGTAGGACCCAATCAAAGTGTCAAAAGGAAGATAACTCTTATGGGTTTTAACATAATGTTTTGGCTTGGATTTAGGTATGGATGTAGATTGGATGGGTAAATTAGGTGTCTTGGAAGATAAATCAATTTTGGATTGTTTGGATTGGGATTTAGGTGTGGATGTAGATTGGATGGGTAGATTAGGTGTCTTGGAAGACAAATCAAATTTGGTTGGAGGATTGGATTGTTTGGATTTGGATTTATCATTATGAGATGTCCTTTCTTTGGAAGTCTTAGACTTGGATTTGGATGTGGATGTTTGGGATGTTGATGTATGAGTTGATTTGGATGTTTGAGGATGGGGGTGGATTGCTTTGGGGTTTTGGTGTTTTGGTTTCAGCTTTAGTGTTGGTTGATGATTCAGGGTCACGTGGACTAGACCAAGTGGTTACTCAAACAACTTTGATGGACAATGAAGGATCCTCTTTAGAAGAATCATCATTTGGAGGTGAAATAGTGGCTAAAATTTCATGAAGAATGAGGGGAATTTTGCATTTGGATAGATGAAGTCAAAGGTGTGGATGTTGAAGTGGAAGGAAGAGATTGGTTTGGTTTGGGAAGGAGGTATCCTTCCTTAATGAAGTTATGAACAATGGCTTGAAGTGCTCTACAATGTTCAATATCATGTCCAGGGTATGATGATATGTGTACATGAGGTTGGAATTAAACCATGATGGCTTCTTGATATTTGGGTCAAAGGCCCTAATAGGTGGAAGCGTGATTGCAGAAATTTGTAACAAGTGTCGGAAGACCTCCGTACATGATTCAACCAAAGCATTAGGAGGTGTTTTTTCTTTACAGAATATCTTGGTCTTTGAAGAAGAAGTGGATGTTTGAGATGATCTGGATGTTGAGGATAAAGTTTGAGCATGTTGATGTCTTGATGGTCTGAATTCAGTTTTGGTATTGGTAAATGCCTTAGTGTTGAATGATTTCAGTTTTAGTTGATGAAATGTTCTTGATGAAAGGTTGTCGTGTTGGATTGTTTAGAGGTAGGAATTTCAATTTCCTTATAGGAATGTATAAGGTATTTTTGAGGTAATGTATTAATGGTTGTATATTTAGTTTGTGAGGTTGCATCCTTAGGAGGAATGACAACAATTTCCACTGGAGGATCCGGAGGTGGTGTTGGTATAGGCATAGGAAGCAATATTTGTTTGATGGAATCTAAGGAAAGTGAAGATTGATTCAATTGCACTGATGAGGTAGAAGGATCATTTGAAGTTTTCATAAGTTAGAGTGCTTTCAAAGGTTCTTCAAATGATGTAGGAGGGGAGGACAATGTGGATGTGGTCTCAATGATTGATGTGGTAGGTGCAGGGACTAGGATTGGATCTATGGATGGTATTATGGGTAAGGATGGAATAGATGTGGATGATGGAGTGGATGAGGTAGATATAGATGTGGAATCAATGGTAGATGTATGTATGGATATTGAAAGAGGTGTTTGATATATAATATTGATTGAATAAGTATTGAAATTGTATGGTGTGGAAGGTAGAAATGGATCTGTCGATGGTGGATTTGGGAAGGTTTGTTCAAAGATATCCAAGAGTGGAGACTGAATTGGTTGGGGGATTGTGTAATATTGGGAAGTAGGGACATAGTAGGATGGCTGATATTTTTGAGGTACATAAAGTGTGGTAGATGAAGTAGGGATAACATTGGTATAAGGTGACATGGATGGAATAGGACCCTCTTAAAGACATGATTGAGAACCTGAGTTATAGTGAAAGTATTCTTAGATGTGGCTAGAAGGATGCAAGAATGAGATATCGATCATGCTAGATGTTTGAGGAGTGGTGGTAATTGATGTGATAGGCATGGGGCTTATAGTTATGGTTGATGTGGTGTAGGATAAGTGTTGGATGGTCTTGGTTGTACAACATAAGGAGTGGATGGATAAGGATATAAGGAAGCTTGGTGTGTTAAAGCTGGAGGAGATGTTTGATAGGATGTTTGAGGTTGGATTAAAATATTTGATTGTTGGAGCACACAAGAAGTGTGAATGTTGGTAGATTGTGGTGATTGGACGGGTATTCAAGATGAAGTGGGGATAGGGTTGATCTGACATGATGCAGGTGTAATAAGATCCACCAATTGATTGGATTGACATGATTGAGGGGTTTTGGGATATTTCCAACATAAGAAATAATATATGGGGCTAGAGGAAGGCTCAGAGATCTATAAAGGAGCATGATGTAGAGGTGTTTGAGGTATGGTATCGATTGAAAATGGGTTATAGTTTTTTGGTGAAAACATATTAGTTGGTGGTGGGTTAGGAAAGGACTCTATGAAAATGTCAAGGAGAGGTGAAGATTGTATTGGTTGAGGAGGTGTATGATATTGGGAAGGAGAAACATGATAAGATGGTTGGGATTGGATAAGAAGATCTGATGTATGGGTAGATATTTGTTCAAAATTTTTTGGGGTGAAGTTTTGTTTTGTTTGATGGGGCTAAAAGGAGACAAGGATGAGGTAGATATTTGTGTAAGTTTTGTAACATTTTAAATCAAGCAAGTTAGCAAAACAATTATTTTTATGTTTTTTTTTTAAGAAATATGAAAAAGAAAAGGGGAAATGGACAATGAGGTTCCTAGGAGAAAGTAATCTATGTTTGGTTCCAAGTATTTTTTCGCTTGGAATGTCTCAAGCAGCTTTCTATTGGGTTACCAACTCCCAATCAGTCTACCAAGGATATGTTTTTATATGTTAATTGATTTGTGAGTTTTAAGGTTTTGTGTGATAAGATGTCATATGCAGTAAGGTTTAACCCCTATTTAAGATATGTGAGCAAGAATGATGCAAAAAATACAGGGTTCTTTTTAAGCCTAAAATGAAGTGTTATATTTGATGAGGACATAGACAAGAATGGGAAATTACAATGCAAATAAGAGCAAATAGGGAAAAAGCAAAAAAATACCTGGATAACGCTTTTCCTATTTGTTTGCGCTCTTGAGTGATGAGTGATCCAAGCCATGAACCCAACATGAGAAAGAAATAAATAAGAACCTCACGTTGCAATGTTAGTGGAAGACAAAAAAAGTAAAATACAAAAGCAATAAATGTAAGAGATTACCTAAAGGGTGCTCCCACTGGGCGTGCCAGGAATGTCATCTGAATTTATCATTCGTTATCAAATTAATGAGTTAGCTTCTAAAGAAATTACACAACTCATAAATTTTGGAGGGTTTATGTTACCTCGCATGTGATATGATGGATACGGGCATAAATTAATGATGGATATTTGTTGTAGCTAATGACTTGCAAATAAGATAAACTAAAACAGGATTGATTAGATAGATTTATGTGGGGGCTGCCCTAACAATTCCATATCCAAGAAGTGATTAGCTTCCTTGGTGGATGTCAACCCCGTGTTTGATAAGATAGGATAAAATAAATAATAATAACAAGGTGGACAATATGCAAAATCTAAGGCACACATAAACTGAAATATGTAGAAATGTAAGGCACATACAAATCTGATCTAGATACTGATTTGATTAAAATAAATGAAATTAAATGTACCCGGTCTAGGTTAGTAGTGACCTAGACTGTGCAGAAGCTAGGTCCATGGCAACCTGGATGAGTAGATCTTATAAATAAGATAAATATGAAAAATATACAAGATCTGGATGTAAAACAGAAGTAGCAGAGGTCTGAAGATGTTGGAATCAACCTACAAAAGGAATCTAGGGAGAAGAAACTAGAAAATGATAGAAAATAGGAATTAAAAAGGGTAGATTGTGGATCATGACCCTAGTTGATGGTGACCATGGTGAAACGGAGGTGACTAGAGTGTAGATAGGCTGGTAAAGCTGCAACAGAAGAGATATATGGTGAATATGGGGTTTGAAATGGAAACAGAATATATGCAGAGGTTGGTGAAGGCTCTGGAAATGGAAAACATAGTTATAAAGAGCTAAGTCAATGGAAACTTGGGTTGTGAAATGGTGACTATAGTAGAACAAGGTAAGGCCGAAGGTAGATTGACTAAAAAGAAAAACCTGCAAATAGAAACACTGATAAAACATCCTTATACTGGAGTCCCCAGTGTTGTTGGACCTACAGTGTTAGATTTAACATGATAATAATAAAAATGAGATAAGATAATAGAAAAAACAATGTAAACCTCCTGATGTTATGCAAATGTTAAAGAATATCTTCCAAAGGCTACAAGAGGGTTGATGAGATGCTTTGGCTTGAAGGAGGAATTGCAAAATGGAATGGAGTCGCGCTTGTGTGTTTTTTATGTTTTTGTTGTGTTCTCGTTGTGTTATTGTTGTGTTATTGCTACATTCTGATGATTTCTACCCTAATTATGAAGAGTTGTAACTTGGTTTTATAGGGTCAATGGTGACCAGGTTGGGTCGCCACCGACTACGGGAAATTTTCCTAAAATGGGCCAGTTTTGTGATTTTGGCGTGGTTTTATGCTTTTAAATATTAGGCAAGTGCTTTAAAGCATTAGGTGGGAAAGGGATGAGATATGGGTAGTTAGGGCATAAAAATGGATAGAATAAATAGTAGTTAGGGGATTTATGTGTAGGATAAAAGCATCCTAATTAGAACATTAGTTAGGGAAATTGGATGGATAATTAATTAACTAATGGGGATTAATTAATTAATGTTGATTGATGAGGATTGGATAATGATAGGATAAATGGGCATTTAATTAAATAAGGGGGATGAATTCAAATAATGTGTGCATGTGAGCGATAAGGGTATAGATATTGAATTTAGGTGTCTATAACTTCTACATTATCAGGGGCATGTGATTTCCCCTCACCCTCTCCTCCCTATGGTAACCCTGTTGCGTTTGAAAATAATGGAAATAAGAATAGCCATTGATGGGCTTCCCACCATGCATGGTACTCCTCTATACACCCCATATCATCTGATTCTATCAGCTCTATTGTTGCATCTGCTTCATTTAGCCCATGAGGTACTAGCTTCTCTCCTGTGTGCACTAGTTTATCTTCGGCCCTCCTAGGTGCTCTAATAGCTCTCAACTAGATATATGGCTCTGGGGGAACATCATGATCAATGTCAAACTATCATGATATCCTCTCTACAAAAAATAACTCAGCCATACCTGGGAATCGATCCTACAACCACATAGTCCTTTGTATGCACCGTATCTCTATAGCATCCTTTGGCCATCCTCCATAGGCTCTGTATGGACTCCATATCACTACCTCAGGCCCCATCCTATCTATCAGTGCCCTATAGGTATCATTTTCCATCTTATTTCCATACACACCAACCCATCTACTCACATATATATTTATCCTAGCCCATTCTACTCGCAAACCTCCAACTGGCCTTAACACTACTATGTGCTCATAGGCCCATACATGCAATAGCACAGTAGCACTTGTCCCACCTCCATGTTCATCCTATGTGAATATATATAGGTCATCCAGCACACATCAGACCCATGCATATCTAGTACTCTCCTCCTCTATCTAGTGGCATATGTCATGCATCTTAGACAATATTCCCACACATCCCCCCTCTACTGTGACAGATGAACTAATAACCATGGCTGTAAATTTCTACAAGTGTGGAACCCCTGACCTCAAAATAGCATCCAAACCGATATGGGCCTCAGCAGGTACTCAAGTCCCCACAAAATATCATCTCGCGGCTCACACCTACCTCTCCATATTATCCAATGGCATAACATGTACTCTCTCCCCAAAAACTAACAATCTCAATATGTGATACATATCCTCCAACGTGATTGTCATCTCACCAATCGGTAACCAAAAAGTACAAGTATCCATGAACCACCTCTCACATAAGGTTGTCAACATATGTTTATTATGGAGCACATCCCCATCTATGTTATGTTCTATAGGCCCGCACGGTCCATAACATCCCAATCATTGTCTGACAATTGTATCCCAAGCAAAGTACTCAAATGACGACCCCCACAAAACTCTCTCGAGTGAATATCCCTCTGCAAAACATTAAATGACAACAACCGTAGAATTAGAACATTATACAAATCTATACACACTCGTTTATCACATTACTACACATCCAAAATTATGTGTACATCATTCTAGACTAAATATACCCTCTCTAGACTGGGGCACCCAAGAGCAGGACACCAGTGCCCAGGTCTGGGAACTCCTCTCCCAAAGGCCAATAGCACCTTCACCACTCTTTGCCAAGTCTAAAACACTGAGAAAATTCAAAATAAAAATTTTGCAAAATTTTAACAAAAATGGCTAACACACACACACTTTTTGAAAAAAAACATCACACTTACCAACTCCATTGGCATACATGATGTTATGGTGGTCGCCACCATCTCAAATCAGCTAAGTCATGTTGCTCTCACTTGTGGCATCCTTACTTACTCATAACTCACTATCACTTGCAGGTAATATACAAATGAAGTGACTAATCAATTTTTCACCTTCCTATGTATAGTTAATTTTCCCTACCCATTTCACTATAGTCAATATTTTGTGATCATTTCCTCAACTAATACACACCACATGATTTTTACCATATCTTGATCATTTCTACTCCAATTTAAACCCCATTTATGGCGTTCTTTTCATAATTATGCCTACCATCATATCATACACATGAGACATGCATTATCTCTCTTAGACATTATCTTTCTCTCAATCTATACACATTTTTTCACTATCTATCTTAAGCTTACTTTCAGCTCAGCATTCGTTATTCTCATTACTTCCCCTTTCACTGAAATATGGGGCATATAATTGGGGTAATCCTATAATTACCTTTACACCATCATGTGATCAATAAACACTACCAATTTTGCATTTTAGAACATTTACTAATGCACCATGAGACATTTCATCATTTCCCTTTAATGACCTAACATGGGGGAAACAAATGTATAATTTTTCTATACAACATTTCATCACTTCACCCTAATGACCTAACTTGGGGGTAACAAGCTTTAAAATATTTCCATGTGATCGTTCATCAATTTCTATACATTCCCCCTAATGACCTAACCTGGGGAAATTAGAGTAAAATCTCATGATGAGTAACCAATCAAAACAATCAATTAACACGTTCAAGTTTCTAGCAATCAAGATCATACCATTCAATCAATAAAAAACAACACAGTCATCCTCCTAGATGACCTAACTTGGAAGTTGCATTCATACTTTCCCAGATGACCTAAATTGGGAAGTTATTTTATACTTGGCGTTTTATTCCAAATGACCTAACTTTGAAGCCATTATACATTTAGTGTTTGCTTACATATGACCTAACTTGGAATCCATCATATATTTCATGTTTTCTTCCATATGACCTAGCTTGGAAGCCATCACATTACAGTAACACCTGTGGAGTAGGGGCAATAGTGCCTTTGGTATACCACTCCTATATGGGTCAATTGGTTTGATCGAAATTATTTGGATCCAAAAACCACAAAAGGTTTCATTTGAGTCCATTTGCAGCAGCTAGATCTTAAAGATGTAGTTAAAGTTTAGAGAATAACACACCTTTATCCCTACACTCTTCCTCTGGTGGCAGGATGCCCAAATCCTCTGTTCGATTTTTCATATACGCACAATTGGGTTAGGAATTTATCACTCCCTACCCCATCTTATCGTCATCATACAACATTTGAAATCATAAATCATCCAATATCATAGTTATCTCTCTCATTTAGTACATTTCATCATGACATTACATTTCTCACTACATTGCATGGATCAACATGGTTCGACATGCTATACAGTTCATTCGGAATGCTTTTCTACCACATCTACATGTTCTACTACAGCATGGGCTTCTTTGGATTTTTCTCAAGTACACATCTCTATCTACTTTATGTTACCGAGCTTTTTGCTCACCAACATAAAGTGGGGGAAAATGTAGTCACAAAATCATGCACTTACTACATTTATTATACTGCCAACTATGTTGTTTTATATATGGATCTTGCATAAGAAAAGTATTCACTAATGACCCATCCCCTAGTCCTGTCGTCAGTTTATTATTTCATTTTCATTATGTGTCTTACACATTCGTCACTTACTTGCATAGTTAGGTCATCTCTCAGGGTGTATTAGTTGTCATTATTTACTTAGTTGTCATCTCTAGTATTTGAATAGGGTGCCTAGGAAGGGATTAGGGCACCCCGAGTGCCCTGGCCCTCACTTCTAAGCACACCGGTCCGAATCACACTTGGTTTTCATTGAGATATTCAAGGGATGTATTTACAATTTTCCCTCCCATTCCCCTAGGTACTAGTTGGCATGTCAGGTCATTAGTGTCAAAATTTTATCAAGAGATCCCTATATAAACACAACATACATACTACCTTATGGTCAGACTATTTTCTACTAAGGGCTAGTTATCTACACAATGCAAGGGACTGCATTTGGGCACTATTTTGCATCATACATTGTATAGTAAAGGGAACTCTATTCTATTCCATCCACCATTTTGTATTCTATCTATTTGTTTCCCGATATCACTACATCAATGGCTCTATGAAATCCTAGGCACATTATTGCACACACAATCACACAGAACTACATTGGTTCTGAGATGTAGTTCAGTACTTAGTTGTGAGACCACTATTGTGGTTTTTAAGGATAGTCTGACCCCTTCATATGCATATTTATTTATTAGTAATTTAATGTTTTGTGTGGGGTTTTGCATGTGATTCTTCATTTCAAGTTCATGGCATCATCAGTGAAGCCAGTGCGACATCCACGCGATAAAAGGCAAATTATTGTGAAGACTTGGCAACCCTCTCTGGATCAGGTTTTGGGATATTTCATAGACTAGGGTGCCCCGTGCACCCTCATCCTTCCCCAGGCACCCCAGTCAGACTAGATTTTCCTCTCCTGAAGTGCTAAGTGTCAAGTGCCAAGTTCCAAGTGATATGAATAAATAAAATCAAAGTTATAATTAGACTAAAAATAATTACATATAAATAAAATACCCTAATCTTTATGCCAATAAATATAAGTAATAGGCCTTCCCATAAGTTTAAAAGGTGTGTTAACTAAAATTTTAAGCAATAGTCTTCTCATAATCAATCAAATCATTCCTATTCAAAATCCAAACTTAGGGGAAAGGGTGCATTTCCTACACAAATTACAGTCATCCATCCTAATGACCTTAATTAAACCTAAACTAGAAGAGTGGAACTCCATTATGATAAAATTGGGATGTGTTGTGGATAATAGGTAAAATTATCTTACAAAGTATATGGAAGTGTGAAAAATATTTGAAACTATGGAAATAGGTTGTGTAGAGTGTCATTATTGTGCCTACAAAATCTATATATTTGGAGATGAGTGTTGGAAAAAATATCATTTTCCAAATTGAAGTGTATATTTGGAGATGAGTGTTGGACAAAATATACTTTTCCAAATTGTAGTGCCTAATTTTTTTGGCCTTATGTGGCCAATTTTTTCCTCTTGTGTTTTTTATCCACAACTCAATTATTTCACTTTGTTCACTTGTTTCCCTAGATATAAAATATGATATCATAATATGGTGATCATACTTTTATACATGCAAATGGTTTATCATTTTTTCAAACTTTCACTTCTTTACTTATGACCTAAAAAAAAAAATTATTCTAATTTGGTTGGATTGACTTCAGGAATTCCCCAATTGTTGAGTTTTTCCTACATAACGCTACCTTGAAAGGGCCTCAATCCTATGTAGTAATTCCTCCTTATGGATGTATGTTAATTGGCATAAATAGTGGTGTTTATCAAGACCTTAATAAGACATCAAACAGTTGTCAATGATATTTGACTTCAATTATAATGTGTGCGCTTGATCTAGGGTATTAAATAGAGATGTACTCAGACTAGTGGATTTTTTGTTTTCTCTAAGGACCTGATAATCAATGATAAGGGCAAAGAGTTCTTCTTAGAGTGTGTTTGAGTGTGTTCCCCTAGATGATCAATGATTTCTCAAATGAGTATGGTGTATTTGTTTATATAAGAAGCTTGTGTGAATGGTTTCCCCTCTATTAACCATAATCTAACTGGGGTAACTTGGGCATTTGAAAATTTGACCTTATTTTAATTTCAAAGTATATATGAGGTAACATAGTACTTTTATATATAGTAAAATAGGATCACTTGATTCAATTGAAGTGCCAAATATTTTTGTCCTTTTTTTGGCATTTTTTCCTCTAGTATTCTTATCCATAACTCAATTATCACACTTGGTGTGCATGTTTCCGTAGATTTGAAATATGTGATCATAATATGGTGATCAAACTTCTATGCATTCAAGTGGTTTCTCATTAGTTGAAACTCTTTCTTCTTTCCTTATAAGATGAAAAATATGTTAGTCTGATTTGACTAGAATGACTTCAGGAATCTCCCTACTATTGAGTGTTGCCTACACAACACAACCTCAAAAGGGCTTAGGCCTACATATTACTCCCTCTTAGTGTATGCATGTGAATGTGTATAAATAGTTTTGTTGGCAAGATATTAATAAGGTCGTTGACACTTGGAAATGATATTTGACTTCAATCACAGTACATGTTATTGATGTAGGGTAATAAATAGAGATGTACTCATATTTATATCATTTTGGTTTTCTCTAAGGACTTGATAACTCAATGATAAGTTCCAACATTTCTTCTTAGAGTTTGATTTAGTATGTTCCCCTTGATTATCAAATATATCCCAAATGAGCAGGTTGTATGTGTTTATTTAGGTGACTTGTGCAAATTATTTCCCACTCACTCAACCATAATCCAACTGGGATAACTTGTGCATTTGAAAATTTTACCCTCTTCCAATGTCAAAGTGACCTCTAATTCCTTTTTATTTGTTTCACAAAAAAAATGAACCAAATCACACTATAAGTGATTGACCATACCACCAATTAACCAATCTTCATATAAGATAGGTCTAAATTGTAAGATAACTTCACCAACATATCTTTAATTCTTTGATCACATGACTGAATAGACATTATAAGTACATGGCTAATACAAAAAAAGGGGTCTAATTTCCTTTTACATTGTTACAATACAAGGCATCCATGTGTATAAAATATTATACAAAATTCTATTAAATGTTATAAATGACCTCTGATTCCAATAACATTGCCTTCTACTTTCTATAGATTTATTTTCATTTCTTCAAATGTCCATTGAGTATTATTTTGGTCTATATTTCTTAATATATAATTTATTTATTCATTTCTAGCCAAAAAAAATTAGGTATTTTCAATTTATTTTATTTCCATTTCATGATTTTATGTGTGGTTTCATATGCATTTTGTTCAATTAATTTATCTATGTTGTTGACATTTCAAGTATTTGTTTGTCATGATTTATTCCTCATTATTATTTTCCATTCAATTATTGTTCAATGTATTTTAATATCCTTGTTAGTTTCACTTAAACAAAAAATAAACTTATATTTCTAAGCTTATTTGCACGCCATCTTGCTCGTGTTATTAATGTTTTGTATGATTTGTTTATTTCAGTACCGTTTGTTAATGTTTTTTATTCTTCCCAAGTTTGGATTTTTTCATGTTTTCAATTGTTTTTAATATTTTCTATGTTTGGGTTTGTTTGAAATCCAAAATTACTTATAAATGATGATAAAATAGTTGTTCTATTGTAGTCATAATTAATTTAATATGATAGATATAGTGACTAAGTAGAACCCTCATTTTATTTTTTCCTTATTTTGTTTTGTAAAATTTTCAAAATCTAATGACATAATTCTTTATCATCCATTTTTTGTACATGATTTATACATAAATATGTTACATAAGTTCAATTCATATGAGAAATACAATAATTTTACACTATTTTATGTTATATCATTCTTATGCAATGAATTTTATTCATAAAAATGCTATGATATAAAGAACAAATGTTGTTTCAAATGCTCAATATGATTACTTTTTTATAATTTACTTGCTAGGATTTTTTATCCATACTCTTCCCTAAGTTATTGTCTACACTATTTTTATCTATGAATTATAACACACGCTTTCACATGCATGTTACATGTGTACACATAGGAAGAGACACATGTTCATTTCATTTCCATCTGATATTTTAATTTGAATGGAAAGATAAATGTAGAATCTTTAGTATGTCATGAATTAGTTATTACAACCTTAGCAGACACAGGGATGAATCTTGATTCACTTGCATATGGGACTTTTCATTTTTACTTAAGAAAGTAATCCTTTAAAAGACCCAACCAACATCATGCATCTAAAGAGTTACATGCATGATCCTCTCTTTGATAAATGTTGACATGCTTATTGGGCGCAACATGGAAAAAAAACACTTTTCTTTTTACATATGGAACATTCCTTATCTTTATGTATTATGTTTCAATAAATTCACAACTAATGTGTTATCTATGATGCACGATTTCCACACTCAATGTGTGTGTTTGTAGCAAGATTACATATTATTCATGTTTTCTATGACACGTGATTGAATATATATATATATATATATATATATATAAAGGCTTGTTATGATTCAATAGTCAATTATAATTTATTTATACCTCGATTTCCATATTATAAGGTTTTTATGATATATACTTTTATGGTGCTTACCATGTTCATTTTTTTGTGTTTTCTATGACACTAGTTCACTTATCATGTTCTTTGTGCTTATGTTCTTTATATATTTCCTTAAATCTTATCATGCCCGTTGTGCTTATGTGTTTCATATCTTTATCATGTTCATTTTGTATATGTTTTTTGTTATGTTACCATGATCCTTATCATGTTCATTATACTTGTGCTTTTTCTTTATTTTTAATATCCTTATCATGCATCTATTATGTTTAGTCTTTGTACTACAAAATGATCCCCAGCTTACGGGCATATGTTGTGGAAAAATATATTTTCCTCACTAGTGATTTATATGGCTATATCTATGTGGAGTAACAATTCATTATTATGAAAAAACTCAAGGATATATATTATTATGATTTTTGTACTCCATGGTATAACAAGTATACTTAACCTATATCTTGAGCCCACATGGGGAGAAATATTTTTTTCTATATTCTTTTTTAATGTTATATATTTGTAGACTATGTAATTTGATCTTTGGTTATGTTTTTTAGTTATACATCTAATTTATTTTGGGATGTAAGCTTCACGTGGTCACCCTAAATATCAAAAGGGGGGCATATATGCTACTAATTATATTTTCAAGACCATGTTTTCTTTGAAAGTTGATGGACCCAATAGACTTATATTGTATATCAAGGACAAAGGTGTTCGCCATTGTGTTTAATGTTGTCATTGATATCAATTACATTGATGGAAAATGGTGTCATGGTATTGTGTGAGTCTCCATGAGGTGTTATTCAAGGTCAAACATGAAGTTTGATTGGTAGTGTCCAAGTTTGGTGAGTTCTACGAAGTCCTGGTGCATGGTTTTGTGGGCATAGTCATAGTTTGAGTTCTCCCAAGTGATTTGAAGGTTATAATGAGGTGAATAATGGTCCTAGAGGTGTGTTACAAGTTTTCAAGTGTCTTTATGAGGTCAAAAAGGTCATTTCATGTGATTTCATGGTTGAGTCAGGTCATTTTAGGCATATTCCTAGTCTTAGAGAATGTATTATGGTATGGTGAATTGATAAATGGATTTGATAAGTATTTTTGGTGCATGGTGTCAGTTTATATTAGGTGTATGATTAGTTTTAGGTCAGTTTTCAAATGTATAGTGCATGTATGAGGTCCTTAGGAAGCAAGAAGGTGAGAACAGTGAATGTTGGCATGGGTAAGTGAGATTGGTTAGAGAGTTTTAGGAATAATTGAGATAGATGGTGAGTATGGAAATTTATAGGATTTTCATGATGCTTCATGAAAATTTTTGGGTCAAAGTGAAGAAACTTTTGCAACATACATCAGTTTTGGCAAAACCAGGTTTTCTAGAGTGAAGACTTGAGGTAAATGTTGAACTTTTGGTGCTCGTTGTGGATTTTATGTTTTTTATGGGACCCAAAGACTATCAGGGATGTTTTTCCATAGAGATAATAATATTTTACAAAAATTATTAGGTGGTTTGATCGTCACGTTTATATGAATGATCGTTAAGGAGATAAGTTTCTTTAAAACTCTAACTAAACCCTAACTAAAAGTGACTTCGATAAAAAGGAATGTACTGAACCAGTTTTTTTTTTTTGAAAATTTTATTATTGGAGGTTATAGATGAATCCTCCATATTTTCAGAAATTTATATTAGAGTATTTGACTATATGTGGGCCCCACCCAAAAAGGTATGTTTCTGAAGATGTTTAGTTTGAGACAAAGTTTCCTATTGAAGGTATGAAATAAATTGACATGGTTTTTATCCAAGGATTTTTTCTAAATGTTCTTGATAGTTTTAGATCATGGTTAATGTCCTAGATGGAAAAAAGTGCCCTTGGGGAAGTTTGGAGTAGTTTGTGGTAAAGGTGGAATTGCATGAGCTATATGTGGATTTAAGACTTGGTACAAATTTTTTGTGATCCTGGTTCAGATATATTTCCAATGATATATAAAACTTGATTTTTTGATAAGGGATGAGAAAGTTATGACATGTTCTTTGAAGGTAAAATCTTGAAAGTGCCTAGTTAAGCAGGGTGTTGAGTTGCTTCATGAGGTAAGGTGGTTTTTATGATTTCTTCATGATTGTTGAATGTTTATACATTCTTATATAACATTTTAAATGGTGTTCCATTATTTTTTTAAGCTTATAAGTGGTTTTGGAGGTGATAGAGAAAATTGACCTCAAGACTAGTTCTTGAGTCTTAGAAGCCTAAAGGAGCAGTTTCAATGATTGACTTGCTTGAAGACCTTCCACTTGGATTTGGAAGGAAATGTAAGATGTTCTAGAAAGAGGGTTCAGAGGTATTTCCAATGCTATAATTTTTGTCTCAGGATAATGATATTTGATAGGTTATCCATCATATTTTGTGAAGAAGAAGGTTGTTAGTTTTTCAAGACAAGATTGCTCTTGCTAGAAGATTAAGGTAGAAGATGCATGTTTTGGATTGTTTGATGCTTGATATTAAATTTATAGTGAAGAGGGATAAAAAAATCCTATTGAAGTTATTTGGAGGTCTTGAAAGTGGTGTAAAAAGTACAAACCAATTGATTTTCTAAAACTACTTTCTGGGAAGCTCAATTTGGTGAAGAGAAAATTTGGTGTGGTTTACATGTATGGATGTTTCATGAGCTCTAGAAATCATGGATGTGATATACATGTAAGTGGATGTGTTCAATGAAAAGTTACAAAATCCATGGATTTGGGGTAAGAATCTCTAAAGAAACCCCAAAGGCTTTTAACAATTTGATCAATGGACCATGTGATAAGAAATGAACAAGGTTTTCTTCTTTGCATACATTAATTTGAAATAAACATGCAAACTAAGAAAATGAATTTAACCTCTATTCTTTGAAATATTGAAATAATGAACCTAAGAGGATCTAAGCATTCAGTTATGTGTTTAAGAGAAAGAGGTCTCCCCATTCATGGCTTCAAGGCCAATGGATCTTCCTTTTTACTCCATGTTAGTGCTATGAAATACAAAATCAAATGCGTTTAGCTCAAATGGAAGAAGATGAAATATAATCTAAAGCCTAAACAAATTGCTATAATCTATGCTAGGAAGAAGAGAGAATTATTAGGAAATGAGGGAGGGGGTATAGCCCTATTTATAGTTTTTTGTTTTGAAGAAATGGGAGATTTGGGTGCATGTGGGACAAAGGCTAAAGTCAAAAAAGCACTTTTAGCAAGTCAAAGTGTGATTTGACTATGTTTAGGGTATTTAACCTAGGTTAGACTAATTAATATCTCTTAGAGAATAATTAGGGTTCTTGAAGGGATTCTGAAGAGCTTACTCAATCCAATGAAGTGGATTGATCTTCCAGGGAGCTAATAGAAGCAACCTAGAAAGGAATAAGAAGCTAATGTAGTTATAACGAGGCTATGACAGCCTGTTTAAGTGGTTTATAAGAGGAAAAACGACCAAAAAGGTGTCATGAAAAGGGAGTTAGATAGGTCTAATTGGCGGTGTGTCGTTAATTTACAAAGGGAAGACTAGGGAGTACAATATTAGGAGTAATAGTGCATTGATCAAAATACAGGTGTCTACATTTTCCCCTCTTTCCGGTGACGTAAGTTACGTCACTTCAAAGAAAGTAGAAAAACACAAATAAGTACAAAAAATTTTGAAGGGGTAGAAGAAAAAATAATAGGATGAAGGATGTCGAATGCCCCCTCGAGTGTCGATGGGGTGACGAAGAAACTCGATCGATGATCAAAAAAGAAAGAAATAGAAAGAAAATTGGATATACAAGATGAGAAACTAGAATAAAAAGGGATATTGAGCTATCCACAAATCAATAGCTATCAATACTTAATCATCATAATGCTTAGAATCCTCCTCATGGGTTCTTATTAAAATGTGAGCATGCGATGGAAGCATAAAATGACATGAAAAACCAAGATACAAACAACGATTCTAAGCTAAAAAAGACCAACTCCATGCAACATACACGAACGCAATGCAATACGATAAATAAACAAAATCACCTAACATTTTTAAGTACAATCACTCACACTTAAACCAACAACGTTTAAGGTAGTTGCACAAATATTTTGTTATCGAGATGAAGTCACAAATGTTCTGATAAATGACAAGGGTGAAGAATGATGCCCCAAGCAAGGTGTATTATGCAAGGGGAAAGATGGAGGATACTTGGGTCTCATGAAAAAGTAATGTGCACGATGAAAACAGTAATAGGTAATTGATAGTGCCCCAGAGTACAGATGAAGTAAGCAACATAGCTTGTGTAGGTGATTGAAGATTTTAGTGATGCGCAAGTCATTATTTCAAAATGTTTGAAAATTTCAACAAGATCTGGGATGAATGCCATGCAAGAGACACAAATTTTAGTCGTAGATGATCGGTTTAACCATTTTTGAGCCATGTTTGATGTGTTTTCATGTTTTTTATTGTTTTTAAATATTTTTCTGAATTTTTTTCCTTTTTAGGTTTTTGATCGGTTAGAAGAATTTAAAAATATCAAAGATCTTCTAAAATTACACGCGTAGGTGGTAACAGGAAGGCGAGGCTTCTAGAGAGCCAAGATATATACCCACAAGAAGAAAGACAGATCGAGAATAATTTATTTAAAATAAATTAGTAAATAATTATCACGATGGGGGAAAATAGATGAAAAATGGAGGAAAGGGTGGGAAAAGGTGCCTAAAAGGTTTGTAAATCATTTCAATGTGACGGAGAGGTGACCGTTGTATGGCATGAAGTGCCCCAGCATGTGAAAATTAGTAAAAATAATTATCTTAATACAAAAATAATTATCACGATGGATAGAAGAAGGGAATGATCACGGCGGAGAAAACATGCCCCAAGGGCATCGCGATGGGTTAGTATACCCACCCGAGGTCGGTAAAACAATCACGAACAATTCATTTCTACCAGAGATCTTGCAAATTTTTACCGTGAGTGAGAGCGATAGCCCTGGAGTGAGATGGCGAGAATACTGAGGAGGACGAGGTGCGCGGATCACATCTAAGAGTACATGTGGGACCCAACGGATGGACCTTTCGTGAGTGGCCTAATCCCCCTATTAATTACGCATTTATTACCTTTTTTAGGGTTTTTCTAGGGTAGGTAGGATGGAATTTGACGCATGTGTGTGGTCGTATGCATTGGTTTGATGGGTACGCACACATGCATGTGTCAAAACAGACATGGACATGCACGCGCATCCGTACTAGACAGGGACAAGGATGCGTATGTGTACCTATCAAAAGCTAGATATGCACACATGTACCCATCAAAAAGGTGGATTCGCGCAGGCATATCCGTCGAAAAGGAGATTAGCACCCTAGGGGCACGTATGCGTCAGATGGAGGCAAAACAGATACGCACACGTGTACATGTAATGTTAGGCACGTAAGCATCATACTGGTCGCGTAGGCATCCTATGTGGCTTACGGCCAAGAGGAAAATAGACGGGGGGTGAGCATGCGTTGGCAGGGATGCGCATGCACAGAAAGGGGTGCGTAGGTGTCAAAAGAGGTGTGAACAAATCTTGGCTAGCAAAATAGCCAAGTATAGAAAAATTTAGACTAGAGTAGATTAGAAGAAAGGAATAATTAGTAAGTTAGATGATTTACAGAATTATTTTTCCTTATAAAAATATATAGAAATAGGTAAGTGCCTAACACTTGCATTGATTTTATAGCGTATGTTACCCATTCTTCAGACTCGCAAGCGCTACGGTCGGTTAGCTGTGATAGAGGCATACTTTTATGACAATGATAGAGTGACCCTGGAGAGCCTCTTATACGTGATGGGACTGACTCTTGTGGCTGAGATGCCATAGATTACATTATACCATGGCATTTTGATAGCCATAGCAGAGTGATGGCACAGCAAGAGTCATTGATTTTGCCTCCTGACCAGGGAGATTACCATTACCTTAGAGGATGTATGGTGCATCATGTAGGTCCTAATTCAAGGACATCTTATCAAGACTATGAGTTGCTAAACTGACATTCAGTGATATATTGTAGATTTATTTGGTGTCCCCGTGATACCATGGCACGGGATGTCTATAAGATTATCACGATGTATTGATGATCTAGATTTAGACCAAGTAGTGGTCTATATGATGGCCTTTGTCAGTGGATTTTTTCTCCCTGACAATATTGGTGCTTCATTTCCACTCAGCCTCCTTGGAGTGATACGCGGCTTGGTGGAGTGAGAGACCTACTGCTAGGGTCAATGCATTTTAGTGCACTTATATTTGGACCTTCATTTGATCACTTACTACCATCAGAAGATGGTAGGGCCAGCCCATTTACTACAGATTTGGGTGTGGGACCACATTGATATTGGTCACCCCTTAGGTGTTCTAAGAGTTTAGGCTCCCAAAGAGCCTTCTACGATGGGTTGGGTCCCTACAGGGGACAATGTGTGACCGTTTATGGGAGTTACATACCACTATCAGTGCAAGTTGAATGAATTGCGATAGGCTTCCATTATATGGAGGCCTTATAGACATTTCCAGTGGCCAGAGGATGGTTTAGAGCTCAGCACTACTACCATTGAGAATTTTATCTTGGGTATCCGCAGCTATATGCAGGAGCTATACAAAGTAGATTGGTGCCAGAGGTAGTTTGGCCTTACCCAGGATGTTCTTGGGCTAGACAGATGGTATGCTCATAGAGACAGAGAGCATTTTGATATGGGTCCACAGATTTCCCATGATAGAGCACTGGCTAGTTTTTGATAGGTGGTACCTATTATGTGGGTACCACTGTGGCAGATTACAGATCCGAGCACTATGCCAGAGTATGGGCCATGGTACCATGGTGTGCTCCTATGTTATTTGAGCATTCCCAGAGTGGTGTATGATGTCGGCGTAAGACCTCCTGCAGTGGGGCCTCCTAGCGCTGGCGAGGGTGGAGCTGATAGTGATGATGACATTAATGAGGGTGGGCCCGATGCGCACCAGTATGTTAGAGGCAGGGGACAAGGTCCCATACCACAGCAGCCACAGGGACAGGGCCCCATGTCCAGGTCAAGACATGTATACAGGGCAGTGGATATAGAGTTTCCCCCGGTGGGAATCCCAGTTGGGATATATAGGGCCCACCATTTGATATTCCAGAGAGTAGCAGCACTGGTGGGTAGCGAGCTACTCTTCAGCAGTAGTTACAGGTGGCTATTGCAATAAAATTACATGTAGCTAGTGAGAGAGATGCAACTAGGGCACAGGTACAGGCCCTCATAGCAGAGTGAGATCAGGCACTCACCCAGGTGCAGATTTTTTCAGCAGAGAGGGATCAGGCTAGGACATAGGCTACCCAGGGTAGGGATATTGCTTCATGGAAAATCCAGATGTGAGAGATGGCCACACAAGGTGCTTAGATATTGAGCCTCCTACATCATTCCCAGACTCAGGTATGGATGGTTGTTTCCCAGAGGGACCATGCAGAGGCATAGTCACAGGGCTATACTATACATAGGGATCAGGCAGGAGCCCAAGTGCAGGTTATTACCATAGATAGAGATCAAGAGGCTGCTGCCTTGAGACAGGCTTAGGCTGATATTGGCAGGTTGATAGTCTAGTGATATGCCACCCTACAGGAAGCTCTCACTTCTGGAGATGTGGATTTGATACGAGATGTGATGATATCTGATGGTGAGGCCTTGTATTATAGGACTGCCTACTTTATGGTAGTGCCGGTAGATCAGTGAGTAGTATCATTCCAGCAGTTAGATGTGAGTGTGACTGGCTCCACATTGTGGAGATTAGGTCATTTGGTGATATCGGTTAGGTAGCCTATACCAGAGTAGCCAGCTAGACAGGGGTCATCTAGACAGTTTGGTGGTAACCCTAGTGCAGGTCCATCATAGCCACCATTATTCCATTGACCAGGTGACAGACCTAGGATCCTCGGAGAGTGTGAGAGCTATGGTTGAGTTCTATATTCTTTTTTGTATAGATATCTTGTATACATGCCTCTTATGAAGGTTGATTTTGATGTATAGCTGTGTATACTATTATATTGATGATGCCTCATGATGAAGGCTTGATTCTTTTGATGCATGCCCCTTTTTGATGGCATATTGTATTGATGATGTATTATTTTGAGTACTGACATGGACAGTTTTACATGTATATATGGACATTTTGATGTATCATACTATGATGAATTTATGATGTATGATTGTTCTTTCCTTTATGTATGTGGCATACCTTAGATTTAGAAATGTGTATATTTCCTGCTTTCATTTTTATGATGTATCTTTAGATGGCACCACATGTTTTAGATTCATGATTTGTTTCTGAGTTTGTATTCTAGCACTTGGGATGATACTAGATGATATTTGCGTGGGGGGATAGATTTGTGATTATGCGCAACCCCTCTTGCCCCCATTGATGATACGATATGTGATGATTATCTTAGCATACATGCATGATCTAATACTTAGCATTTATATATATATATATATGATGTATTGAATGATGTTAGAAATGTGATGAAATGATAGATGATAGATGTGATAACAAATTATTATGTAAAACACACAAACAAAAGTTAACAAAACTAAACAAATATACACATACAAACAACACAGCAAACCACTACTAAACAAACACATGTAAAAGCTTAACAAAAGATTAAAATGAGATGTAATCTAAGCAAGTAAAAATGAACTTTAAAAGATGCACATAACAAATAAAGAATCCTACAACAATTGTTTACAAGCATGAGAGTTCCCAAATGTATGTAATGAAATACATAATTTAAATTAAAAAAGATTCAAAATCAGATAAGAAAATGATCCATTCAAAGAACCAACAATTCAACAGACTAAGTACATCAAAATTATACAAACTAACAACCAAAAGTAATTAAAGCACTACTTTCTTTTTGCGGGACAGCATTGACATATTTTCTAATGTTTTTGGGTTTATCTAAAAAGATAAGTTTCTGCAGCTACGTTTTTATTGTTGCCTAGGTTTCCCTAAGATAACATTGTGAGATGAATGTAGCTTTATCCTTGAAAAGGGAAATTTTCCAGATGTTTAAATTTTTGTGTATTATTTTCTAAATGTTTTTGTGTTTTCCAAGGTCATGTTCTGAAAGCAATGTACAAGAATAAAGAAGTGTGCATGCCCCCAGCGTGATGTGGGAATATAAAAAAGGTAGAATGCCACATGTGTATGTACGAGAAGGTAGAAACGGTACCTTCATGCTCAGCGTTAGATGGTCTTATACAAAGGTAATTTCCTCCATGCAGATATAAGAGCAAACAAACCAGATCATGGCAAGGCAAAGGTGGTCTTAGTAGGGTTCTTAGACCTAGCAGAAAAAGTTGTATCTAAAAAGTGGTAACGATTACCCGTCCTTTCGTAATAGTAACTTGTGTCTGGGGAATCTTCCTTGAGCACCAAAAATTGGTTTTCACTTAAAGACCTACCCACTGCGCTACAATTGCATGGTTTTCACATAAGGACGACCTACTTTTTCTCTACTATTTTCTCATTTTTCCATTTTTTTGCTTGTTTTTTCTTTGTTTTCCAATTTTTAGTTCTTATTTGATAGTCTCGTCATGCCTAAGCGTAGAACCACTTCAAGTGCATGGCATTCATTTGTTCCAAAATATCTTCACCATCTGAATATGCAATTTTGTAGGCTCCTGATCCATATTTTGCAATTACAACATAAGGACCTAACCAGTTAGCCTTGAACTTTCCTTTCTTTTCTTTGTCTTTAACGGTGTTCTTCTGATTCTCTTTGAGAACTAGATCTCCTACATCAAATTCTCGATGAATGATACATTTTTTATATCCTCTGGAAACTCCATTCTGATATACTTTTAGGTGATTGAGCCCTTTGATATGCCTTTCATCTAATAGTTCTAACTCTGCTAGGCGAGCAACTCTGTAGTCTTTATCTTTATCAAGATAGTCTCTAAGAGATATTCTCAAGGAGGGAAGCTCCACTTCCAAAGGTATGATGGCTTCAATGCTATAGACAAGTGAATATGGGGTCACACCAGTAGGAGTGAAGATGGAGGTAAGATAGGCCCAGAGGGTGGTATGTATTTGTAGATGCCAATTACGGTCAGTTTTACTAACCATTTTCTCCATAATCCATACAAGGGTCTTATTGGTGGCTTCTGCCTATCCATTACCTTGAGGGTAATAAGAGGTAGACCACTTAAGTTGGATATGGAAGCGTTGACACAATTTTTTAACTATTTTACTTTTGAAGGATTTACCATTATCAGTGACAATGGCCGAGGGGATCCCATAACAGTAAATGAGATGGTACACAATGAATTTTGAAATATTTACACTAGTGACATAGGTAAGAGGGATAGCCTCTACCCATTTGGTAAATTATTCGGTGGCAGTGATGATGTGAGTATGACCGTCTGATGAAGAAGGATGGAGCTTCCCTATGAGATCCAAGCCCCATTTAGAGAATGGCCAAGGCGTTGTAATAGGTTGTAAGGCTTGTGCTGGTGCACGTATTAAATTTCAATATTTTTGACATAGTCCACACTTCCTTACGAAGTTGAAACAATCAAATTCCATGGTAGGCCAATAATAGCCTACTCTCAATAGATTTTTAGCTAAGACCCTACCACTAGTATGTCCCCCACAAATACCACCATGTACTTCTTTAATTGTGTGGATAGAATCAGCAACATCTAAATAGTGAAGTAGATTCCCTTCGTAGCCATGATGATAAAGAGTGCCTCCTAGGAGGGTATAACAGGTTATGCAATGAATAAGGGATTTCTTTTCAGAATGGGTGATGTCAGGGGGAAGAGTGCCATTTTGTAGGTATTAGAAGATAGGGTCGTACTAAGGGGATAAAGGACCAACAACTTCACATGCCAAACATGACTCTGGCATATCATATGTAGGTACCTGTAAATGTTCCATGAAGAAAGGAATCTTGCTTTCTTCAGGTGCTATGCATAAGAGAGACCCAACAGTAGCCATAACATCCACAGATCTATTATGCAACCTTGGTTTTTTCTCAAATATGACTTGTGTGAAATATTCCTTCAAATTTTCAACCATTTTCTTATACGGAATAAGCTTCTCATATTTAACCTTGTACTCATCATTAACTTGTTTTATGATAAGTTGAGAGTCCCCAATGACTCGCAATTGTCTGATGTTCCATGTAATAGCTAGCTTGAGGCCAGTGATGAGTGCTTTGTACTCTGCAATGTTATTTGTACATGGGAATCCCAACCAGAATGCTCATGGTATGACATCACTTGTTGGAGTGATAAGCACCACTCCTGCTCTAAATCCATGGAAGGTAAAAGATCCATCAAATTGAACCTACCATTCTACGGATTCCTCGATATACATCACAGATGCATCTGGTAAATCTAAGCATATAGGTTCCATTCTTGGGAGAGAAGCTTCTGCCAACTGATCAGCTAGTACTTGTCCTTTTAAAGACTTCTGATTCACAAAATTGATATCAAATTCACTCAGGAGAATGATCCAATTAGCCATTCAGCATGTGAGGGTGGGTTTGGATAAAAGGTACTTGAGAGGGTCAACTTTGGATATGAGCTTGGTTTTATTATTCAGGAGATAATGGAGAAGCTTTTGGAATGTGAAGACAACCACTAAGCAGGCCTTTTCTATTTGGGGATAATTCAACTCATATGCAATCAAGGTGCGGCTAAGATAGTAAACTACTCTCTCTTTATGGGTTAAGTCATATTGAGCAAGTAATGTACCAATGGAAAACTGGGTAGCAGAAATGTATAAGAGGAGAGGTTCACCGGGGGTAGGTGGCATTAGTATAGGTGGGATGGACAAGTATTGTTTGAGTAGCGCAAAGGCTTTCTGATAGTTAGGTCCCCAATTGAATGTGACATCTTTCTTGAGAAAATGAGTAAAGGGGTGGCACTTATCCGTAAGTTGTGAAATAAAGTGATGGATTGCCTAAATCTTTCCTTGTAGACTCCTTAGCTACTTAAGAGTGGTAGGTGATGGAATTTCTATGATAGCCATAACCTTTGCAAGATCAACTTCAATCCCTCTTTTTGAGACAATTAACCCAAGGGTTTTTCCTGATAAAACACCGAAGACACATTTCTTAGGGTTCAAACAAACCTTATAGTCTCTTAGACGCTGAAAGATATGCCTCAACACTTCAAGGTGTTCTTTCCTACTTTTGGATTTTTCTAGGATATCATCAACATAGTCCTCCATGATGTCACGTATCGTATCATGGAAAATATCTATCATGGCCTGCTGATAAGTAGCCCTAGCATTCTTAAGCCTGAAGGGCATGACTTTGTAGAAAAATGTTCCCCAAGGGGTGATGAATGATGTCTTATGTTGATCTTCTTCCACAATTCGTATCTGGTTATAACCTGAAAAACCATCCATCAAGGACAACATTTCATAACCAATTGTTGAATTAACTATCATATCGATGTTAGGTAGGGGAAAATCATTTTTGGACATGCTTTACTGATTTCATGGAAATCCATACATATCCTTATGCCAACAGGTTTTTTCTATACTGGGACTATGATAGAGATTCATTCTGAATAGTTAATAGGTTTAATGAAATCAACAGGTAATAGCTTTTATAATTCTTCTTTGACTAAGAGTGCCACCTTAGGATGCATCTTTCTCAACTTTTGTTTAAATTGTTTGGCATCTGGGTGCACAACGAGTTTGTGCACAACTAGCTCTGAATCCAAACCAAGCATATCTATATATGTCCATGCGAATATGTCCACGTATTCTTTTAAGAGCTCTACAAATGACATTCTCAAAAGTTGTTCAAAATGATTTCTAATTTACATGCAATTATGTTGTTAAGCTCCCAACTTGACTATTCTAGGTTGCTCCTCTGAGCCAATGTTGACATTGATTGTTTCCTCAATAAGAATTTTAGAATCATCTTCCATCCACGTAGGATGATGGGGAAGAGTAAGATCGACCTCCTGTGGTATTTCATGGTCATCTTTGAATGGATAAATCACTTCATCTTTAGACTCTTCATTCTGTTTGTTTATGAGTTTATCAAAGAGTCTGTCACTATGGGATCTCCATTGAGCCTTCTTGTTTGGTTTCTCAGAAGTGGGTGTATTTTTATTTACAGCCTTTTTAATCAACCATCCACACATCTCAGCTTCTTCCCCAAAGTAGGTGTAGGCATCTAATTGAATCTTAAATCCTTTCTTGTGGTCTCCAACCGGAATAAAGTCCCTGAGTCCCATGAACTATGTGAATGTCTCGTCATTTTCAAATAAATACAGGGGCATGTGAAGTTGTTGTTCCTAATCTATAAGTTTAGGATATACAATGGCCACTGGATATTTATCTAGAGGGATGGATTCGGATAAGGTAAGGACCGACAAATCTAGGAATAGGTTCGCGGAGGCAAGATCCTCGTAAAGGCTACATTGGTAATCTACATCACTATTAGAATGAGATGAAACATCCTCACGTTCAGAAGAGGTGGCATCATTTTTAAAAGGTGGAGCATCATGGGGCCTTATTCCAAGGCCATTTTTATCATCTTTAAAATGAGGGATAGGGATAGGCTCCAACCGGCCTTGTGCATTAACGTCACATCCAAACCCACTATAGCCCATGACAAACATCATGCAAGGACCTTTGATGTACTGAGGTGCTTGATTGCATGAATCTATGGTGCCTTCTGGCACTCTTCTTGTAGGGTCTTCTAACATTTTTTCCTCAAATAGGAGACCACAATGGACAAATTTTTCCAACAGTTTAGGACATTGCTCGCGGGTGCTCTTGAATTGAAAATAAGGCTTACCCCTTATCCTGGGGGATACTGATAAGTCTGATATCAAAAGAGCCTACTCAAGAGTGAATGGCTTAATTGGGCCATATTTTGCTGATGTGGCCTCTCATGAAGAAAATGGATTGACCAATGAGGGAAAATCTTGATTGAAAGACATGAGGGACTCTAAATCTATTCATTTTTTATAGCCTCCATTTGTAGAGGGACAACAACATCTGCAGAAGGACATTCATAAGTTACATGAGAAAAACTCTGCAATGCCCTACAATGTGTGAATGGTTTCGAGTCACCCAAGATGGTAACCACCTACCCTTCATACCATAACTTGATGCACTGATGAAAATTTGATGGAATAGCTTACATGGCATGCATCCATGGGCGTTCCAAGAGCATGTTGTATGGAAGGTCCAAGTCAAGGACATGAAACGTCGTGTTGTGACACATTGGTCCTACCTCTATAGGAACCACTATAGTCCCTGCTGACTCTCTTACTTCATTTTCATATGTTGTGATTGTGATAGTCTTAGCACCCAGCTCTATTTCTGAATGGCCTAACTGCTTTACTGGCTTCAAGGTGTAAATATTCAAACCAGATCCCCCATCTACAAGTACTCTTTTAAGTTTTTGACGCGTAACCACCACTTTGAGATACAATGGTAAGTTATGCTCTGGGTTATTATGTGAGATTGTAGTATGATCAAAATTAATATGATCATTGGTGTCTAAGCATGCAATCATGGCTTGAAGGTTCGTATGGTCTACCTCTATGGAAACCCCTAAATTTTACAAAGTTTTGTACAGTATGTTCTTATGGGCATTAGATATCTTGAGTAGATCAAGAATAGATATCTTAGCAAGCATTTTCTCTAACTTCTCTATTAAATTATAATGACCTTCCTGAGGGATAGGAAAAAATATCTGGTATGATTAAGCGGGCACGTCTTGTCCCGACTACGCAGCTCTTTTCTAAAATCTGAATGGTGTTGATTTGTTGGTTATATGAGTTAATACATCCAATGAGGGAATCATAAGGACTATCATTTATAGGGTACACATAGCCAGTAGTACTATAGTCATTGGAAGTTTTCCCTTGATCTATTTTTCTTTTCTTTTTATCTGCATGGTCAGGAAAAGGCTCTTTGTAAATACCCATTTTTTCATTTGAAATTTTACCAGTCTCAGGGAGAGACTCCATAGCAATCTTCCCTTACTCTATGAGGTCTTGGATATAATGGCACAATCTCAAACATCTATCCATTTTGTATCCTTTGACACGGTGGAAGTCACAATATTCATGGTCTTTAAACCAAACTGATTTTGGAGCATCTTCTGGATAAGGTACTGTTGTCGTTGGATATTCTACCATTTTTACACCATCTAATTATTTTAGGATGGTAGATAAGGATTTTGTCAAGGATGTGAATGTACATTTTGTAGGCACTTTGGGATGAGGTCCTTACGAAATCTGTAAGAGTGGGTCTATCTGTATGGCTTGGACTCTCTTGGAGTCTGTAATACCATCACCAACAACATGTTTATTCTTATTGAAGAATTTAGGTTTGTCTGTGGTTTTGGCTTCATGTTTGTTTTTAGTAATAGGTTTAAGCTTTCCCTTGGCAATGAGCGCTTTCTCAATTTGACTGCCTTTCTCTATGACTTCTTCGAAGTTTGAGCCATAATGCATTTGCAAGTGAAAGGCTATTTTTGGGTTTAAGTTAGGAACAAATATGCTCACTAACTATTTTTCTGGTAAGCCATAAGGAAAGTGACTAGCTAATCCATGCCATCGTTGTAAAAATCCTACAAATGTCTCATTGGGTTTTTGTTTTGTATTGCATATATCGTTCATTGTGATGTCACTCTCCATATTATAGGAGTAATTCCTTACAAATTTCTCTGCTAGCACAAGCCACGTTTTAATGGATCCCTTGGGTATGCTATAGAGCCATTCCAATCCCACGGCTCCTAGGCTGTGAGGAAAAAGTCGTATTAAGAAATTATCACTATACGTGGCCTCTTGGCAAGCCATGTAAAAGTGTTTTATATGATCATGAGGATCCCTTTTGCATTTATATTTATCAAACTTAGGAACAGTAAAGTGTTTTGGGAAAGGTTATTGTAACACGTCCTTATCAAAGGGGTAAGGACATAGTTCTTCATAGGAATATTTTCTATTTTGGCCTACATTTCCTTGTAATGTAGTAAGCGTATCTTTCATAGATTTCATCTCCTCCTTAATGATTTGATCTTTAGTAGGTGATATTGACCTTTGATCCTGAGTTGGCTTAAAGGTATAGTCTGTGTGTGGATTGAATCGGAACTCATTAGGTTTGTTTTTGTCTTTATCTTTGTATATGTTTTTTCTTGAAGAGCCTAGGTTTTCTAGTTTCTGACTCAGCTTAAAGATCTATTTTTGGAGGATCTCTTCCTCAACCAAGGGGTCCTCTTCTTCATCAAATTTTGGAGGAGGGGAAGCTTTCCACTTAGTTTTCACCTTACACGAAGCTCTATAGTGAGGTTTTTGTGATGGTTCACCTTCCACAACGGCCTTATGTTGCCCAGAAGTGGAAGCGTACCCCACATCAAAAGGATTATTTGTGTCTAAGATGAATCTTCACTCTCCTAAGTTAGGTTTAATGACCTTTGTTTCTTCTTCACGCTTATATGGAAGTTTAGCTCCTAATACTAAGACTCTTGCGAGTACTTGATCTTTATTATAATATAGGAGTTCATCAAATCTACTTAGATCTAACCTTTTTTGTTCTCTGGAAGAGTATGACTCTTCTCCACTATGATCAATTAACATCTCTATATCTTTGACTTGAGAGAAGAGCAGTCCTAAATTGTGACCACTGAATGGGAAGGTTTCGAAAGGGTTTTCTCCTATATCATGCTCATTTGATTTGGCTGCCATTTTTATGATTTTAGGCATTACTAGCAGAAATTTGTATGTAGCTAGCGTAATCCCTAAGTGTATGGTTTTTTTTTGCAAGTCATTCAAGATTATGCTGGAATTATACTACAGTGTATCCTATATGTAGTGTTATGTAATCATCTTTATCAAGAAACACTCATATGCACACCTAAATGTTATGATCACTCAATTCGTTGTTACCAAGTCTATGCCTTAAAAATAGATGGCGACAATGATGTATCAATATGTAAGTCAAGTTAGAACCCCAACAAGGTCTAAGCACTGACGTGATGTTGTCGCAGTCCCTTGATAAGATATACCTAAAACTAGTTTGAATGCCAATGAAAACCAAACCTTCTAAAAAATGGAAGTCGTGAATAGATATAGCGTAGTAACGTCACCGTGATACATCAACTAAGCAAGCAAGATGTTAGCACCATGAAAACTTTATTATGATATATAAGGCATTATCGACACTTTTCAAGAAGACTCAGATGACGTCAAAACTGAAACCAAGTGATAAGTATAGCAAGGAGTTTTTAATCATCTGAGCAGCGTAACCATGTAATAAGGGGACTTATACCATCTTCTCACAAAATGAGAATATGATGTAAGTACCGAGATTGTGTGTCTAGGATGTTAACAAAATTATCAACCCAAGAAGAGATAAAAGATGAACCAGACTCACAGTGGTGAAGATGATCTTGAAATCAAGATGGACAGACTTTTAACAAAGATATGAAAAGTGTACCTGCACACTTTAGACGTTTAACAACCCACTCGCAAACATGGATGGGCGTAAATGGACAAAAAAGTGATGAGCACTATCTCTGATAAAAACGCACAATGTATGCACCTTTCTCACCCTGAGCAATGGGCGAAGAGAATGCAAGGGTATTGATCAAAAGATGGAAATAAACCAAGTGCCACTTAAGCAAAGCTTCACCTCATCCAAAGATAAGAATAAAACTAAGCAAAAGTGGGACATATTTTAGTTTCATGATAAAAGGAACTTAGATCAAACTCACAAGGGTTCTTCACCTTGTTCAAGAAACAAGGTTCAGATTCCAAACGAGTTGTCACTTTATGATGGCTTGATGCAACAAGGACTAGTAAAGTGGGCTCCAAGAAAAAATGGCTTTCCGAATAAGTTCTCTCAACTAGGTGTTACAAATTCATCCATGAGAGGGGCGATTTACCAAAATAATCCCTTGCCTATCTTGGGAGTATCTCGGCTTTTCCCCCTTCAAGGATAGTGGGAAATAAATGCATCCATTATGTACTTTTAATAGGGTCGCGATAGGGAAAAATTGTAACTCTAACTCACAAGGCATACTAGTCAAGTGGGTAAGTGGAGTGCTTCCTGTTTCATCCACGAGGTTACACAGTGGTGGACTACTTTAGGGTTCCTGGAACCCCATTGTTATAGCTTAAGGTGTTATGCCAAAGGGGTTATGTTCCAGTTGAGTGGATAGGGACGTACCCTTTTCTGAAACCTGCAATACAATGTTTTGAATATGGTGTGTTTTTTTATCTTGCTTAACTTAATGTGGTTTTAAGTAGCACACTGTTTGGCAACTTGCAAGAACACGTGTATTAGAAGTTTTTTTTTTTTTTTACACCTTTCTCTAACAATCATTAGGTCTTGTAGACAAAAAGTTTTTAGTAATTTTCCAGTTCGTAGGTTGATGTCAAGAAAGAGAGTTTTTCACTTTGTTTTTGATTCCTAAGATTGCCAAAAAGGTGTGAAGGAAGAGCATACGCAACATGAAAAATTCTACTGAAATCACATGAAAGTTTTACTTCAACCTTTATAAAACAAGTGTTTTTTGAACAATTTATATGAGTTTTTGTATAAGTGTTTTTGATCTCCAAGATCATCTTTGAAGACGTGAGGAGAGAGCATACACACTTCTACAAAGCTAATTCTAAGCCAAGAACAAAACACTTTAACTATGCAAACTAAAATGTTTAAGAAAAAACATTGTTTTTCAAATTGTTAGTCCTAGAAACCTATAGTAATGGATCAGAAGAAAAGATTTTGCAGATTGTAAAAATTTCCAATTTTAATATAGACACTTGTGTGCTTATACTGACACCAGCACTTCCCAACCGATGGATACGCGCCCTACTTAACAAGTATGCCTATAGTCAAAAATTAATGAAACCTAATGCAGTAAAACACAGACGCTCACAACATGATAGAGGCGCGCTGATATTGACATGGACACTCAAGTTTTTGACGTGTACGTGCCCAAGCCTAAAATAGAAAATTATCAAAAAAATTCACATAGTCAGATCGTTTACACATGTGCGGCCAAAGAGGCGGATATGCGCCACAGATGATGGAGACGTGTGCACATCTCTATAGAGAGAAAATGTGCAAATGATGAAGTCCTCCTAACAGGTACATGCCAAATCCAATGGGTACGCTGGGGTTTCAACGTGTACAAACCCCTTGTTTTACACCTACGTGCACCCTATGAAAAACCTACAAAAAACATGGATTTTCAAAATTTTCTAGAGTAAACAGGTTAGTTGTTAGTCAAAGTGTCCTATTTCTATATCAAACCCACAAAATGCATGTAAATGAAGGTCATTTATCTAGGGTTAGAAACAAAAATGAGGAAATAACAAGTGATTTGACCCAAAAACTTGAAAATGAACTTTGAAAAACCTAAAATACCTCCATTAATGGAGGATGGACATAAGTGTCCCACCGGGTGTGCCAAATGTGTTCAATGAAAATTTGTAAAATCCATGGATTTGGGGTAAGAATCTCTAAAGAAACCCCAAAGGATTTTAACAATCTGATCAATGGACCATGTGATAAGAAATGAGCAAGGTTTTCTTCTTTGCATACATTAATTTGAAATAAACATGCAAACTAAGCAAATGAAGTTAACCTCTATTCTTTGAAAGCTTGAAATAATGAACCTAAGAGGATCTAAGCATTCAGTTATGTGTTTAAGAGAAAGATATCCCCCATTAATGGCTTCAATGCCAATGGATCTTCCCTTTTACTCCATGTTAGTGCTATGAAATACAAAATCAAATGCTTTTAGCTCAAATGGAAGAAGATGAAATATAATCTAAAGCCTAAACAAATTGCTATAATCTATGCTAGAAAGAAGAGAGAATTCTTAGGAAATGAGGGAGGGGGTATAGCCCTATTTATAGTTTTTGGTTTCGAAGAAATGGAAGATTTGGGTCATGTGGGACAAAGGCTAAAGTCCAAAAATCACTTTTAGCAAGTCAAAGTGTGATTTGACTATGTTTAGGGTATTTAACCTAGGTTAGACTAATTAATCTCTCTTAGAGAGTAATTAGGATTCTGGAAGGGTTTCTGAAGGGCTTAATCAATCCAACGAAGTGGATTGATCTTTCAGGGAGCTAATAGAAGCAAGCTAGAAGGGAATAAGAAGCTAATGTAGTTAGAACAAGGCTATGACATCCTATTTAAGTGGTTTATAAGAGGAAAAATGACCAAAAAGGTGTCATGAGAAGGGTGTTAGATAGGTCTAACTGGTGGTGTGTCGTTAATTTACAAAGGGAATACTAGGGAGTGTAATATTAGGAGTAATAGTGCATTGGTCAAACTACAGGTGTCTACAATGGATTTCTAATTAGTTATTACATGCCATAGTTAAGGTGTGGTCTTGAGGCCCATAGGTGACGACTAGTACCTGGAAACAATTATTTGGTGAAAGATATGAGCCTTCTTGAGTGAGTTATGAAGAATATGATTGGTGAAAAATAATTTATGACCATGGATGATTTTTTTATATCATATTTGACATATGTGATAAATTTGGGAGATTGACTAATCATGGTGATGAGGTTTGTGGTCTTTGATGAACCAGGTGATTGATTAACCAAAATGTTTATTTATGAATAAAATATTGCCTAATCTAAGCATGTAGCAGTTGTAATAACAATGTATGCAATGAAATAAATCTGAACCAAGAAAATTAAGATAGGAAATAATGAAATCCTAGTTGCAAATAATATATAAAAGGACTTAATTGTTTTGTAATTAATCTCAAGTTGTGCCATAGTGATAAACTAATCAACAGAGAGGGAGATGTTTCATACATAAGCCTAGAAAATTATGTAACTACTCAATCTACCTAGACTGGGTCATCCAGGATAGGTCAAGGGCGCTTGCAAGCACTATAGACTATTTTTGGGTGACTATGTGTACCTAAAGCCTTAGAAAACATCCTTTAAAGGGTCAAAATATGTTCATTGTCCTTCTCTCTTTTTTTTCATTATGTCACACCAAGTTCGTCGGTGTCGTTGATAACCTACAATAAAGATTTTACCTGCAAAACACTCAAAATCACATCGAATCCCAAAAATAAAATAATGCAAGTGAAGGGTCATATTTTCCTCAATTATCAAATAAGTGATATTATGACTGAGTTTTGCACTAAATTTTAGACCCAATGTAGTTCTAGGTGTGTGTGTGTGTGTAGAATCCTTCCCTAGGTGGATCTTGTGCATGTCTCACGTGATAGTGAGCAATAGATAGATGTAGAATATGTAAGTAGATGTGTGCATGGAATAGAATGGACTTCCCCTCCTATGAAGTGTATGCAAAATAATGTAGTCCCTTTCCCTTTAATGGATGCTAGAATGGATGTTTGAATGCTCTTGAATAGCCTTTGGTTGCAACCTTAGGTGGTGATAGCCAATGCTTAGTGTTTGGTCCTTTATTATTACCACATAACTTTATATTTATATCATTCCCTTGCATGAATTTCATAATTAACCCTGAAAAGAGTGACTACCAAAAAGATAAGATGCCCAAATGGATAGAAAAGACCTAAAATATTTTATTAACGTACAAAGAGGTCACGTGTGCCCAAAGGGGATGGGGGCACCTGGCGTTAGTGTCCAAACTCAGAGAAACTGAATGGTTGGAGGTCAAACTGGGAAAGAAGGTGTGTAATACCAAAAGTGGCTATAGAAAGAAAGAAAATATGGATAAATACATGGATTAATTAGTTCTCTTCTTATTTAGGAATCATATGAATAGTATTATGTGATCGAGACTAAATAGATACCCAAAGTGTGTGATTTTATGTCTACATTTTCCCCCACTTTGTGTTGTTGAGTGAAAGCTCAATAACACAAAATAGATAGAAGATGCATACCTAATAACCATGTAGATCGATGGAAAAAAATGTGTGGAGAGATAAGAAAAAGTGTGGAGTGATAAAAATGTGAAGCATGGATACTAAAGAAGAGGAAATGCAAAAAATGATAATGATGATTCTAGGAAAAAATTGTATGTGTCGATGTCGCATTTGTACCTATTGTTGATTATGTTGTTTTGATGTGTTGATGTTGTGACTATTGTTTCCCATAAGGATGGACCTTCGAAAGAGAAGAATGAATAAGTAGTCAAATACGTGTGTATATGATCAAAATATGTAAAAAAGTATGTTAAAAACATGTAAAATGTGAAAATGTGAAAAAGGAACATGTGCACCTGATCCATGATGAGTAAAAGAATGTAGAAAGGATCCTAAAGATGATGTAGAAGAACAATATTTTCAGACGATCTCATGCCAGTTGCGTTGACTACGAATTTTTTGGGCAATCTCACACCAAGAATGGAATAATTATAGGGAGAAAAGTCTAGTGTCATCCTCCAACCTTTAACTACTTCCCACAATGTAGAACACCTCTACATATGGTGTGTAAAAATGTGATATAGTTTAAATGGTTATGATCCAATGCAAGAGTAGAAAATGTTGTGTAGTGCATGCATTCCAAGTGTTAAGGACTGTGTGCACTGTAAAATCCACTATGTGAAGTGTTGATAAATGTGTTGAACTAAAAAATGTTGTATAACTACCCGTGGTCTCAAGCATCTAGGAAGGGTCAAGGGCACCCAAGCGCTACTTTCCAGGTCTAAGCATTGGTTTTTGTGCTATGATAAGGACCCAAGTCTAATTTTGAGCCCTGCCTGATATTGATGACTTTGTTATATTGGTATTGTGTTGTGCTTAAATGTGATTATAGAGTACCTTATGGGGTGAATAATTCACCCAAATGAAGCCCCCCCTCGTTTGGGGTGTATGCAATGTCATTAAGGAGTATGTGGCCTAAAGGAGAACCAACTGCTATGTTAAATTGATTCCCTGTAGGGGGAGGGATTTTTCTTGGTACAAATGAAGGCACATGCAAACAAAATCGCTAGGAGACAAGTGTTAGTACAAACAATGAAAAACACGTATGTAGAAGACAATATGTAAGCTAAGTAGTCAATGTGTAAGCTAAGACTCAAGAAGATAGTGTAGACCGTGCAAAGAGGGTTACAAACATGGGACATAACTCATGACATCGCAAGAAAATTGATGCTAAGATGGCCAAAAGTAGACAGTGTCCACACAATAGAAAGGGAAAATCCTGCAAACAATGGTAGACAAAGAGCAAGCAATGAGAAATAATGCAATAAATAACCAGGGTGGAAAATAGACTTGCAAAGAAAATTTTACACATAAAGCACCTATTATCATGTAATAAATATAGAAATTATGTCACAGCATGTATAATCTAATAAATTAATGTGCTATTAAAAATTAATCAATAGCACTTTTAGTGTGTATGAAAGTGGATGCCCCCAGGAGCCACTATCGAACTACTATGAGGTACTCCGCCAAGCATATGTGCTACATGTAAAGATATTTGTAAAACCTACGATAAAAAATAGAAGGCAAGTGAACATGCATGTGTGTATAGGAATGTTGGCTAGATTTTCTGCATAGCATCAAACCTAGGCAGTCATGAGATAAATCTCCCTCATTTAACCGGTGAGGCTCCCGTGTCAGATTTGTCAATATAAATGTGTTTTTATGTATCAGGGGTTTTACTTTAACCACTTAGTTCATGAACCATAACTAAGAAGTTCTGCAGCAAGTAAGCAGCTGTTTAAGAAAGGAATATTATAGAAGAAGAAAGTAAAGGAATTATAGAGAAGAAATAAGGAAGATGTGCATCCCAATTAGTAGATAGCAGAGCTAATTGCATGCACATAGAAGAAACTTAATAGATTTGAACACAAAGAATTATAAAGCAAAGGTAGCTCTAGATCCAGATCTAAAATAACACAAAGTTTACTTAAAAGATCTAAGATTAAAAAGCAAGAAACACAGTACGCCGTGACACAAAGTTATCCGGAAACCTACTTCTTTATATTCCTCTACTACAAGTTGCTCTCAGGGGTTCAGCACAAAGTCTAGAACACAAGATTGCTGCTTACAAATTCTGATTGATTAACCTGAAGGTTCTTCCTCTACTTATAGAATGTAGAGGGGCAATTACAAGTTGAAAGCTTTAGTTGAACTGGCACATGTGGAAGTTGGAAAGAAACAACTGGCAATCTTCCTCCTAGAATTCCTCTTTGCGTGACATGTATGATTTGCAACTGAAAATAGAACCTTCTATTTTACACATCCGCCACCTATCTCCAAGTAGTTGACTTCTTCAAGTAATGGCTTTTAAACCAATCACTTAAGTTGTATAATTGAATTGATCGCTCAATTACTTTGTCGAAGGAAAGAAGAAGGAAAAGGAAAGCTGACTTTGTCGGAGGAAAGAAGAAGGAAGAGGAAAGCTAACTTTGTCTTTTTTCATGTCTGCATGCAGTTGATTCAAACTGGATCTGGAAACAAGCTGGAATTAGTTGGATCTTGAAGCGGCTGGATCTGGAAACAAGCTGGAATTGCAAGTAGTTGGAATTGGAAGCAAGCTGGACTTTTGCCTTTGCATTGTCTTCTCTTTTATCCTTGAATCTTTTGTAGTTCTTCTGTTGTACATGCATCAATGCAAGGTTGGCCGTAGATAACTCATCATCCTTATTTTTTATTGCATATGAGCAATTAAAAATTCTAGAAAGCACTCAAGGTGAATGAAAATTCAATGAAGGCTTCAACTGGAAGATGAGAGCACATGCACAAGGTCTTGGAAGGAATTTCCCACGCATTGTCTTCTTCATGGGTTGCATTCGAAACAAGAGGATGAAGCCTTTGTGCCAGAAGCTTTTGCAACTATGAGATCTAGATCTGGATCTGCATATGGATTTGCATCAGCATCTGCATCTGGATATGGATCTGCACCTGCATAACAAATTCTGGCAACTGGGCTATGGATGGAAAAGCTGCAGCTTGAATAATTCCACTGCTTTTAATCTGCACGCATGAGTGAAGTTTCTCCTGCACGCATGAGTGAAGTCTTTCTTGCTCTAGATCTGTCTATCAATTTAGCAAGAGGTTCCGAGCCTAGATCCGTGTTTCCTATATCTACAAATTTAGAAGTGATGCATGACTCCGTTGTGCTTTCTTTTTCATCTTTCTTCGCCATAGCTTTGTCTATCTTTGTCTGAATGTCTTTTTCTTCTTATTTGACTGGAATTCTTCAATACTGGTGCAGATCTAGACAATTCTTCATATTTGGAGGATATATGCAATGTATTGGACATTGATAAAAACTCTTTTTCCTTTGTAAAGCACCTGTAATAAATTCCTGCAATTTATTCAGACAAAAATGGCCACCGGAGCATGAATAGTAAGTTTTAATTGTAAAAATCTGCACTTTTCAAGCCTGCTGCCCCAAAAAAATGGTGTTTAATTTACACATAAAGAGAGCATGAATCCTTTCAACAACACCTGAGCTCCTGTAACACCTATGCAAACAATTATGCAGACAAAGATCAACCTCCTTCAAAGCATGCGCCAAATTTGGAAGCTTTTAGCCTTGTTTCCACCTTGCCTGAGCAAAATCCTTCTTCAAATGGGGGCGCACTGTTCCTCTTAGCTGTAATTCTTGACCTGTGAATTAAATAATTCACCCATATGGCTGCCTATGCTTATATAACATTCACAATTCTATAATTAATAATTGCCCTAACAATTAAAGGCAATTAATTAATTAAAAATCATGCTCTTCTCTTTTAAAAATAGCATGTTTAAGGACAGCCATCCAATAAATTAAATTAATCCAATTTAATCATCCACACTTCACTTCACTTAAGCTTCAAAGTGTGCTTTGACCATAGCCACTGAAAATAGGAATTAATATAATCATTTGATACTTTAAAAAGTATTAATTCCTTCTCAAAAGGGGCTGCATTAAATAAATTAAATTTATTTAATTTTGGAATTCTATTTCCAATTGATTTATTCCCCTTTGATTTTATTGACTTTTCCACAAGCCTAGGTGCCAAAATTGGGTGAATGAATATTAACAAATATTTATTTAATGCATTATTATTCATCCAAGGTGGGTCGCACTTTTTTGCATAATAGAATTCTATTTTTAAAAATTTCTGACAATGGGGTTTTTTACCCTGCAAGGCAGGTAATAAATTCCCGCCTGCCTGCAGCCTCTAACTTTCCCACTGCAGCTTAAGTGAATTTTATATCACGGGAAAAAGTACCCTGCAAGGCAAGCAATAAATTCCCATCATGCCTGCGGCTTCTATTTTTCCCATCGCAGCTTAAATCCTTTGTTTTCCAAAAATGTGCCAATTCCCGCAGGGGCTTTTCTGTGCACGACTTCACTTTTTCCCAGTGATCCAGACCTCCGATGATGACTTCCTCCAGGCATAATGTGCGTATATGTTTTCCAGCTGCTCCAGGCCAAAAATCAGGCTTACCCGGCGAGGGAATTGCTCCAGAGAAATTTCACAGAAAACAAAATGGGACACCACAAAAACACGAAAAATTGCCAAAAGTTAAAAATAAAGCCCAAAACTTAAAATAAGTTAAAATCCTTCTGGCACATAGGAATAATAACATATTCGCTCATAATAGAGTTAAAACAAAGCGCAAATAGCCTCATACGGGGCTCAAAATAATTAAATACAAATTTCCCGCAGACAAATCCCGACGACAGAATAAAACAATTTTGGGCATCTGGGTATTTGGCGAAAAGGGCTAATATGGCTCTTTGGGATTATCTTGACGCAATACAAGAACTTTCAGGCAACAAAAACAACAAACGACCCGTTATTTTAAAAGTATGAAAAAATTTCGGATAGGGTAGTCGCAGATTTCAGGGTGAAATCTGAGTGACACCAAGGAATATAATGACATACAAAATATTTGATTAGTATGTGTAAAAATTGTACATGTAAGCATAAGTAAGCAAGAGTAAATGTGACCAAGATATATAGTATGATGTGGATGAGATGGAATGGAATGCAGTGTGAGTTTTATAGGATCATAATTCTCCCCCAAGTGGATGTGTATGTATGATATGAGGTTTATTTATACATTCCCCCTCAACAGTATAGAATGAATCATAGAATAAGAGTGTGTCATCAGGGAAAAATTTGAATGTGTGCACTAGAAAGATGTAATCGATAAAGCGTAAAGCGTAGAGAGTGCGTGAGTGAGAGAGTGAGAGAGTGAGGTGAGGTTAATTTTATATTAGAACCCTTAGCAGTCGATTATGAACCATGGAACTAGAGTGTTTCATAGGGAAAGGAACGCAGCATAAGAAAGATGTATCATGAATGTGTAAAGTGAATAGTATGCAAAGTATGTGATAGATGCAGCAAGAAAGATGTAAATAACGCATGATGTGTGAAGAGTGTAATGTGTAATTTTTAGTGTAGTGTGTGAGATTCATGTGTATATTATTCCCTCAATAGTCAAGTGTGAACCAAATCATGAGAGTGCGTGATCGAGAAATGACAATACAATTCATGTATCAAAGGGTTTGAAAGTGTTAAGAAAGATGAATCATGAAGCGCAGAGTGTTAAGTGTGATAGGAAATTATAGAAACAATTGAAAGTGATAGAAGGGGGGAGAATAAGTGTGATTCCCCCAATTGTTCCAATGATGAATATTTATGCAGCAATGTGAGAGATACCTTGCCATTTTGGGAATGCATTTTTTGTGTCATGATAAGAGTGAGGGCCAACACAATGGTAGGACGAAGCAACAGTAGGACCATGCGATGGTGGCAGAATTTGAAATTTTTCTTTGCTATCAGTAGAAGTGGTTTCTTTGACAAAATGAATTGGATACGGAAGTGGATTAGGACAGGGATGAATCTTGAATGGTGGTAAATTAGGTGGGATTGATGACATTGTAGAAGACTTGATAGGAGAAGAAGGTGGACTGATTTTGAGAGGCACTTGTGTATTTTGACTTGGTAATTTCGTAGATGATGTGAGAGGAGGAGGTACTATATTTATTTTAAGAGGTGGTTTCTTTGGTGATTCTTGACTCTCCATAGAAGGAACCTTAGAAATTATGGCATGATGCTCATTAGATATAGACAAATCAATTTTAGGAACCCATTGAGATGTAACAATTTGAGAGAATGATGTAATATGATGTTGTGCAGTGAATGAGATAAATCCTTGATACTCAAGATGTTATTATTTGTTGTAAAGCATAGAAATCATTGTCATTATGTCTATTAATCTGATGATAAGCGTAAAATGGGATACCATGATATTTGACCAGTCGATAAGAAGGGTAGCAATTAGTAGTTGGAAAACTGATCAATTGATGTCTAAGGAGATTAGTAAGAATGTCATGTTGTTTAGCATTATAATAAAACATGAGAGGCTCCGATAATGACAAGACTTGAGGCTCATTAATATGAGCACATGTAAAAGACATAAAATGAGAATGAGAAGAAGAACTAGCATGATCCTAAGAAGTGTTCTTAAGATGTTGGATTTCATATTTTAAATACGTAATAATGGATTCCATAGCCTGAAATTTATCTTGAAATAAAGAATGTAAAGCTTGAATAGACTTACAAATTGATTGATTGGAAGTATAACTAATAGAGTCATCGGAGAGACGATCGAAGATGGCACTAAATTGTGAAGGCAACATGTTTATATGGAGATACATAGTCGTTAGGGTTTTGTGAAGAGCATCTTTACAAGATGAGTGAATTTAAAGCAATTAAAGAAAATAAACTTAAGATGCCTTATGATCCATGATAGAAAAAAAAATATCCAAGAGTATTTTAATGCAGGTTCACCAAAATAATTAATAAAAATACTTATTTATGAATAAAATATTTTCTAATCTAAACATGTAGTAGCTGTAATAAACATGTATGCAATGAAATAAATCTGACCCAAGAAAATTAAACTTGGAAATAATGAAACCCTAGTTGCAAAGAGGAGATAAAAGGACTTAGTTGTTTCACAATTAATCTCAGGTTGTGCCATAGTGGTATACTTGATAAACAGAGGGATAAGTTTGTCATAGAATCCTAGAAAATTGTGTAACCACACGATCTACCTAGACTAGGGTGCCCATGATAGGTCAAGGGCGCCTGCGGGTGTTATAGACTAATTATGGGCACCTATGTCTACCCAAAACCTTAGAAAACATCCTTCATAGGGTCACAATATGTTTGGTTTCCTTCACTCTTTGTTTCTATTATGTCACACTAAGTTCGTCAATGTCATTGATAACCTGCAATAAAGATTTCACCTGTAAAACCCTCAAAATCCCATAAAATCCCAAAAAGAAAATAATATAAATGAGGGGTAGGAATATCCTTAGTTTTCAAAAAAATGATATTGTGATTGCTTTATGCACTACATTTCATACCCAATGTATTTCTAGGTGTGTTTGTGTGGAATTGTGCCCTAGGTGACTCTTGTGTGTGTCACGCTTAATAGCGAGCAATAGCTAGATGTAGAAGATATAAGTAGATGTGTGCATGGAATAGAATGAACTTCCCCTCCCATAAAGTGTATGTAGAATAATTTAGTCCTTTACCCTTGAATGGATGTTAGAATGGATACTTGAATTCTCTTGAATAGCCTTTGGATGTAACCTTAGGTGGTGATAGATAATGCTTAGTGCTTGGTCCTTTATTATTGCCGCATAACTTTATATTTATATGATTCCCTTGCTTAAATTTTGTAATCAACCCTGAAAAGGGAAACTACCAAAAATATAAGATGCATAAACAGATAGAAAGGACCCAAAAGATGTGAGAAAAATACAAAGAGGTCAGGGGCACCCAGAGGGGATGGGGGTGCCTGGCGTTAGCGTTCTGGCTGGGTGCTGGTGTCCAGACTCAGAGAAACTGAAGGTTCAGAGATCAAAATGGGAAATAATGTGTGTAATACCAAAAGTGGCAACAAAAGGCAAGCAAATATGGCCAAATACATGGGTTAATTAGTACACTTCTTACTTAGGAATCATATGAATAGTATTATGTGATCAGGACTAAATAAATACCCAAAGTGTGTGATTTTATGTCTACATTGATGGGGTTTTGAGCCATTTTGGTGTGTTTGAGAATGTTCGATCTACATGGGTCCGTTATGAATGTATTTTTATATTTTTTATGATTTATTGGTCAAACTAATCTATCTAGACCTACCTATGATGTGTTATTGAGAAGAGAAGCGTATAAAGTAAGAGTTTTGGTTCAAATTTGAACTAGTTGTCTTATGAGGGGAAAATATGATCTGTTTGAGAGATTGAAAGAGCTTCTAAGGAATGAAATTAGATCTGAGTATGTTGGAAAAAATCTGAAGAAGTTTAAAGATCATGTGTGCAAGTGTTTGAATCTAAATCAAGGCATGAAAATCCAAGTTTGAGCGAATTGAAGGAATGAGGGTTTGAAGGTATATGTGTGAGCTGAAATTGTGATCTCCATTAGTTGTAGCACAAATAAAATTCAAATATCTTTATCTTGAGATGGTTTATTTGGTGTTTTATTATCTTAGGGGGTTTTATCCTCCTTTTGGAGTGGGTGCTTCACTAAATTAGGGTTTGGTGCTCCTTGTAGCGTTAGTTCTCTACTAAAGTAGGGGTTGGTGCTCCTTGTGAAGTTGGTGATTCACTAAATCTCTTTTCTTTGAATGATATAAGAATATTTTTAGTGGTTTTTCTTCCCCTTGATGATTTCCCACTTATATATGGTTTCCATGTATCTTCTTCTTTGTTTCATGTACTTGTGAATGTTTAAAACACACCTAATGTGCTTATATGGTTATGGATGTTAAATGGATGAATGAAATGAAGAATGTAAGTAATGGTAAATGAAATGAAATTTTTTTATGACTGATTCACCCCCCCCCCTCTCAGTCCATTGTGCTTTCAACAATTGGTATCATATTTGGTCCTTGAGAATCAAGTTTAACAACTTGAAGGAGATCCTTTTGGAGCACAAGCATGGGTAAGACTTCATATGTTGAGGCTGCATTAAGAATGAAATATAAACTTGTAGATTCTTTGATTAATAGTCTATAAGATTAGATCAATTGCATGAATATCTAGCATGGTCAAGCCATCAAGGGTTTGTAATTGTAAGTTGATAGAGTAACTAAATCCCTAAGGGATAAAGAAGAAGTTTGTTCCAGGTATGAAGAGAGATTGAAAGCCATAGAATATTATCTGAAAGGTACATCTAGCACGTTGAAGATGTATGAGAAGTTAGAAAAGAGCACTGAATCTCTTGACGGGATCCTAGAAAGACAAATACTTGTAAATTACAAAGCAGACCTAGGTTTCAAGGGAAAGAAAAAGGAGAATGATGAAGAAGTTAGTCTAAGCACTCAATTTAATATGAAGGAAACAAAGAAAATTGATTCAAGAAGGTATACCATCTTAAACTACCTGATGCAATGAGGTATGGTGTTTATTTCAATGGATATTGCTATGTTTGTCATAATTTTGGACACATAGCTAGAGATTGTAAAAGAATATTTTTTAGGAATCATGAAAGTCTCTTTAAAGGTGAATGTTATTCATGTTGTGAGTATGGTCATAGAGCTAAGGATTGTGTTTCAAACTTAAGTATGTTTGAGCCTATAATTTGGAAAGGTGTCATGTGTTTCAAGGGTCACAAACAAGGACACATTGCTATATTTTTTCACCAAGGTGAATCTCCAAGAGCCAATAATAGGTTTCAAGGTCAAAATTAAAGAGTATTCAAGAAGAAAACTCCCATGAATGAGTCTACGAATTTCATGTCAAATTCTAAGCTCAAGAAGATGGTTGATCAAGCAAGATAAGTCAAGATATTTGATTCTCATTCTGATTTGAGGACTAAAGAATCAAGGAATGATAAAAATGGTGTTAAAAAGGCAGAGGTGCTCAGCATAAAAGTTAATCTAATGAAGTTTTTCAAAGAGGGCTCTAGTGCTACAAAGATGGAAGGAAAGTCTGTCATGCCAAGATCAAATGAAGGAAGCATGTTTTCTTTAGTTGAAGAGATCATAACTGAAGAAATTCATGTGTCTAATTGTTATTCAGTCTCTTATTCATGAGAAGTTAAATAAGCTAGGTTTTTGGGACACCTCAAGAGTAATAAGGTATGGGTTGTTATATTTTTAGATGAAGTCTATATTTAGTAGGACTTGGTGTTGATAGGTGTCTATTGTATTGAGGTATGTTCTTGTCCTAAGTCAGTTCTTCGTGTTTTTTTAAGATGTATATGTTCTTGTTATGTGTTATGGACTCTAAATGCTACACAAGTAAGTATTGGGTATGTTTTAGAATGAATTCATGATAAACCTGGTTGTTTCTAATGTCAAGTATGTTGTGATGTCATGAAAGATTCTATAGGCTATGAGAATCTCTGAAGATTGTATCAAATGGTCTATGACTGTCAAAGGTATCTAAAGGTGATGTTCACCCCAGGGGGGAGCTAGTAAATCACCAAGGTTTATCCTTCATGATGCTTTAAGAGGTCTAAGATGAGTCTTTTGTGTCTACTCACTCATAAGTTTCTTTTGTCTTAAGTTTGAGTCCAAAAGTTATTATGCCCTGTCAAGTTAATCTTTGTCATAAGTTTGGCATGTAACTGGATGAAGGTGGTCTCAAATAAGATCAAAATTTAGAGCTTGCTCATTCAAGTAATCCAAGTTGTTGAATGACTCATAAGATGAAGTTCTTATCCTTTTTTGAAGTATTGAAGAGTGTTGGAAGAGTTCTTGAAGTGGTTTTAGGCTACTAGATGCAAAATAACAATGATTCTCAGTCTATCATGGATGTTTGACTGTGAAATTAAGGATGTCTATACATTGAAGCTACTAGTTTAATTTCATGAAGTAGTAGTAAAATATGAGCAAGATGTACATGTTTATCATGAGATACAATGGTGGATAAGTCTCTTAAGTATCAGAGTTGCACAGTCAAATGGTTTTTTCATGATGAAATAATGTAAAACAGAGGCATGACTATATGTTATAAGTCTAGTGCTTCATAAATTCTAATGTATGGTCTACAAATCCCTTACACAAATAAGGTGAAGGTCTTGAAGGATAGTGTTGGTCTTAAAAGTTTGATTAAGGTCTCATGTGTATTATGGAATGCTCTTGAAGGCCTATCAAGTTGAGGATCAGGGTTGACTATGTGAATAAGGTGTCAATGACATATGATTCTATAATGAGTTTGTTTGGTTTCCAGGACTAATGCTTGATATGAATCCCTCATAAACATTGTTATGATGTACTACTACATAAGAACATGGTAAATACTATATCAAGGTATTGATGGTTGTTGAAGCTATGTAACAGTGAGCTACAAAATGGTTCAAGTAAATTCAATGATTTAGTGTACTCAAACTAAGACAGGGTAATGATGAGGTTTGTACATGGTGTCTTAAGAAGTTTCATTATTACTCCAAGAAGGTGCTTAAATTTGAAAGGATCAAGTAACATGTCTAAGAAACATGAAGTCAAAATGTTTCTACATCATGAAATCAGTAAAAGGTGATATGGAGTTCTCCAAGGGTTACTGTGATTGTTATAGTCATGTGTATAATTTGATATGATGATTTACAAGGTATGTGAGGTCTTAGTTTTGAGTGTTCATAATATAGTATATTAGAAACTCAATCAGAGATCAATTCATGGTTGTCATGTCAAGGAATTTGTATTGTGCCTCAAAATGTCAGTTGGTCTTAAGGAGTTTGAGATGTAAATTCAAATTATGTCAAGTGTTTGTACTTCAAATATCTGCTACGAGTATTCCATGATCTTCAAAGTATTGAATGAGGTAATCAAGATGGACTACATAGTTATGAAAATCCTAGCAAGAATATTTGAAACTAACAGAGGCAAGGTGAATAGATGCATTATCATAGTAAACAAGACTTGATGGGATCTGTAGGAGCTTAGGTAATGTACTTCTCATTGAAAATGCATGGCTTCTGATATAAAGGTTAGTAATTGAGTCTTAATAGATTATCCATGCTTCATGAATGGTATGGGAAGAATATTAAGGAGTGTCTAGTTTATAAATATGTTTCTCTGGTATCAAATTGACAAGCACTTTGTCAAACTTGTGCAAAGTCATTTAAGGACTGTGGTGGCATGTCTCAGGTTTAAGAGCTTGAGAAAACTATCTCTAAAGGTTTGTGAGTCATTAAAGGCATGATGTGGATGATCTAAGAGTGTGAGTAATGCATGATGAAGAGTTACAAGGATTGATAAATAGGGCTATAGTCAAGTGGTTATAGGATTGTTGAAAAAATGAACATAGTCATATGATCAAGTGAGTTGAGGTTTCAAGAAAAATAAGGGAGTAACCTTTTCATGTTATTTTCCTAAAGGATGAGCTATCTCATTTTCTTTGATAGACTAGACAAGGAGTGTATGGTTGAGCATAAGTCCTAGAGGTCATAGTATAAACAATATGCAGAGGTAAGATGACCAAGTTCAAGAAAATCCTTAAAGATCTGGATAGAACAAATATGTGTAATGAAGAAGGGCATTATAGCAATGTGATCATAGTGTCAATAGGTATGACAAGTCTTTCAAGGTAGGGGAGGCTAATTAGACTTTTGATCAAATGAAAAAGGGGACTAAAAATCCTCCATGGTAAAACTCAAGAATGATTGTAGGTATAGTGTCTCAAAAATCAAGTCATATGATCAAATAAGCATGTAAAGAAGGTAGAGATGACTGGAAAAATGTTTTAGGAAAGGCGAATTGAGAATGATCACTCCCTATGGCACTCAAGTAAGGTAATAACTAAATTAGTTGATATTTCAGTTAGAAAATGGTGGATTCTTGTCAAAGGGGGCTCTAATGTATTGATTCTTGATGTGAGCTTCTAGAGAGAGGTTAAGATTGTCATTTTGGGTCTGAAAATGTGCTTTACAAATTTTAGTTCTAAATAGTGATTTGTTAGCTTTGAATACAATTTTTTGTTGATTTGACATGATAATGGCCTTGTTGAGGCTCATATCAAGACCATGGATCATTTTTTTCATTGTTAAGGTTAGAAGAGAGTAAGTATAGTCCAAGGGGGAGAAATTTGAGCAAGTAAGTCATTGTTTTCGATTTTTCATGTCTTATCTTGTCATTTTTCTAATGTTCCTTCTTAGCTCAGCAATTGAAGTTCTACAAATGTAGATTTTGGAAAGCCAAATAAGATAAATTGGACAAATTTTTATTACCTTGAACTAAATCACTTATTTGACCTTCCAACATCTATATTTGTCTCTTCATGATGATCAAGAGAACATATGATTTTACTCAGGTTGCCTAGCTCTTTAGACCTCTAATTTCATAATACAAGAATGCAACCTCTAGTCTTGTGAGAGAATTATTGTAGAATATCACCTTTCTTTGGATGACTTTGTTCTGTAAAAATTTTCAACTTATACTTACTTGGCATGGAATCATCTCAAATTGGTGTATGACTTGATCTTTATCCCCTTTTTCTTACTATCATTGATCCTCCTTTGATGATTGTGACCTTTTTCTCAAATTTTTTTGTTCCAAAGCATGGACTCATACATCATAAATGTATACATGTTCCAAAGGACTAAACAACTCACACTTGAAACACTTATATCTCCCTATTCACACATAACCTAATGGTCATATGAAGTCATAATAAAAGGATTTGTTGACTAGACTCAGAGTTTACTCTAGGCAAGGCTAATGCTTGTAGCCCTTATTAGCTTGATATTTGAAGGTAAATTGTTTAGATCCCCTGATATAGAAAACCTAAACATAGATTTGGATACCATCAGAGAGGTGTAAATCACATGAGGAGTGCAGGGTAGGTTACTTTATATAGAATGCTTCTTTCTTGCAAGCTGATATAGACCTAGGTAGGTCTCTTAAAGGCTATAAATAGGGTGTATTTATTTTCTATGGAGGATTCAATATTTTAAGTAACTTAAGAAGATATGATGGAGCAATTCATAACTATCACGGTCCTACTTAAACTTGTCTCTCCCTAAAACATCATAAAAATCAATTTTATAGTTGTGTTCAAGGAACTATAAGCCTAGATTGCAAGGTCTATACAGAACTTAGTTACCAAATGATTAAATCTCTCCACTCTTAGGATATGAAAGGTACCCTTGATGACATCAATATTTCAAAAATTCATAATTGTTGACCGTACAGTTTGTTAGTTCTAGGAAGCCCTAGTTCAAGGGCAGCAAGGACAAAATCAATCACACAGGAATCATGCAAGTGTTTCAAGATCTCAAATAAAATTTTTTGGACTTGTAATGATGTCCATCAACTTCTCCATGCATCACATTCATTCATATAACTCAAATACCCTAACTGTCAACCTCATGCTCTCGGTCTGTGTAGGATTGTCAACTCTTGCATGTAGAGAAACACACCAAACTTGTATAATACACCTTGATTTCATTTAAAATATTCAACATCAGTTTATTCATGCTTTTTCATGCCTCATACATCCTACTTACATGAGTGAATTACATATATAGACAAAAAATGCTACTTTTGGTGCTTTATCTCATATCCCTACTGTTGCTCAACTATACCCTAGAAAGACTCAACAACTATCTAAACATAAAGAAGTGATAAATATCACTTTATCTACCTATTAGCTCATACATTGACACTTCTACATGGTGAAATGGCTCTCAAGATCTTATTTATCATATAGTCTCTTTTTACCATGTCCAAAACAACTCTTACAACTCTCTTATAAGTACACATTTACCTGTGACAACATGTCAAGGTGACTTCACCACACAAAAGAATATAAATAGGTTCCCTAAGACCTTCAAGGTCATTACATCCTCTTGACTTCTTCCATGAAGAGTGTTTAGGCCTTCAATAGTCTTTATACAATTCAAATTTTAAATAATCCATTTTGGCGGGAAAATAGCAAACCCCTCTCCAAATGCCCTGAATGGATGTCTTAACCTAAAAAATCACTTGAAAACATGAAAATGTCATCCTTGCTTTCTCTTGAAGTCGCTTATTTGGTTTTGATCCTATGCTCGTACATAATTTTCCATGTCTATTCATCATAGTATCCTTTGTCATAGATGTCAAATGGGGAGATAAGCATCAAAAACTTGGAAAAGAGGTCTAGTATGTGTGTTTGGTCTTGTTGGTTTCCATCAATGTTTCTTAAGGTGGTTGTCATCAATATCAAATGGGGAGATTGTTGACCATTATGTGTTAGTTTCCTCATTGATTTAAATTCCATTGATGGAAAAGGGTTTAATGGTTTTGTGTGAGTCTCCATTAGGTGTTATTCAAGGTCAAACAAGAAGTTTGATTGGTAGTGTCCAAGTTTGGTGAGTTCTATGAAGTCTTGGTGCATGGTTTGTTTGGTATAATCATAGTTTGAGTCCTCCCAAGTGATTTGAAGGTTGTCATGAGGTCAAGCATGGTCATAGAGGTATGTTACAGGTTTCTAAGTGTTTGCATGAGGTAAGCAAGGTTAGTTCATGTGATGTCATGGTTGAGTCAAGTCATTATAGGCTTATTCCTAGTCCTGGAGCATGTAGTATGGTATGGAGAATTGAGAAATGGATTTGATCAGTATTTTTGGTGCATGGTAGCATTATGGTGGTAGTATATGAGGTGTATGATTTGTTTTAGGTCAGTTTTCAGAGTTATAGTGCATGTATGAGGTCCTTGGGAAGGAAGAAAGTGAGAACAAGGCATGTTGGCATGGGTAAGTGAGATTGGATACATATTTTTGGGAATAATTGAGCTATATGATGAAAAATTATAGTTTTAGGATGTTTTCAAGATTCTTCATGACAGGTTTTAGGTCAAAGTGAAGAATATTTTGTAAGATACATCAGTTTTGGCAAAACCGGGTTTTCTAGAGTGAAGATTTGAGGTAAATGTTGACCTTCTGATGCTCGTTGTGGAATGTATGTTTTACATGGGACCCAAATGATTTCAAGGATTTATTTCCATAGAGATAAGAATATTTTACTAAAAGGATTAGATGGTTTGATCATCACATTTTTATGAACGATCCTTAAGAAGATAAGTTGTTTTGAAACCCTAGCTTAACCCTAGCTAAAAGTGACTTTGATAAAAAAGGATTGTACTGAACCATTTTTGATTGATTTTAAAAATTTTATAATTGAAATTTTTATACGACTCCTCCAAATTTCCATAAATGTATATTAGAGCATGTGACTGTATGTGGGCCCCACCCAAAAAGGTAAGTTTTTGAAGATGTTCACTTTGAGGAAAGGTTTCCTATTAAAGGTATGAAATAAATTGACATTGTTTTTATCATTGGAGTTTTTATACATTTCCATGATAGTTTGATATCATGGTTTAGGTCCTAAATGGAAAAGTGTGCCCTATTTATGAGGACTTGTTTTTGGGGTAGTTTGGAGCAGTCTATGGTAAAAGTGGAAGAGCATGAGCTACATGTGGACTTAAGACTTGGTTCAAGTTTTTTTGTGATCCTAGTTCAGATTATTTCCAATTATATATAAAAATTGATTTTTTTATAAGGGATGATAAATCTATGACCTATTCTTTGAAGGTCAAATCTAGAAAGTGTCTAGTTAAGCAAGGTGTTTGCTTCATGAGGTAAGGTGGTTGTTCTGAGTTCTTCATGCTTGTTTAATATGTTTGAGTGTTTATACAACATGTATAAGGGTGTTTCATGCTTTGGTTAACCTTGGAAGTGTTTTTTTAGGTGATAGAGCAAGTTGACCTCAAGACTAGTTCTCGAGTCCTAGAATCCTAAAGGAGCAACTTCAGAGATTGACCTGGTTGAAGGCCTTCCACTTAGAGTTGGAAGGAAATGTAAGATGTTATGGAAAGAGGATTAAAATGGATTTACAATGATAAAAAATTTATCTTGTGATGAGGAAATTTAATCAGTCATCTAGCTCAGTTTGTGAAGAAGAAGGTTATTAGTTTTTCAGGACATGATTGCTCTAGCTAGAAGATTGATGTAAAAGATGCATAGTTTGGATTGGTTGATGCTTGATATCAGTTGTAGAGTGAAGAGGGATTAATTTTTTTCCTATTTAATATATTTTTAGGTCTTGAAAGTGGCATAAAGAGTGCAAACCAATTGTCTTCTAAAACTGCTTTCTGAGCAGCTTAGTTTGGTGAAGAGAAAATTTGGTGTGGTTTACATGTATAGATGTTTCGTGAGCTCTATAAAGCATGGATGTGATCTACAATTCATTGGATTTCCAATAAGTGGTTACATGCCATAGTTTAGGTGTTTTAGTGTGGTCTTGAGGCTCATAGGTGAAGACTTGTTCTTGGAAACATTTGTTTGGTGAAAGTTATGAGTCTTCTTGAGTGAGTTATGAAGAATTTGATTGGTGCAAGCTAATGTATGACCATCTATTATGTTGTTATGCCATATTTTATGTTTGATGATTTGGGAGCTTGAATAATCATGATAATGAGATTTGTGGTCTTATATGAACCAGGTGATGGGGTTTAGAGCCATTTTTGGGCTTGTTTGGTGTGTTTGAGCATGGCCGACCTACATGGGTCCCTTATGAATGTATTTTGATATTTTCATGATTTATTGGTCGAGATAATTTATCTATACATACCTATGATGTGTTATTGAGAAGAGAAACATATAAAGTAAGAGTTTTGGTTCAAATTTGACCTAGTTGTCTTAAGAGAGGAAAATGTGACATGCTTGAGAGAGTGAAAGAGGTTCTAAGGCATGAAATCAGAGTTGAGGATGCTGGAAAAAATCTAAATAAGGTTAGAGAGCATGTGTGCAAGTTTTTTAATCCAAATCAAGGCATGAAAATCCAAGTTTGAGCGAGTTGAAGGAATGAGGATTTGAAGGTGTATGTGTGAGTTGAAATTGTGATCTCCATCAGTTGTAGCAGCAAAAAAATTTAGAGATATTCATCTTCAGATGGTTGATTTGGTGCTTGATCATCTTAGGGGGTTGTATCCTCCTTGTGGAGTGGGTTTTTCACTCAATTAGGGGTTGGTGCTCCTTGTAGGGTTGGTGCTCTACTAAACTAGGGTTTGGTGCTCCTTGTGAAGTTGGTGCTTCACTAAATCTCTTTTGTTTGAGTAATATAAGCATGGTTTCACTGGTTTTTCTTCCCCTTGAGGGTTTCTAACTTATATATGGTGTCCATGTGTCTTCTTCTTTGTTTCATGTACTATGAATACTTAATACACACTTAATGTGCTTATATGGTTATGGATGTTAAATGGATGAATGTAAGTAATGGTAAATGAAATGAAATTTTTGTAGGACTGATTGACCACCCCCCCATCTTAGTCCATCGTGCTTCCAACAAAAGGGGCATATGCATTATCATATTCACTATAGTTTAAATGGAGGTTCATCGTTTGCCGAGTACATGGTTTCAAATTTAATTCACATCTTACTCACTGACTTAGTGACGTTGTAACTTGTATTTTCTTTCAAATGTAGAGGCCCAACAATTGGATATATGCAAGGTTCAAATGCCACTCCACCTTTCAATCTCCTTCAATGGTATAATCGACCCATTGGACTTTCACTACATATTAGGGAAAGGGGGGTATATTATTTGCAATTAATTTTATATTCACCATGTAGTGTTTTTCACATTTACCTATGCCTGTGTGGGAAAAATCAATTGTTTTTACATGTTCTAATACTTGGCAATTTATAGTTTGATTATCCTTCTTTGTATCATTTTTTGCATTCTACTTTTAAGTGTATGCTCACACCACCTTCTTTGTGGCTTGGCACGCACCGCGAAGTGGGGCAAAACGTACACCTAAATGAAAAGTGGCATCTTAGCATTTATTCAGCATTGTTTTATTAGGGTTGGTCCCTTTGTATGTGTGGGTAATTTTGTCCAAATTAGGAATTATTCAACTAGTATATCAACTTTGTTGGCCTAAAACCCTTTTTATCTTATCTTCGTGTTATCCACGTGAACTATTTTTGAGTTTTCCTACATCATTGTGTGATGTTTCGTATAACCCAAGCACTTTGCTTATGTCCCCATTTTAACTCGATGGGCCAATCGACCCTTTTCCACGTTTCCCATTTCAAGGTATCAAAAGTTAGCATGGATAAACATTTTTCCTAAGTTAGAATTCAAGTCAATTAAAAATTAAAAAATGATTAGATTCATTTGATCATTCAAGCACTTTTCATTTCCTAGTTGCATTCTCTTATGGAACACTGGTTGGAATCATTTATTTTCTTGAATTTTTGTTATGCAATTTCTATTCATCAATATCCTTATTTTGATTTGAGGAGTTTAAATTATTGGATTTCTCTAACACATACAAAACCCTTAATATTAACGAAATTTTAGATTTGTCTCATTACAAGAGGACAAGAGTTGAAGCACGCAAAATCAAGATGAGAGGATGAAAGAGTATAAGCAAGTGAACATTTCTCACAAATCATTTTACATATGATAGTCATTGACCAATGGTATTTCTAGGGTTGGGGATACTTGTCATAAGCACTTGTACAATATTAATATTAATCTCAAACCGTTGAAAAAATCAGGGTAGTGGGCACGACAGCATTGGACGCATATTTCCATATCCAAAATTCGTCAATAAATTCAACAACAATGCATAAACAAGAAACTAACATTACATATTTCATTCAACAATTAATTAAGCATTATTTATAGTGTTATGTATATTAACAATACTTAATTTAAGGTAAGTTTATTTACATGTATTTAAGAATTATGGCCACATCAAAATAAAGCAATGAATTGGATAGTTTTCATTTCTCTTACCAAAACCAAATTTATTTTGACAGTTATATCAATTTTCTTGATTTACAAAAAGAAATTTGAGATATGAATAGAATTGCATTCAAAACTTATGTCTTGTTATACATGATGTGGTCACCCTAACTTTTCTCATTTACATTTAGATATTGGGTATTACAGAAAAAGAAAAGATTTTAAGAATTGTTATTTTTTTAGAAATGAGAAAGAGTGGTGTTTTCATCTTGATTAGGGGGTTGAGTCCAATTCAATTGGATACATTGCCTACAAATCATTCTTCTTATTTGGGCATTATATTACCATGTCTTTTGTGGCATGCCAAATTTTGGCACACAAATTATGACAAAATGCACACAATGCAAAAGAATGGTGTTGTAAGATTGACAATTGTGGCTAAGAAAATTTAAAAATGTGAAGCCTGCATCATGACAAAACGCTGAAGGGAACCATTTCAAACATCATAATGGAAAGTTGACATAAAGTTACAGTTAGTTTGATCTAATTTCTGTTCTCTACCAATTATTTTCATTGGTGGTCACAAGTATTTCAAGTTGCCCATTAATCACTACAGCAAGATGACATGTATCTACTTTATGTAACATAAAGCAAAAGCCTTTAGAACTTTTCGAAGGTTACAAATGATAATTGAAATGAAGCAAAATCCTACATCAAGACACTCGGGACTGACAATGGTGATGAAGTCACTTCAAAGGTGTTTGAGGCTTATCTGAAGCAAAATAAGATCAAGCATCATCTAGCAGTCACCCACTCTTCAACAAAATGGAGTAGCTAAGAGGACGAATAGAACTATGACTAACACAGTTCATGAATGTTGTATTTCAAGGGGGTCAATTTGCATTGTTGGGCAGAAGCAGCGTAAACAATAGTGTATCTCCACAATTGATCACCATCAATAGCCCTTCAAATGAATACTATGTATGAAGTTTGGTGTGGTCATCTTCCTTCAGCGCGGCATCTTCAGGTTTTTGGATCCACTTGCTACACATTGATTCCAAAAAATAAAAATTGGTCCATATGAGTCTCAAATGCATCCTTTAAGGACACTCAGAATCCCCAAAGGTATATAGGCTATATGAAGAAAAGAATAAGAAATTTATCACTACAAGAGAAGATGTTTTTTGGTGAAACCGTAAAGGACGCAGGGAACATAGATTGACAATTGAGTCAACTAAAAAAATTTACCAAATTTGATGTTTATAAGGAGGTTGATAAAGCAATCTCAAATAATAAAGGGGGTAAATGTAATTGTGAATCACTTGAATTTGTATTATATCATGCAATTGAAAATGAAACATCCCATGTAGCGAAATTCAAACTTCAACAAAAGATGAGCAAGTGTTTCTGACGCAGTTGTTAGAAAATGGAGCTTTATAATAAGAAATTGAGAAACCGGTTCTGCAAGAAACACAAAAGAAGATGCCTAAATGGCTCACAGACTTCATAGATGTCAAACATGATGAAGTTGGAAAAACATGCACTAGAAACGCATAAAACAAATCAATAAATAAAATGCTTTGAAGAGATCAACAAAAAAATGGAAAATTAGACCTTAAGGGCGCACCCGAGTAAAAACCAAATTTGGACCACCGAGGAGAATAAGTCAATAAGGCTTTTGACTTCAAACCAACATCCTTCAAATAAGTAGAAAAGTTGGATGCATAGAAATATGTGGTGATGAATAGTGAATATGATGCCTTGGTCAAAAATGGAACTTGCAAGTTGGTTGGTCCTCCACTCAAAATATAAATCAATTAGTTACAAGTAGGTATTTCGCAACAAGTAAAAAGCAGATGGACCACTTGCCAAATGCAAAGCACAACGTGTTGCAAAGGGATTTGCCAATAAGACCTTTGCACCTATAGTGAAATAGACTAATATTCAAACGTTTTTGGCTTTGGCAACACAAAACAGATGAAAAGCTCATCAAATAAACGTAAAATTATTTTTTTATTTTTCTAAATAGTGATTTCAAAACAATTGTGTAAATGACTCAATCATACAGACTTGTAGTAGACGACCAAAAGTACAAAGTGTGCAGGTTGGAGAGATCATTGTGTGGGTTGAAACAAGCCTCCAAAACATGATTTGAAAAGTTCACTAAGCACCACCTAAACATGAATTTTCTGTATTTTTAATTTGAAGATGCAACTCTATTTGTCAAAATAGTCGATGAGATAGTTCTATTTCTAATTGTATATGTGGATGGTTTGCTGCTTACATAAAACAATGAAAGATACATTAAAGGCTTTGAAATGACATATTTAGGATACCTTCATTATTATTTGGATATTGAAGTGATTCAAAAATCAAGATACATCTTTATTACACAACAGAAATACAGTGATAAAATTCTATGCAAATTCAAAATGACAAATTGTAAAGCACTTAGTATGCCCATGGAATAGAATTTGAAGCCTACAATAGATGGTACTTCATAAATTGTAGAGGCAACTAAGTACAGACAACTCATTGGAACTTTGATCTACATAACCACAACTAGACCAGACATCTCATTTGCAATTGATGTCCTTTCCAAATTCATGCAAAGCCTAGAGAAAGTCATTGGGTAGCAATAAAGAGAGTGCTTCTATATCTTAAAAGTAACACAAACTTTTGGGCTTAAATATTTTAAGTCAATGGGTAGCAATAAAGAGAGTGCTTTGATATCATAAAAATTATACAAAACTTTGGGCTCAAATACTCTTAAGGCAGCAGATTTCAAATTGGTTGGATATTCAGATTTCTAACTATAAAGGTGATTTTGACAATGGGAAATCGTCTACAGGTTTCTTGATATATTTAGGAATAGCCGTCATCTCTTGAAAGTCACAAAAACAGCAAATGTCAGCAAAAAAATCAGCAAAAGCAAAAAACATGGTAAATGTGGAGGCAACAAGGAAATATTATGGCTCACAAGGATTCTTGCACATGCACAAGTAAAATAGGGTTCTTTCACACCACTCGTGGTTGACAACAAATAAATGATCGAAATGGCCAAGAATTCAATATTTCATGACTGAACCAAGCACATAAACACCAAATATCATTTGATTCAGCATTATATGGAAGACTGCATTATCAAATTGCTACATTGTCCAACTAAAAAGCAACCAGTAGTATTCTAACAAATGCGCTTGAAAGAGATTTGAAATGTTTAGAGGCATGTTGGATCTCATTACAAACCCTACCAATTGGGATGGAAAGGGCAGGGAGATGGGAATGAGGGGCACGCTTAGTGACATAATATTATTCTACATAATATTTTAATAATCATGGAAATAGGCATTTGTCTTCTTGTGGAATCTCAATCACCCTAAAGATGAACTAAACGATCATTTTTATTGTAATAAATTTGTATTTGCATGGCATTCTTCAGCTAATGAATACAAATTTGTTTTCACAGTTTTCAATCCATTTTCCTACCTTAACAGTTAAATTTTTATATCTTGGACAATGTTCATCAAGCCTTTTATGGCATGGCAGATAATGTTAAACTGCAAAAGATGCTTGAGGAGATTATAAATCTGAATGAAAACACGGGTCGCCACCAAAAATTACAGTTGAAGCATCGGATGAGAGCTCGAAGGACAATGAAAGCACAAAACTGCCAATACTAACCTCTTTCAACATATAATTCTTCTTTGTGCAGTTTGTTCCTAAGCTCAATGTCATTAATATTACACATTATTGGAGTACAAACAGTGCTAACTAATTTCAGCAAACACCTTGGCACTTAATGCCTTTATTCAATAGACAGAATGGGGTAAAATGATGATTTTAGACAATAATTGGCACCTATTGGAAGGCACGGCAGCATAGATGGTTCAACCGGAAAATAAAAATGCAGATGACATCTACTTCACATGCAGAACTGATGTAAAGGAGTTGGAAAACAGTGGATGGCAAGGAAATGGGGTTGTCTGAGCTGCTTACTCTACTGAAACTGGAATACACGTAACTGGTCCTTGCTGCTGGTAACATAAAAACTTTTACACACTGACAATTATGAATAAGAAGAGGGGATGACCTAAACACATAGAAAACTGAGAGTGTAGCTTAAAAACTGGATTAGATAGGTTTGATAACATTTTATTATAGATTAGTAATTTTTATAATCAATGCATGTTGGTCACTAAAAACTCTTTTTATCTTAAAAGTGAGGACATTTTTTATGGCCTATGATGTTCTTCTTAACATTGATCTCTGTAAATTGCTAGTTTATGTGAGGATTTCTTTTTGTACAATCTTTGACAGTATTAATTAAAAGAGGGATGATATCTTCCTGATATAGATATCATAATTTGCAACTACATAAAAAAGTTTATATTAATGATGATTCTTACACAAAAAATTTAGATAAAACTTTGAATTTCAAACCCGCAATCGAATCCATGAATTTCAAATCAGATAAAGAACCTAAGATTTTCAAAACACGCTTAAGTTTCTAAGTTGCATGGTGTGACATTTTTATAGAACCTGTTCAAGCAAGCAAATCATAGTTGAAAATTCTTTGGTATCTAAAAAACAAATTTTATGTATTATACACAACTTTGACATGTGCATGCCCATTATCATGCTTGTGAAAGACGTTTAAAAGGCAATCTTATTTATTAGATTATTTTCTCAAAATTGAGAGCTAGTGTAAATTTCTCAATGTATCAACTTTGCAAACTCAGCTAAATCCCAGGTGCTTCACAAGTTATCATATTCTGAAAGAATATTTCATGTACATTCTGTTAATAATTTTTCTCAAAGTTGACAGTGGCAATGTAATCTCCCAAATATATTTTTATTTTACCATATAAACTCAAACATCCATACTGCTCTACATTATCTCAATTTATTTGATTCATAATAAAAATAATGCTGGAAAAGAGTTAGTAGTTCCTAATTGAAAATGAAGATTAATCACAAAAAAAAAACATACTTTCTGTATATACAAAGAACGACAGCTAGATTCAACTTAAACAAAACTATAAATAATCATGCATATCTGTGACGAAGATTGAGCATTGAAGCAAAGATATATCTGTGAATAAGGCTGCGCTTTGGGGCAAATGATATCTCTCTGACCAAGACTGGGCATTAAAGCAATGCTAGCTTTTGCTTTAAAATGCATTTTACATAAAATAATGTATATAACATAGGGAAAAGGGGAAATATTGAACACCCAAAAGCCAGTTGCAGAATAAAATACAGCTTGCAATGAAGGCCAGAACTCATTGGAGTTTCTGAAACCAAAGATGCACGTCATCAGGGAGGAGACTTCCTAGGTTTCCTAGTAATAAACATATTGCAGAATATGCAATATTTCCTGTCACCTGCCATTCCGGTAATTAAAGGGTGAAAGTTATGCATGTCACATGGAAATTCATACCCACAGCTCCTTCAGCACTTTTCCAGACTCAAACAAGACATGACAAATTCACTGTTCAATTCCCATTCATGGTAATTTCAGAAAGACTGGGACTTCCATCCTCAAGGAGCTTTCCATTCACCTGGGTCCTCTGCCTCTGTAATTGAAATGTTGCAATCTATTAATTATTATATTTTAAAGAATCCTTTAGTCTAATAAAATAAAATCATAAGTTTCTGACTTGTGCATCTTCAAGGTACACTATTTAGTAAGTTAGGAAATAAACAAATTAACTATGCTTAATCAGATTACCAATTGAAAGATAAATGTGGAAACACAAAATAGACCACAAGAAGAATTTAATATGGGACCAACCAAATATTCATTCTCACATACCCTATCAGGTGAGTCACCGGAATTTCCATTCATGAGCTTATGGTGTTCCTCTTTGGTTCTGCTGTCTTTGTCTCTACCATTTATAGCTATTAAGGGTAGTGCACCCCCAGGACCAGAACGTTCTGTCCCTTCTGCAAATATGAAATATATGCTCAGGCAAACATATATGATTAACGTAATTAGGCCAAGTTCAGAAAGTAAGTGAAACCCGAGAATTAAAAAGGTAGTAAGAAAAATAAACCTTCAGGCAGCTGCCGATCAACAAAGTAGACCACCAGATTAACAGTGTACCTACATATCCCCCACATAAGGAAACATTAAACAATATCAAACATGAATAGACCAGAATTCAACTATAGTCGTGTACTTCAAAATATAGACATCTAGGAAGGAAATATCAAAACATGACATGTACCATGATGAAATATAGAATGTACCATTTGCCTTACCATGCAACAACAACATCAACTGTGTAGTGTTTGCGAGAAGCTACAATCAGGAGGCTGAGTATAACAGCCACCAACCAGGCTATCTGTTTAATCCACCTGCACAACTTAAAGAAAGACTTTCAGATGCAAACTTATATTTGTTGGTTATTATGTTATATACATAATTAAGCATCATCAGTTACCAAGGGTCACTATAAACTGAGGGACCCTTTCTTTCACATCCACACCATCTCTGTTTTCTTGCACTTGGCTTCTCAATGACATTTTTCTGCCATTCAGACCCCAAAATTCATACCATCATAATACCATCAGTGCATAGGTAAGTGGTACATGAGACAACAAGGTCCTCTTTGACCCCAAATTCATGGCGCATAAACCAAATTTTTAAAATGAATAGAAAATAAATAAAATTGAAAGAATTGAAAAAACATAATTCTAAATGAACTTTTGTAAAGTTTATTCAAAAATTACATTTTAAATAAAAAGCAAAAAAAATCAAAAATCAAAAATCAAAATTTTACATAACTCCTTAAGCCAAAATAAACTTTTATGAAGTTAATTCAAAAATTACATTTGAATTAAAAAGCAAAAAAACGAAATCAAAAATTTTCATAACCCCTTGCCACTCATCCACAACACTTACCACCGGCACAAGAATTTCAAAAGCAAACTTAGTCAACAAAAGGAGAGGGGTCTCCCATTAATGGTCGACCTGGGTGCCACCTCCAACTGGTTTTTTCAAACAAGGACCAGATGAGTAATCGATTTGTGGTTTCGCCTTCATTGCTTCCATGAAGTTGGAAAGGGGATAGCAGATTGTTGGGCGAACTCAGGAATTGACTATGTGGAGGATCTGATTTTCCGATTATTGATAACCTTGTTGAAGTTGGAAAGGTTCGCAGAATTGTTGGGATGGGGAGCTCCCAGTCTAACATCCAATAACATTTTCTAAAACTATTTTACTAAAAAGTTTTCTAAATTTCCATATGGCAAGGGGTTCAATCATTACGCATAAAGGGGATGGATCAGGAGTTGCATCGACTAGGCAAGCAAATTATGATTTTGATCTTATTCACCCACTTTACCACTGCCAGCCATCATCCCTTCCGCATTGATAATAGCTCGTGCATGTCAAGGGCTGGGCAAACATGTTTATTAATGGCAATTCTCCATCTTCATCATATCAACCTTCTGCCACTCTCTCATCTATCGTTATCGCTTTCTCTCTGCTCAAGTTTATCCCCTCTGTGTGTCAATGGCTATTGAGTTTGCAGAAAGTGGAGCCCCTGGTTTTGCTATTTGCGCAGGAGAGATATGATGTTTCAAACACCTATCTCTAAAGGAAGAGAAGTATTTCTGATTCAATCGGGAGAAATACTGCTGTACTGGGGGTGGATTGCAAGGAAAGAGAATTGAGAAGTAGATTAACTTCTGAGATTGCCATCATGTTTATAAGCAATATCATAAGCTTTCTCACTACCAAGGAGGCTGTGAAATCAATCACTGAGAATTATGTGAAAGGAAAATATAAACAGAACTTGAGAAGGTGTTGGAGGTCACCAATACCATGATCCCAAGGCATTTGCCAATGTCTGTGCCGGAAACTTGTGTCTGTGGCATCATTTAGAGAACTGGAGAGTCATTTCTTTCAACTTTTGGGCCACATAGAGAAGATGCAAGGATTTGTTGCTGCTGGGAATTTCATGAGTGGGGATAGCTTTCCAGTTCTGGACTTCAATCTCTTGTGAAGCCACTCTACAGTTATTTCCCACAAAACTGGAATGGAAAAGGGTCAAGGCGACAGAAAGAACAGTTACGACTCAGTAGATTACTGGGTGTGGTGTCCAGAGAGGTTGTTGGGAATGTTCACAGGCTTAGTACATTAGGGAGCAGAGTTTCGACAAGCAGAGCGGGAATGAGTGCCGAAGAACAGCGTTGAGGTGGTGGGTGAAAGTGTTGAGGGGAGCAACATCATGCAGAGGACTCTGCTCCTTTCATGGAGTAATACGGCCCCTGCCTCACGTACCCTGCTGGTCATGTTGGTAGCTGTAATGTAGTGTCTTGTTCGGCTATGGGTATATGTGGTGCAGGTCTTGGTGTCTTTTGCTATGATGCTGCTCTTCGATAGTATGTCTAGTGTTTTCAGTAATGGGGGTTATTTGCATCTATGGTTGCCTCTCTCTTAACCTAATTCGCAGTGTTGGATAGCTGGTTAAATGAGCCGGACTCGTGTTATTCTCATGGTCAGCTTGTCAAACTAGTCTTAAGTTGACAGCCTGTGGGATGTAATTTGGATGTATCCATGTTTTATGTAATGGTGGTTTTTTGCATTTATGGTTGCCTCTCTCTTAACCTAAGTCAAGGTCTTGGTTAGCTGGTTTAGTGGGCCAGACTAGTGTTATTTTCATGGTCAGCTTGTCAAACTAGTCTTAAGTTGACAGCCTGTGGGATGTAATTTGGATGTATTCATGTTTTATCTAATGGTGGTTTTTTGCATTTATGGTTGCCTCTCTCTTAACCTAAGTCAAGGTCTTGGTTAGCTGGTTTAGTGAGCCAGACTAGTGTTATTCTCATGGGCAGCTTGTCAAACTAGCCTTAAGTTGACAGCTTGTGGTATGTAATTTGGATGTAATCCTGGTTTTGTTATGAATATAATGAGTGAGGGACCCTTTACAACCCTCTTTTGATCAATCAACAAATCACTTAGGACTCGGAATGAATAATTTTTTTTAAAAAGGAATAGTTAGTTTTAAAATATATATAAATTATAATCACTCATGCCTGCAATCAATTTTTTTCTCACACAGCAAACCTCCCTATGTCCGACACATCTTTCATACTGTTTCTACTTTCTACCTTGTGTTGCAACCTATTCTCTCTTCTGTATCCAGTCCCTTCATCCCTCGCCCTCTATTTTTACTTTCCCCACACTCACTCTCTTCTGCCAGGTCATATACACTAATCTTTCACATACAGTTCATTTCTGTTTTCTTGTGCTTGCCTTCTCAAAAGCATCTTTCTCCCATTCAGCCCCCAACATTCTTACTCGCGTGTCTTTATTTTTATTCTCTTGCATTGCTGCGCACTCCTTTTGCCATTTGTCCCCCTACACTCTTCCTCACATGTATCTTTTTCTCACTCACATTTTTGCATGCTCCTACAATCTTCCTGCCACCAATTCACCTACGTCACCAATTCAGCCTATTTACTTTCCTGTGCACCTTGGACAGGGTTGTCATTCTTCAAGAAACACTTACAACCTTAGGAAGCCATTACACGCCCATTTTAATTGCAACTGTCCATTCACATGTATCTTTTTCTCACTCACATTTTTGCATGCTCCTACAATCTTCCTGCCACCAATTCACCTACGTCACTCCACGTCAGCCTATTTACTTTCCTGTGCACCTTGGACAGGGTTGTCATTCTTCAAGAAACACTTACAACCTTAGGAAGCCATTACACGCCCATTTTAATTGCAACTGTCCATTTACTACAAACACTGTGATCCCTCAGTTGTCAAAACCACCATCTTTTAGGGTTTTTAAACATTTGATTTAAAGAATCAGAACTTGCCCATAAAAAATGAAGAAGAAAACTTATATATTTGAGAGTTAACAGATGATAGATATTGCCAAAGGAGAGGAAATTAATATATATGGAACAAAATTAGAATGTAGGAAATAAAATTGAAGTGTATCGTTATTTTCAAAAGTCGAAAATAAAAAGGGAGCATTGAAAAAATCTATACCCAACTTAAAAAATTAAGGACCCCAGGCTAGTTCTAGTATCTTAGTCAAAACCAACAAATCATACAGCCATCCTCCATACCAACTAGTGCCATGTAAGAACTTTACTTTCATATGATTTACCAGAAGTCCAATACACCAAAATTTAATGGTGAGAATCTAATAAAAACATATTTAGATTTGAATGTTATAGGACGGGATGATGATAAAAATAAACACATTATATTTGAGTGGAAAAGCACATAACTGTTACAGTTACTGACCAAATAATATGTAATGGTTTTACTACAACCTAGGAGGTCATAATAGAAACACCCTGAAAATAAATAGATTACAGATTTTTATAAAAAACGGATTGAATTGGTAAAAGAAGAATTTTAAAAAATGAATTGCTGAGACCTAAAGACAAAAGTCAAATACCAAAATCAAAGATTAATCAGAATTTAACAATTTGAAATTTAGAGAAAGTTTTATCCAATAAAGATGATTCTGTGAGAACAAAGAAATCTATCATGATAGAAAGAAATTCAATATGTCAGTAAACAAGCACCAATTAAACTGACGGATTTCCATGATAACAAGAAAATTCAAACCAAAAAAATGTACGGATTTGTGAAGTTCAAACATAGTTCAAGCCACTTGCACAAAAGAAATTCAAAACGAATTGAAATTCTCAAATATCAATACTCTATCAAATGTGACAAAAGGTTGTTAACAGCAAACATGTTAAGACTCGAGAGTGTAGACTGCCTAAATCTAAAGTTGAACCTTGTTGTAACCCTAACTATCAGGAAGCATTCAATTGCATATTTAAAGTTTTGATTCAAGATAGTTAGGCTGAGGTTCAAGTCATTAATTTGTGACAATTCTCCATACCTATTAAACTTGATCTGGGATGGATCAATCCTGGTTCAATGCATTGTCACTGTTCAAACCTATCAAAATATTATTGAGTATCATATTTAACATGACTTTGATGTCAAAGCCTTAAAAACACGGGAGGGCATGTTATATACCTGGTTAAACATTATTAATCATCAAGGGATGTTATAAACATACATGACCTTATCACCTCGTAAGGGACTCAAGCTATTGTACGTCTCTGGTTTTGGGGGGAAAAAAGATTAATATATTAAAAGTAAGGATAAGTACAACATAAAACCCCTTCTTTGCTCAGCAAAAGTGAGGAAGGTTCAAAAATACAAAAGAAAAGGTACCATGCTTCATATGAGACAACTGTTGAAACATGAACAAAAGGCACCAAAATAAAAGAAAAACTAGAACCCATGAAAGGAAAAAGCAAAACAGAATAAAAAATATAAGCCAGAAAGCTGATATTTATCTAATTTGCTTACTCTGGCCTTTTACAACTTATAATAAGAAAGATGCATACACGAGAGAACAGTTATTCAACAGACTTAGAAGATGTTTATCCAAGCAATTGGCAATTCAGGGAGATTGCCCTCATATCTAAAAAACAATGTCAATTTTCAGGGTCCCCAGCCCCAGCACAGTGGGCTAGGACCACCAGCCTGATCAGCTTGTTGTCCACATGTCTGTATGAATTTGGAATCAAATCTGTGAGGAATAGTAGCATGTGGAGGCGGGCAATGAGTAGGGGTGGGCTTGCAAAGATTTCAGCGTCCATGCCATAACCATTAGCCTGATAGGCATTGCAGCACCTTGGCGGAGGATTGAAGAAATCCCTAGTCACATTCTCTTGTAGCTGCTCGCAAACTGTCATCCCAGGAGGAGGTACTCAATAGTATAGATACAAATATTATGTTGCTTGATAACATTAGAGAAATAAACAATAAATTTATCCAAAAGCTCATAGTTTGTTCCATCTTGAGATTAGGAAAAACTATGAAACCCAATATTATCACTTAACAGTTTGAAAGTGTTGTTCATCACATTCAGGATCCTTGTCATAGCAACAGTCCTTTTTCCCTTGTGAGAAGGTGAAGCGTTTGTCTCAGCAGGTGGTGCCTTGGTGGCAAACTGGGGCATGTAAGGTACATCAAGTCCTCATGAAGGCTGGTTGGTAACAGGGGGAACAAAACCAGGAAGTGGGTTCATATGAGGAAAGGATTGTTGTTTAGGGGAAGGCTTTCAGATGAGGAACAGGGGGCAATGGTCCAAGAGAAGTCATTTAGAAGATAATGAGCCCCCATTTTCAAAATCGTATTTCCACAGCCCCATTCTTTGGGGGGAATGCCCTTACCTCATTGACACTTGTCAAATGATGACTCTCGACTTTAGTGGTGAAATGGCAGGCAAAAGCAGCATCTTCCACCACTAATGGTTGTTTGTCTTTGTAGCTATGAAGGGCAAGAGTGGTTTCAAGTATCTAAGAGTTGACAGATTTCTCCCCGGTGAGGTTGTGAAGCTTTTTGTGCTTGGGCTGATATCATGCATGTCTCTTGACTCGTATAAAAATCCTCACCCTTATCATATCTATTGAATTTTCTGATATTTAAAAGTTCTACTTCTTATTGAATATGATGATATTTCCGTATCTACTGCATCAATACCTAATTGGTACATAACATACTAGCTTATAAATACAACAAATGAATCTGGATACATAAAGGAGATATAGCTGAAATATGGTAAAAATGATTATAACTTATCTTTAAGACTTGAAGGAATAACTATAAACTAATGATGTGAAATAACACCAACTAAACCTGATAGATCATAGGTAAGCACAGGATGCAAGTCATTTTACCTTTTTGTTCCATACTTTTGATAGGTAAGTACAAAAACCAGTGTAAAGATCATGTGTGATGAAAAAATCAAGTCTCCACAACCATAGATTACCCCACGTGGAACTGTGTAAAAGAGATCAAGCATTATATATAAATATACCGAAATGAAAAAGAAAGCAATCTTTTTGAAGGGATGATATTTTCACTCAACAACCTTCTTGAATAAAACTTACAATTAATCAGAAGTACTTCAAATATGCTGTCAGGTCGAGGAAGACGGGCAAGCTTAGACCCCTATATTGTAAAGAACGTAGAGAGTTAGTACTTGAAGGTTTACCCAATCACTTTATACAAAAAGCCAATAACAGTAGAAGTCAATAGCATCACCAAATCGCTAAAATATTACGTCAATAGCATCACTAAACATGTAACATCTAAAACACAAACAAATACAGAGATATGCATGCCTATGATTCAATCATTGGAGGTAACAAAGGGAAGTACCTCGCGACAGTGATAATTAGGACCAGGCAGCTGAGTTGCCATGAACGTGACAACTCTTAAGAATTGAGAAACCTGCAAGTCAAAGGAAATGCTGAAAATTCAATTGCATGGTGAAATCAAATGCACATATTTTTGAGACATCAACCAAGACTCAAAAGAAAGAAAAAGGTCTTTACATGTTTTCCATGCATGTTTTCCTCAGGGTTTTCCAATCCAGAAATATTTGTATGTCCATTTTACACTTTAGATCCTAGACCCAGTTAATCTATATTTAGCAGCATGAACCCTAAGCAAACCTACAACACAACACTAACCCTCAAGCACACACTATCATTGGGACCATAAGCAGGACACCTGAGAAGGCCTAATTGTGAAGAGACAGTTTCCATCCTCGAGGCACAGGTTCAAATCCAGAGAAAGTAGGATTTGCACACCCTGTATTTTAGGCAGAGTCAACTGCGTCGGGGCTCTCATATACATAATGATACCCCATATACTAAGCACAGTTCAGTGCAGGCAACACAATACACTGTCGACCAAAATTGTAATATTCCTTTCCTTTCCTTTAGCTATAGTAAGAAACATTACAGCATATGTTTTTAACTGTATTCTCTTGAACATGTCTGCATCTATCAGAGATAACAGAAATCTTATGTGCGGTTTTGCACAATAGTATCACTAGATTGCTATCAAGGAACAGTCTTCAGAAGAGCCAACAAACATAAGGTTTACTCTGTGAGTTTATAAGGCTTTGGACATTGTACCAAGACTCTATTTCAAATACTAGAAAATTCAATCCTTCCCGACTTAAAAATATCCCTGCTATGGCTCTATATAAGGAGATTATTGATCATAGCTGCACAAAAATGGGTAAAACAGATAACATACACAGCACAATAAGACATCCACAAGGATGCCCACTGTCACCCACTCATTTTGGGCTTGATGATTTAAAGGAAACAATTTATAATGAATTAGATGGCACAGGTGGTTGTATGTTTTGGGGACTTGCATTGCCATACTATTTTTTTCTGATGCTTTAGTTTTGCTCTCTCGTAACATTGATGGACTCCAACAATAACAAGATGTACCTCACAAATTTTGTGACAAACATGGTTTACTAGTGAAACTTGAGAAAACAAAGCTTATGGGATTCAATATGTCATGGAACATAGCATCTAAAATCAGCCTAGCATATAAAGGACAAATGGTTGAGGGAGTCCCACCTTACACTTGGAAGTGGTGATTTTCCAGTGTTATGCCGGGACATGTCTTCTCCCATCCTGTCCATGTCCCGACATCCAGGACGTTTTGAGGTCTGGGAGATGGCAGGCAGGAGGAAGGGGCAGGATATTTTCCCCCTGCACATTCCAAAATAAAGAAAAATTAATAAAAGGGGAAATCCCCTGAATTTCAGGGATGTATCGGGGGCGTCCCAGTCTTTTTGCAGGTATCGAGGACACATGTACACAAAACTTATAAAAAGCCCAGAAAATAAAAACCCTAAAAGTGACCTTAAAACTTATAAAAAGCCCAGAAAATAAAAACCCTAAAAGTGATCTTAAAACTTATAAAAAGCCCCTAACCTACCATTGTCAATCACACTTGAGCAAAAAGAAGAGGAAAAAAGAGAAGCAAGCACAAGGGGTTTTGTTTTTCAGCAGAAGCAAGAGCAAGAGGGTTCTATTTCTCTCATTCAACGGGCTTTGATTGATCCCCATTTGGCATTTCCGTTACTTTTTTAAAAACTTACATGTTTAAAAATTCATTCAAGATTGTAATTTTACTTTGCATACTTGCAAACTTGGGCCTTGGCTGTTTTCTTTTATTTTTTTTCAAAATTCAAAGTAATTTGGTGTTGGCATATGCCATTGATTTATTTATTTTTACTTTTATTGTTTAGACCTAACTATTAAAATAGTATATACTAAATCATTTGTTGATTTTCTATCTTTTATTTTTGTTTGTTGTTTTTGTTTATTTATGACATTTGTCAACAGTATGAACATTAAAATTTCAAATTATTCATCTGGTGGGTTTATTTGTTTCTTAAAGTTTTTTGTTGATTTTATTTGTTTATGAATTTTTTTGTTTTTAATTGCAGTGCCAAAATAAGGAGTTTTGAGAGTGATTATACGGTTGATTTGCATGCAAGTGTGGTTGGCAATGGAACTAGTGGAGGAGGGGATCGAGAAAGAGACGAGGCAACGCAAACTAGAAGTTCAGTAGTGTCGAAAATTTTAATTGCCCCTCTATGGTGTTGGCCCAAAATGCCAAGGGACCATTCAATAAGAAGAAACCTTTGAAACAATAAGTATAGATGATTGATTCCCCCAAAACAGGCAATGGAGAGGGGATTAAATTGTCCAAGTGTGACATTTGTTCATTCACTTGATAAGTTGATTGGGCAGCATCACTGGCATGAATGAACACTTCCTACACATACCACGAAAAGAGGTTGGGCTTTGTACGGATATCACATTTGACGAGAGAGCAGAGTTTATCGGGTTGTTTAACAACGATATCATAGACAATCCAGGAATTTTTGGAGCTAGTGGAGGGGGCATCGAGAAAGGGAAGAGATGGCACAAACTAGAAGTTAAGTTGCGAGTGTCAAAAAATTTAATCGCCCCTCTATGGTGTTGGCCCAAAATGTCAGGGGGCCATTCAACAAGAAGAAACCTTTGAACCAGTAAGTATAGATGATTGTTTCCCCCAAAACAGGCAATAGAGGGGGGAAAATTGTCTAAGTGTGACATTTGTTCATTCACTTGGCTGGGCAGCATCAGTAACGTGAATGAACACTTCCTACACATACCAAGAAAAGGGATTGGGCTTTGTACAAAAATCACACTTGATGAGAGAGCAAACTTTATCAAGTTGTTTAATAAACATAACATGGACAACATTCCAGCAATTTTTGACACTAACTGTAATATCCCTGAAAAAAATACTTCTAGCAAATCTGGATATTTCTCTTAAATCTTAGGGCAGCAGTATTGATAAAATTAACTTTTATAACAGCAGCAATAATCTGACTCTTCTAAATAAAAACAGTGAACCATAATGTGTAAAAATCGGTCTTTTATTTAACTATTTCCAATTGGCTACAATAAAAATACCAGTGCCTTAATACAGTTGTTTGGAACTGAATTGGTGGAACACTTGCACCCTGAATTGTCACTGCAACCCCTGAAATGGAATTGCCCAGTTGAGAAGTGAGGAATTTCGTCCTCAAATCTGTGTGTAAAGGAGGGTTTTCGTCCTCTATTATGGAAGCAGCAGGATCGGAAGCTACTTGCAGACAAAGAAAATAATTGATGAATTACCAAGATGTGTCAATAACAAACCCCAAATCTGCTTTTATAACTTCCAATCCCTCTCTACAGTGGGCGGCCCCTTCTAGAAATACATGCATGCTCCAAAGACAATTAAAAATAATATAATTCCTCCCCCATGTTAGCAGCCCATCCTAAAAATAGGATTAAACAAATTTAAAAACACTTTATCCACCTCCAATCCTAAAATTAGGACTTTGGTACTCATGCAGTTGGCACCCCCTTTATTTATTTATTTATTTATTAACTCTATCTATGGTGGCCAATAATAGAAGTCAACCTTCTATTATTATTTTATTCTATTAATGTTTTTTGGATTAAAATATAATTTAGGCATGCTTTTTCCAATTAAAATCTTGAAATATCCTTGGAACACTTAAATTAATTTATTTTCCTCTTTTAATTTCCCCTTAGCCTACGGAAAATAATAAAAATAGAATTCAGGTATTCAGAATTAATTAATTCTGAAAAGGAGACATTACACTAACACCCCTTCTAGTTCTCATAGGACTTCTAGGAGTTCTTTCTCTAATGTCCCAGCAGTTTCAAGTTTTGAGATGACTGAACTGAAGGAAAGAATAAGAGGAAAGCATAAACTAGATGTCCAGTTGAAAGTGCTGAAAACTTTAATCACCCCCCCTCTACAGCCTTGGCCCAATATGCCAAGGGATCATTCAACAAGATGAAACCTTTGAAACGGATTTTTGAGATAATTGATTCACCCAAAACAGGCAATGGAGGGGGATTAAATGGTCAAATTGTAATAATTGGTCATTTACTTGGTTGGGCCGCATCACTAATGTAAATGAACACTTCCTACACATTCCAGGAAAAGAGCTTTGTACGAAAATAACACTTGATGAGAGAGCAGAGTTTATCAGGTTGTTTAACAAAGATATCACGGACAACATTCCAGCAATTTTTGGCACTAGCATCCCTTCTAGTTCTCATAGGAATTCTTTCTCTAATGTTCCAGCAGTTCCATGTTTTGAGGCGAGTGAACTGAAGGCTGGAGGAAGAGGAAGGCATAAACTAGAAGTCCAGTTGCAAGTGCTGAAAACTTTAACTGCCCCTCTACAGCCTTGGCCCAATATGCCAAGGTAAAACCTTTGAAACAGTTTTTTTCAGATAATTGATTCCCCCAAAATAGGCAATAGAGGGGGGATTAAATTCTCCAAGTGTACTAATTGTTCATTCACTTGGTTGGGTAGCATCACTAGGGTGAATTAACACTTCCTGCACATTCCAAGAAATGGGGTTGGGCTTTGTACAAAAATCACACTTGATGAGAGAGAAGAGTTTATCAAGTTGTTCAACGGAGATATCACAGACAACATTTCAGCAATTTGTGGCACTAGCACCCCTTCTACTTCTCATAGGAGTCTAGAAGTTTTTTTTCTCTAATGTTCCAGCAATTTCAAGTTTTGGGGTGACTGAACTAGAGGCTAGGGGGAAGAGGAAGGTTGTGACCCTTAATCCAGTTGTAGACATGTAAGATACAAAGTCAAGGGAGGAAGCTAACGATACCATTAGAAATTCCTTTTTGTTGGTTTCCCATTTTATGTTTGCCCAAGGAGAAAGGAAAGAGGCAGCACAAACTGAAAGTTCATTAGAGCGTGCTGAAAAGTTTCATTGCCCCTCTACAATGTTACCCAATATGCCAAGGGATCATTTGACTAGAAGAAACCTTTGAAACAATTTGCTCAGATAATTGATTCCCAAAAAATAGGAAATGGAGGCCAGACTAAACTATCGAAGTGTAATATTTGTTCATTGGCTTGGTTGGGCAGCATCACTAGGGTGAGGCACACTTCCTACTCATACTAGGAAAAGGTTTGGGATTTGCACGAAAATCACACTTGATGAGAGTCCTAGGGGGAAGCACACTTCCTACACATACTCGGAAAAAGGGTTGGGCTTTATATGAAAATCATACTTGATGAGAAAACAGAGTTTATCGGATTGTTTAACGGAAAAACCAAGGACAACATTCCAGCAATTCATGGCACAAGCACACCTTCTAGATTTTATTGGACTTCCAATAAGTCTTTCTCTAAAGCTCCAATGGTTTATAGTTTGGAGGTGACGAAAGTGGAGGCTGGATGAAGAGGAATGTCGTGGCCCCCATTCCAACAGTAGACATGTAGGATACAAAGACTAGGGACAAAGCTGACAGTGCCATCAGAAAATTCTTCTTTATACTCATCCCATTTCATGTTGCTCACTTGCCTTACTACAAGAAGGTTATGGCTAAGGTATATAAAGCACGTGTAGGTTATTTGGCCCCTACAAACACAATACTAAAGACTACAATCTTGGATAGGAACTATTCCAAGGTGAATTTATTGATGGAGAGATGAGAACCACATGGGTTTCTCATGAATGCAGAATTATCATGGATGGGTGGACAGATATTAGACACTACCCACTCATCAATACTATTATCTCTTGTAACAATTGACCTTAATTCTTGATGGAAGTTGAATGTTCAAAAAAGCGCAAAGATGCAAAGTTCTAGTTTGATTTTTCGAGAGATGCCATTGATGGGGTTGAATCTTCCAATGTCATATAGGTAGTCCAAATTCAACTTGTGTGTTCAAGATAGTAGATAAGCTAGTTAAGCTTGCCTAAACGTATATCTTTTGGACCCCATGTTGCTTGCATACCATGAAGAATGCAATGAAGGACATCAGCAAAATTGACTGTATCACAAAAATAGTGATTGATGCTAAGGAGGTGCAAATGTTCATCTACAACTGCCATACAACACTAGTGCTCTTCTGCATCTTTTCAAGAAGGCAACTCCTCAAACCAATGGACACCCACTTTGCATCCTAATTTATTTTGTTAGATATTTTTCTTGAGTTGCAGGAGCCCTTGCAACTTATGATCATGACACAAGAGTGGCTCGATGGGGGAGTACAAAATAGAGTGGGGGGAAATTGGTGAAGGGGACGGTGGTGACAGACATTTTGGACAAATGTGAGATATATCACATCATTTGTATCTTCAATTTTCAACATTATCAAATATGGGTTCTAACAGCCCCAAAATTTTCAAAATATATGAGTGCATTGATTGCATGCTTGGCCAAAAGAAGATTGTTATTCAAGTGAGGGACCCCAACCTAGAGTTCTACCATCAACATATTCAGCACATCATTCACTAGAGGTGAGAGAAGATTAATGCCCCATACATATGGACTTAATCCAAAATGGTATGTGGAGATGCCTGATAGAGTTGTCTCATGATGAAGAGGTGAAAAAGGCTTCTTTAAGACCTTGACAAAGATGTATAGTGAATAGGAAGAGCTTCACGTGTTAGACTAGAGTGACTCAAGTTTACTAAACTTGATGACTACAGGTCTTCAACTAGGATAAACAGGCTCACATTGGCACAAGACAAGCCATTGAGTTGGTGGCAAGTGTATGGGCCTCCAGTATTGATTCGGACACTTGCCATTCACTTCCTTTCCCAAATTTCTAGTTCTACTGTTGAGAGGAATCAGTAGGAACACACTTACCTCTGAGAGAGTGGAGAAGCTTGTCGTTATACATAGTGACTTGCGTCCCATTGATCGCAAGACACCTAAGTACAAGGAGAGCCTAGCATTACAGTGGGGTGTAGATCGTGAATAGCCAAAGAAGGTTGACAAGAACTAGGATGTGCAAAAAGGATTAGTTGGGATCCCCCTCCAAGATGAAGATGAGGTCAATAGTTCCAGCAAGGAGCAGCAGTTCACCAAGTATTCCTTCAAATATGACTCTAATTACTGAGTTTCAGGCTATTTTTCTGTTGTGGGCATTAGCATGTTGGTGTGTCAATTATCACGTACCCTTCTCAGCTTTAAGTTTCATTAGCATAATTTATCATAATGTATCTTGTAACCTTAGAGTGTCTTCTCACTCTCTTGACTCTCAGCTCTGGGTTAGCATGTCAATTCATCTCTATTATTCACGATTTTGAATTATGATATTAATGGATTATTGGATTAATGTTAATAGCTGTGTCCAAAATTCGAAAAACAATTGTCATCTTGGAAACCCCGTCCACCCATCAATGAGAGTTTGGTAACTATGTGTAGAGTCCTGGATCTGTCTACCACGCAAGGAGTAAAATTATCACAGTCAAGAATAAAATAGAAAGACGAGAATAATAAAAGTTAAAATATAATCATAATATCCATATAACTGAAAAGGATAGGGATTTTTGGGGTGTTGTGGTGCATTGGTGCAACCCAGTCAAGAGTTTCAGTCTGATGCAATTTGAATTTCCTACACTGTAAGGAAAGGTCTGGAATAGTATATTCTGTATAAAATCAAGGTGAACTTGTGAGGAAAATAGTATGGATATGCTGATAAGTGATGAGAAGAAATTTTTGAAAGTGGCACAACCAAATCAGAATTGCAGGCAGGAGTCAAGAGCATATGAAGGGCTGCAGTGGCCAATTTGAAATGAAAATTGATCTCACCTTCACATGAAAATATTCAACCTTGAGATAGAAGCTGTGTTATGGTGAAAAAAATATCTCTTTGGATGCAAATTTCCTGAAGTTCTTGTGCCTATTTGATTGAAGGATGGATGGTTCAGATGGTCCATGCTGTTTTCCTCTTTGTATATGGATGATCAGGTTGGATGGTGGTAAATTTTTGTATAGCCCACATCACATGTGTATGCTAAATCTGAATCTTCTTTTGCATTTTTTTGCCAGTTTGGCAGCCTCTCTGTTTAGGTATATGGAATTTGGTCGTCATGTTTGTTGGCTCAAGTTTCATTTAAGCTCGACTGCTGTCAATCTCCAGAAGAAACAGAACTTTCTGCAACTGCCAATGAAGAAAAACATTCTCCATTGACCAATCAAAATTGATTCTGGCACAGATGATTTTGTAAGGCTGTACAAACAGAATCTCTATAGTAATGCCATTTAATTTGATGTGGGAATGCCTAATGAACTAATCAGGGAAGTTTGGAGCTGTGCAAATTAACCGGGAGATCCAGGTTTGCTGGTTGTCCGGATTGGAGTTTATATATCCATGCTGCTAAACTCTCCTATACGGAAATCACTTTTTTGGATAGGCCATGAATAACAATGAATATGGTATATTGTGCCTAATAAAATGATTCTAGGAATACCAAGCTTGTATATGGGGAACGGTCTTAGTGATACAGTCGTGGTCAGGGTTCCCAATGAAGGGACACTTTCCACCACACAGCCCTTGCCAGAGTAGACCTCACTAAAGCAAGAACTCAGGCACGGCTTCTAAACCAGAAACAAATGACAAATATTTCTATTAATGCAAAGAAAGAGATTACAACTTCACGCACATTGCCAATTCACTCCAATTACAGTCTGCAATGAGACTCCGCAATAATGCTGCTAAAAATTCCAACATTGGACCTATCCTAAGCTTGCAAACTCTGCTAAGCTTCTACATACCAACCTTTGGTTCACACTTACAAGGGTGGTTGACATTAATGCCTCAGACAAGATTCAGTGTTCTTGAGATGCCTTTGCAATTCACAGCCCCTTCCTCTTATAGAATTTTATAACCACTCAAGCGAAAGAATAAAGATGCCAATGCGGGTAAAGATCCTCTGAGAGAATATTCCCTCAAGGGTCCCTAGTTTTCTAGTGATTTGCACAGGAATGTTTCCCTTCATTGGATCGGGCTTCAAACCAAATGGTTCTAAACTAATAGTCCCTGATTGGATGGATCAAGGCCACGTGTGCCTTCTACAACTGAATCGATGTTGACAGGTGCTCTAATTAGTTGTAGATCTAATTATTTGATCGATAGGGAGTGGTCCTATTGAGATACAGTACTCGGTGGCTTTTGTTGGCGTCTCATGGCATGACAACAACATTCCTGGTTCAAGACAAGCATTGGTGGCATTGGTCAAGCATCAGCTTTCTACGCAAGCAATGTGTAACATCAGACTGCAAGGTGTGCACAATTCTATTGCGCAATGTGGTTTTTAGTGCAAGATGTCCAAGAATGAGCTTATGCGGCGAAGTCTAATATTTTGCAGCTTCTGTTGTGTTGCGCAGTCCTTCATTAGCTTCCCCGACATTCATAGTTTTACGTAACTTTAGATAGGCTTTCGTGGTTTTCCACAAGACTACAAAGTGCAAAGGAGTTTTGTGCAACATCCACAAAATTATAAAGGCAAAAAATCTTTTTGCGGCTTGCTTAGGGACGGCAAGGTAATGTGCACCAGTATTGCACAATGGCATTGCGCAAACATTATTTGCCAAGACTAAAGTGTTTTTGGCTGACGCGGGATTGCACATGAACCCGAATGCTCCTACATCATACACATCAAGTAAGAAGAAACTTAAGCCCATACTCAAGGTGTACTCCAAAGGTCTGAAATAGAATGACCAAGTCTTGCAATCTCTGGTTTTATAAGCCAAGATGCATGCTCAATTGCTGCTCCTTTGTGTGTGTTGTTTTGACTACACATCCTCCAAATTGTTTCAACTTTTGCTTCTTGTTGCGTTAGTAGTTGGTGTCTATAACCTACTTCTGCACAACTCTCTTCACCACTTGTCTACCCATCATAATACAGGTATAGATCCGCTATGTTGAAAATGGGTGAGAATGTATCCCTTCTGGCAGCTCCAACTCTTATGGATTCTCCGAAAACTTATTCAACACTCCACACAGTCCAATCTTCTTCCACTTGAGTTTGTCATAAATTCCTTGCGGAAACCTCTCCTCAGGCACACAAGAAAAAAATCTCCCACCTTAAACTCCAAGTGTCTCCTCTACAAATGTGTGTTCTTTATATTACGCATTGCTTTGCTCTAGTTGTTTGTGCACTTGCTCGAGAAATTCATAAATTGTGCAAAGTCCTTTGCTTCCACACATTTCCCCTCTTCTCGCAGCAACTCCCTTAGCTCCGCAATTCCTCTTGGAATTGTTCCATACACCACTTAGAAAGGTGACATCCCAATGCTTTTGTTAAAAGAGTTGTATGTGTACTTCGTTTGTGCAAAAACTGCATCCCACGTTCGTACCTTCTGCCCTACCAAACATCCCAACAAGTTGCCATGACTCCTATTGACTTTTGTTTGGCTATCTGTTTGGGGGTGATATGCAAAACTAAACTACAACCTTGCGTTGAGTTTCTACCATGATGTGAACACTTGATCTCTATGTCAGATTCAATGCCGCGCAGCAAACCGTGTAGTCTCACAACTTCCCTAAAAAACAAATTCGCAACATGGGTAGCATCATTGGTATGCTTGCAAGCAATAAAATGAGCCATCTTTGAGAATCTATCTACCACAACAAAGAATCATGACCCCTCCGCATTTTGGGCAATCCCAAAACAAAATCCATACTCAGTTGGTCCCATGGTCTCTCAAGTACTGGCAATGGTCAATATAACTCTACATTTTGACTCTTCCCTTTTGCCAACTGGCATACCCTGCATCTTTGCACATATTTGTGAGCAGCAGTAGCCATCCACAGCCAATAATATCTTTCACCCAATTACACCAAGGTCTTATATATCCCAAAGAGCCTTAACATTCCTCCGCAATGTTTCTCCCAAATCAAGCTCTCCCTCATTGCTCCTTGCGGCACACACAATTGTGTGCATTTGAACAACAAGCTTTCATGTAGGAAGTACTCTTAACCATGGTGTGTGGTTGTCGCTCACTAGTTTTGTGCATGTTCTCCATGCTTCTACAAAATCTTCATCCTCTGCATAAAGCTCCTTCGTTCCCTCGAACCCTATTATTCTCACATGCATCTCGGTCAACAAGATGCATCTCTTACTCGATGCATCTACAACTCTATTTGATTTCCCACTTCTATGCTTTAGTACAAATTAGTAGCTTTGCAGGAACTCAACCCATTTCACATGTCTTTGATTCAACTTCCCTTGACTATTAATGAATTGTTGTGTTTGGTGGTTCGTATAGCGCATGAACTCCTTTGGCAACAAGTAGTGTCTCCACTTCTTCAAAGCTTGCAAAATGGCATACAATTCCTCGTCATAAACAAAATACTTTCTTATTGCGGCATTTAGCGTCTCACTAAAGTATGTGATGGTTCTCCCTTCTTGACTCATCGCTACTACAATTGCTACTCCACTTCCATTGCAATCAACTTGAAACACCTTGTTGAAATCAAGTAAAGCCAATATTGGTTGTTTTATGACCTTCTCTTTTAACTTCTAGAATGCATGCTTTACATCCACGGTCCACAAAAACTCCTTATCCTTCTACATCACCTCTGTGATCAGACCACAAATCTCACTAAATCCTCTAATGAACTTCCTATAGAGGCTTCCAAGTCCGTGGAAGCTATGGGCCTCCGTGACACTTCTTGGTGATGGCCACTCCACTATAGCTTGCACCTTATCAAAATCCATCTTTAGACCTTGTCAAGTTTATCAACAGCTTCTCCCACAAATGCTCTAACACTTCCCACAAAAGGAATAAGTGCTCTTCATACATTTTGGTAAAAATCAATTTGTTATCAAAGTAAACAATGACAAACTTACCCATAAAAGGCTTCAACACTTCATTCATCAGTCGCATGCTACATAGCTGGTACGTCCCCTAGGGACAACAGATACAGATACAGTACGTCCCAGGTACAGGGAACGGGTACGATACGTAGGGGGTATGGGCAGGGTACCTCCTACAGTGCCCGAGTACGTCTGTGGACGTACCCGGGTGTACTCGGGCATTGCAAGAGGTACCTTGCCCGTACCCGGTCATACCCATAGGTTAAAAACAAGTTTTCTTTTTTTGTTTTTTGGTATAAAAAAAAGTCAAACCGACTTTTTAAACATTAAATATCTCTTTTAAACCCTAAATTGCGCCCCCAAACTCTATAACTACAACAATAACAACACATTTACCTCACATTTGCATACTTGCCTCTTATTTGCATACTTGACTCTCACCTTCATTTTTTCACTATTTTCAATTGCTTAGAGTTGATTTCAAGTGCCTTATAGTTGAAGGAGCTTGCAATAAGTGCCAAGGAGTTCAAGGATCTTGCATTGTTGGTGTTAGGTGTACTGAGGTAAGTATTTTGTGATTTTTTTTAAGTATTTTAGTTTGTATAATTGTATTTAATATTTTGTAATTGTTTTTTTTTGTTATTGTTTTAAGCTTTATTTTTCAACATTTGATTTCATTAAATTTTAAACATTCTCTCAACACTAAATTGTTTTCTTTTTTTTTAATGCATTGTGCAGTTAAAATGGCTGCGAGTTCTAGTTCAGTGGGTCGAGGTATTAAAGGTCTCCCTTACAAATTTGATCCATACTTTCCCTTTTGAAGGCATGTCACACAACTAGAACAAATACCAAGTGGAGCGGGCGTTATTTGGGTTTGCTCACAATGTAATTTGCAATTTAAGAGCTCTTACAGTCGGGTGAAAGCCCATTTGTGTGGGGCTATTGGCCATGGAATCAAAACATGTGGAGGCTTAGATGGAAAGGGGTTGCCACATGCAAAGACCCTTGCATACATCAAAGAGCAGGAGGACGCAGATGCAGCAACTACATTAAAATCCAAGCATCCTATGGCAAAAAAAGAAAGATCAAATAACAAGCCCCCTGTTTCTCTTTCTATTGAGGTTGTGGCCCCAAATCAAACTTTTTTGTCTACACCTATTGCAACTGGAGGGGAAGAGGATTCACCTCTTTCTCACAAAAGAACAAAAGATGCAGGCCCATTGGAAGGGCATTCCAGAATGAAAGTAGGGACATAGCTGACCAAGGTATTGGGCGCTTTATTTATGCATGCGGTGTCCCATTTAATGTTGTTAGATCACCATATTGGCAAGATATGGTGAGACGTATTAACGAAGCCCCTAGAGGGTACATTAGCCCAAGGTATGAAAAGGTGTGCACCACCTTACTGTCAAAAGAAAGAAAAAAAGTTGAAGACACATTGCCACCCATCAAGAATCAATGGCTCGAAATAAGGGTGTCCATCGTTTCTGACAAATGGAAAGATACAGCAAATAGGCCATTGATCAATGTGGTTGCAGTGTGTCCTAAAGGGGCAATGTTTCTGAGGGCTATTGATTGTGAGGGGCAAGTGAAGGATGCCCAATTCATTGCCGACATCCTCATAGAATCTATTGAGGCAGTGGGGCCTCAAAATGTTGTCCAAGTTGTAAGATGTAACGGACAATGCAAAAAATTGTAGAGCTACAAGATTGTTGGTTGAGGCACGGTATGGACACATTCTGGACACCTTGTGCAGTTCATTCCCTCAACTTAATGTTACAAAAATTGGGCACAAAAATTTCTTGGACCAAACAAGTCTATGGGGAGGCAAGTGAGATTCAAATGTTCATCAGCAACCACCACATGTCCCAAGCCATCTTTCGTAGATTCTCGAAATTGCAGCTATTGAAGGTAACCCATAACATTCTTTTTTTTAATAATTTCTAATTTGTAGAATTTTGAATGTTTTAAATTTACTTAACTTAATTTTATTTCTTTTGATTTCTTATTAGGTTGTTGAGACTCGATTTGCCTCGCCCATACTCGTCTTGAGACAACTTGTGAAGGTGCAAAGTGGCATTGAGTGGCATGATTATCATGACCTTTGGAGTGTATAGAGGAAAGCAAACAGTGAAAGGACTAGAAATGTAAAATTGTTGATCCTTGATGACGCATGGTGGGATCGTGTGGATTACTTGCTCAGTCTTACTGAGCCCATCGTGAGTATGTTAAGATTTGTTGATATAGATCATCCATGCATGGGTGAGATTTATGATGGAATTGACTCAATGATTGAGTCAATTAAGACCATCATAAATGCCAAAGAGCAAGAGCCTACAGAGACCTTCAAGGAAGTGCAGTCACATCTCATTGAAAGGTGGAACAAAATGACTACTCCATTGCATCTTCTTGCTTTTGCCTTGACTCCAAAATACTATAGCCCAAAGATCCTTTCTTTGCCTAAAAGGATCCCACCATATAGGGATGTTGAAGTTAGTGAGGGTATAAGGCGGCATTTGCTAGAACCTTCCCAGATCCAAAAGTAGAAGACATGGTTAGAGCAGAGTATGAATTTCATATCCTCCAAGGATCACTCCATTAGCACTCTTCGTGACAAATACAAGATGGATGCTTATTCATGGCGGTACCTCCATTGACAAACATACACCTACCTCATGCCACTTGCATTAAAAATTTATCACAAGTAAGATTTTAATTTTTTTAATTTTTTAAATCTTTCTTTTTTACTTTTATAAATTTAAAATTTTAATTTTGCATTGACTTTGCGGCTTGCCTCAATAGGTTGCGAGTTCTTCTTCAGCTAAGAGGAATTGGGGTACATACTCATTTATCCACTCGGTTAACCGCACCAAGTTGGGAGCAAAAAAGGCGGAGGATTTGGTCTTCGTGCATTCTAACCCGTGCCTTCTAGCACATAAGAAGGATGAGCACAGGCAAGCGCCAACAAAGTGTTGGGATATAGACACAGAAACTCCAAACTTGGATGCTTCCATTGCCCACCTTTCATTGCTAGACCCGGACCTAGATAGTACTTTGCGTGAGCTGCAAAGTGGGGCTAGCGGGAGCAACATTGCTGATGGTTCTGGTTGTACTCCTAATGCTTGTGGTTCTTATGAACCACGTGATGGTGGTGATGCTCTCATTGAAGACATTGGAGAAGATGCAGAGCCATTAGACTATTAGAATGTTGATGTATCTTCATTTTTGTGTTTACAATGTTACATTGTAACATTTTGATTTGAACATGTACTACTTATAAGTTCAAACAATGAATATCATGACAAAATGCATTGAATTATCAATACATTTTAACTTTTGTGGCTATTTCACTTATGTATATTTCACTTATTTAATAATTTGTTTACTTTATGCATGTGTAAGGCTGGAATTTTGCTTATTTGGTTACTTTTTAAAATATTTTTAATATTTTATATGTATATTGTACTACCATACCCAAGTGTCGTACCCGGGGCCCCCAAAAAAATTGTCGTATCAACATATTGGATCCTCGTACTCATACCGTACCGTGTATCAGCTACCTAGGTTGCATGAATGTGCTCAGTGTGTTGGTTAGCCCAAATGCCATGACCAACCACCCATACAATCCATCCTACATTTTGAGTGCAGTCTTCCACTCATCTCTCACTCTGATTCTGATCTAGTGGTATCTACTCTTCATATCAATCTTGATGAAGTATGTCGCTCCACTCAGACAGTCCATCAAGTCATCCATGTATGGCAATTGAAATCTATACTTGATAGTGATTTTGTTAATGGCTCTAGAATCAATGCACATTCTCCATCCTACTCCTTTGGTGTCAATACTGTGGGAACTACACACAGGCTCAAAAACTCTCTAATCAACCCTTTGTCAAGCAACTTCTGCACTTGACTTCTAATTTCTCCATCCTCCATAAGTGTCAACCTATGTGCAACTTTGTTTCACATACTAGCCATTAGTTTAAGTCCAAATGATGATTGATACTAAGCGTAGGTCGTAATCCATCTGGATCATCATCATGATATCCGTGTACTCACCTATCATCTCTCTCACCTTCTATGGGATCTCCTCTGTTTGCGTGGTTGCGCGCACCCTTGTTTTTTGTGCAAACCTTGGTATGAATGCAAAACATGAACTCCTTGCCCGAAACAAGCAATGCCTACAAACTCCTCTCAACCTCTACACTTGAGTCCTCAAGGGTTTCAGAGTGTACTTTTGTTCATCTTTCACCAACATGTAGGCCATCATGAACCACTTGTCTATTGCATTACCAAGCTTTCCCCCATCATCACACGGCATACGTCCATAAGCATTACATCGAACAGGACTTTATCTTCATATGCACCAATCTTGATGTGCACTTTGTATTGCTTGTCCACAAGCAACTAATGCCCCTTTAACAACCACGACACCTTGTATGGGTTTGAGTGCACAATCTTCTTCAGACAAAACTTCTTTACCATCTCCTCAAAACGAGATTATCAATGTTGCCACTATCAATAATGACTTTGCAACACTTACCTCCAGACTTGCAAATGGTTCTAAATAGATTCTTCCCCTGCGCATGCATGGTTTCGCTTTCACGGTCTTCAATAACACCCTCTTCATCATCAATGCTTCGCCATGCTTGGGCTCTTCTACACTACTTGTTGACGAATAACTCTCTATGTCCACGTGTTGAGCAACATGATTGCTAGCATCATTCCTACAACTACCGCTGCTTTTCGCAGTTTGTGGACCCTCGAATGCATGATGTCCTATTTCTCCACAAGAGAAACAGGTTCCATTGAATCATTTTCGTTGTTTGCATCCACCTCTTTGTGCATGATTCTGCTCATGTGAGGTGCTTGTCTCTCCTTCTTGCACATAACTTTGTGAATCACTGCACAAACTTCCACATCTACGCGGGAATTTTCCTTTTTCTCATGGAGTGCTCAATTGTTTGCGAGACAACTCTTCCACCTTTAATGCAAACTAATAGGATTCTTCTACAAATCTCAGTCTAATCATACTGAGTTCATCTTGAATAGAAATGTGTAGTCCATCGACAAACCTTAAGATTTGTTCAACATCATCCTCCACATGTGCAATTTTGATGTTGAGCCAATAGAATTCCTCGATGTATTTCTTTACACTCAGCTCTTTTTGATGCAAATTATGTAACTGCTTGAATAGTTGGGACTAGTACTCCACAAGCATAAGCTTGGCCTTAAACTTTGTCACCATTCGATCCCATCTCTTCAGCTTATTTTTTCCTCTCAGAATTCTCTCATTCTACACATGATCCCGCCACAAGGATATATGGCCTTTCAACTTAGTACTCACAAATCTAACCTTCTTGTATGCACAATTCTATAGTGCAATGTGACTTTCAGTGCAAGGCAGCCTGGAATGAGCTTATGCGGCAAAGTCTAGTATTTCGCAGCTTCCGCCGTGTTGCACGGTCTTTCTTAAGCTTCCACGGAATTCATAGTTTTGCGTGGCTTTGGACAGGGTTTCACTGTTTTTCACAAAACTACAAAGTGCAAATGAGTATGCCTGGTCTCCACAAACAGCAAAGGCTAAGAATCTTTGCACAGATTGCTTAGGGGTGGCAAGGTAATGCGCACTGATATTGTGCAATGGCATGCAAACTTTATTTGCAAAGAATAAGTGGTTTTGGATGATGCAGGATTGCGCATGAACCTAGATGCTCCTACTTCACTTAGTCTCTATAATATATAACGAAATGCTGAATGTATCAAGATCTTGCAATCAATATAAGTTTCATTTTATATTACAATTCTCTCACTATGAATTTCCATTTGTTCGTCGGAACACCTTGTTTTGGGATGCAATACTAGTGATTTTACAGGAAATTATCTGTCCACGGGAAGCTGTTTAAATTCTTTCTATTTATAGTTGGGGCACAGATGTCCTTTTTTATTTACCTATCATAAAAGCTACAATAAAAACCAATAACAATATATAAATCAGACCACGTTTTACATCAAAATCATATTTAATATACAATTATAGCCTAAAGACTAGAAATTTTATATAAAGATCTAATATGTTTTAAGGTTCTACCTAAAACAATAATTAATTCTGTATAAACTATTGACTACAATGTCACATGAAGTTCCCTTTTTATTTACCTATCACAAACATTACAATAAAAAACAATAACAATATATAAATCAGAACATATTTTACATCAAAATCGTATTTAATATACAATTATAGCCAAAAAAATAGAAATTTTAAATAAAGATCTCATATGTTTTATTGTTCTACCCAAAAAAACAAATAGCTCTGTATAAACTATAAACTGCAATTTTACATAAAGTTCCCAGAACATGGGAATAGAGTGATGCACCCTGAAATTTTCCAGCCTGTCAGGGGACACGTTCCTCAAACTTGATGTAACATTGATAGAAACCTTATCATGATGTATGAGTTTCACAGGAATCCTACGCCTTAACAGGCACAGCCCTGAGTTGTAGTTTCTCTCCAAGCAACTGCACCTGTAGCAAGACATGTCATCTGCACTATAAATGCCAAAAAAATGTATTCAAAGCAGTCGGAAAGAATGTAGATGAACGGAAAGGAAAGGCCTTTTTAAGATCCACGATACCAGACCCCCTGCTTTGGGTCTACAAGGTAGCTTATAGCATATGAGACCACCTCGTACTCATAATATGCAAGACACACCTAACATATCCTACCCCCTGCAGGATTTGAACTCATGACCTCCTTTTCAAGAGATTGAAGACAAGGCTTCCCATTGAGTAACATGCTTATAAGGAGTCGGGATTCAAATATTAAGAATATCCGAACAGCATCTCAAGTTGCAATATTTGTTATAGAGATGGCCCAATTTTGGTAAAAGTCGTTTACAATTAATATACAAGGAACTTGTTCCTCAAACATGTGTTAATAATGTGGAATTCAATTCAATTTAAATTTACTCTACACATATAATCTATAGCTAATTTGATTTGTCATCGGGTTCAATTTCTTTAATTCATCATGTTTTGTCTTTTAATATGTCATCTTGTGTATCTTCGGAATCAAAATATACAAAAAACATTACATGTATGATGTGTCAGACCTCTAAATATGCAACCCTTACTCTCAGTCCACAGCCAAATTCTAGCGCTCCACCCACAACCTAAACCCATATAAACCTTGTGTATCTTTGGAATCAAAATATACAAAAAAACATTACACGTATGATGTGTCAGACCTCTGAATATGGAACCATTTTGTATGTGAGACTCTGAAAGCCATAGACGTAGCTAAAGATATATACTGATGCTTCTCCTGTTAGCTCATCCTTGTGAAAAGTAGAGAACACGATTAGAATGAAGAAAACCTAGAGTGGAAAAATGAGATACAAGTGAAGTATGCTTTTTGGTAAATAGCATTGGCAAGAGTCATAGGAATACGCACCCACTTGGCAAATAACAATGTTTCATATATAAGTTCAACCATTGAGGAAAAAAATCCTATGCCAAACTTCTTAATTTCCACAACCAAAAATAACAGCAAAAAGGACAATAGTCATCTTTTATTGGTGAAAACCTTAATCAAACTTTACAACTCCCACTAATTTTATCAGCATTTCTACAATAACATTTCTAGAGTTCAATAGTTTAAGACTTAGTTACAAGTAAAGGAATCCCCTCTGAATTATGAAAATGAAAATTAACCACAGACATATGAACAAACCTACCACCAAAAACGCCAATACCCTGCACCATAGCAGCACCGTGTAGAACTTTCTGTTGTGGCAAATGAAAGGGTGAAAAGTCCACTGCACAATCATATTTAGAGCGACAATTAGAAACAGAAACATGAATACTTTTATATATAGATATGCAAAGTAAACAAACAAATAAATCAGCAATTTGGTTTATTTTCTTAAACCGTGGAGTATATATAGTTTGTGTACTTCAAATCCACATTATCTGATGTGTAAGAAGTTATAATATGAAAAAAGCATCCACAATTAACTCTATTTATCAATTAAATGCTACAATTCCCACACGGTTTTCAATTAACAGTGTTCAACATGCATTAAGAATTTGTAAGGATGGTCAAAAACACATGTTAAAAGGCAAGTGACAATCATGAAACAATTTGTTCATTAAACAAAAAAGTAAGGAGCTTATCGAGCTCAGTGGTCACTTCTAGACTGCTAGTAACCCTGGGAGAGGAAAATTAGTCTACCAGATACATAACCTAAGGCAGCACACTTTCAAGATGCCAAAATAGCCAAGTAACTTAATGCGTAATCAGACATAAAGAAATCCCTGATACAGGCCTCAATTATACGGCAATGCTTTACTATTGCATTTATCCAAATTAAATGTTTTTCTAGGCACTTCTTTCAACGTACTTTGACCCCAGCAGTAGCATACTTTACCATACACACACAATGCAACTATTTGTTTGTGACATCCCCAGGTAGGTAGCTAGGTATGGCCCTGCAAGGTCTGGGTACAGGTATGGGATGTACCCAGGACAGGTACATGCCCCAATAAGCCAGGGAAATGTCCTGGGTATATGGTACAGTGCCCCGGGAACGTCTGTCAACTTACCCAGGTGCTGTACCATGTACGATAGACATTTCATGATTCGGCAGAGAGGAGTTACTCATTTCTTCTTTTATATTTATATGTTAAATCAAATTTAACTTGGTGTCTCAACTTTCTAAACAGATTGGTAAATTTATGAATTTTGTAAAACTTATCCAGGGAAAATTCTGCAAATTTGTGCAGCTTTTTTCAGACCCACTTAAACTTGTGACTAAAGTCATCCATGCACTGATCCCTTGGTCATGACAGCGTTAATAATTCAAGGACTGATTAATAAGCAGAGTGGAAATAACCAAATGCTTTTAGTACTTACAGAGCTGTTCAACTTTAGAGCAGCGGGAATACTTTTGACAGTGCATAAAAGTCAGTCCCTGGTAATCTGTTTCAGCATTTGAACACAAAAAACAGATGGTGTAAATATGAAAACACTCGGAATTAATTTCTTCTGGACAGCTTCAATAAGATGTCAAATCTGAGATATGTTTCTTGAATGTTCAACATTTTCTCAATGAAAGTTGGAATAGTTTTGCACTTGGGTACTTCTATCACTATGTACCATGCATATGCTTCTTTAATGGATGATGGTGTTAAGAGGGGGCAAGTTTAAGTTCATTATGTTTTGTAGTTATTTTGTTTACTCTATGCATATTATATGGTTAATTTGCTTATTTAGCTATATTTTTACTATTTTATAATTTTTTGTACCACCGTACCCAAGCCCCCAAAAAAATGTCATGTCATGTTCTTCTCCCTGTATCCGTACCCATACTGGCAACCTAGATCCCCAGTCAAGAGATTGCCCGGGTATGATATAAACAAACAACCAGTAACTTTGTATTGAAAATCTCAATACAGAAGTGTATCCCTTCCCCACACATACTGACCTCAATAGATAGCCAATACATAGAAGCACATGAATAGAATGGTATAACTGTATACCCATTTAATGTGAATAGTAATAACCTATTGCCTACCAGGCATACAATATGCCTAACCCGTGCTTAGGGTTTTAACAATAACTCATTTGCAAAGCCATTATGCATTCAAAATAAACAGCCAGTTTGAATAAACTCATTCAAGTAATCAGATAGTTGCCACGGAGCAAATGCATGCAACAAAAAGTGTGTATCAATCTAATCTTAATTGCAATTTAGGCCGCTTGCTAATGTGAATCAGATCTTTTCTACATTATTTTCCAGAAAGCGCTCATAATTTGTTGTTCACTAGCCAGGGCCTGTGAAAAAGCAATAATCTATAGAGAATTAAGACGTGTTGTTTGTTTGTCATTGGAGCTGTACTTGAAGAAAAAAATAATATAAGAAATAGAAAGATACATAAAATACCGCGGTATTTTAAATTTTAACCTCTGTCTTAATGTCAGACAATAACAGAAAACAGGATGAATATGGAAGATAAACCTGAAAACAGAAGCAGACTTACTAAGATGAATGTAAAAAAGACAATACTGAAAACTGTCTCACTGATGTAGGCCTTCTCTTGCCCGAGTTCCTGAAGCAATAAATAATCATTAATATATTATCATTATAAGCAACAATGTGCATAAATCTCCAACCACCCAAGTTGATTCATGTCCAATGTAAATACAGAAATATTTTGCACACAGTCATAACAATGAAAGAAAGTAATGGCAGGAAACAGGTGAAAGGAAGACATTTTAATACTACACCAATTGCTACGAAAGAATAAAGCCAAAAGGACACAGGCTATTTGTAAGCCATAAAAATTCATGAGTTCTGGTATTATGAATCAATCAGCAAAACTAGACAAACTATTCATCCTTTTCGCATCAAGGATAAACCATACAAAAGACGGTCACCCATGCACACTCGAAATCCTGACTACTACAAACATTATAAATCTATGAAACAAAGGTACCAAACTTACAGGAAGAACCATAAATCCAAGATCTTGGAGAGTTGGCCCAGGACGATGTAAATAATGAACTCCTCGAGCAGATAAACCGTGAAGATACTGCAAACATTATCCATAAGATAGTTAGTATTTCTTTCATGAACCATTTCAAAGATTGCAACAAAGTACCAGTTGGTAGAGTGCTCCATGATTCAGTTAGCCTTTCCATGCAATTGAGCAAATCTTTAAGTTTATAAGAATAGAGAAGAAGCCAGTGAGAATGGGAAGTCTGAGTCGCTCTAACTTGGGAATGGTAGTAATCCAATGGGTTGGTATATAATTTCATTCCATAATACTGACAGGTGAGTTGGGATGTTGGCATGATTGCTTTAGCATCCGGTGCATGAAGAAAAATTAGTCTGCAGCTACTTTTGAGACATGAATCATTGTTTTTTAAAGCAAAAAACAACAGGAAGAAGGCAAAGCTAATGAACAAGATGCTAGTAGCAAACTCATGTCATGTAAGTGCACTACACATTTTTATTTAAACAAAGGGACAATCTTCAAACAGGCATTGGTCTAAGGGTTCAGCCTTCTAAAGTAAAGACTGGGGATTCAATCAAAATTCGGCAATTCGTACAAGTTAGGAAAAAAAAGTTCAGTACAAAATTGAATATAAAGCTAATAAAATATTTGAACTTTTGGCAGAGCCCACTGTCTACCAATTGGGTAGCTTTAACTAGTAAATAGAGACTACTATATTCTAAAACTAAAAGTGATGAAAGATCCCTATTCTGTTACAAGATTCCATGAAAACAATAAAATCCGCTGAATCCTTTTTTTTTAAATAAGGAATAAGCTCATCACTAAAAGTAACAGTGTTCTATTGATCCGGGAATGCTTTTGCAGAATACATAGCAAAAACATTCATGAATCTCTAGAGCATTATTACTTTCACTGAGGAGCGTTATCTCCCATTTAAAAATGGATTCAGGGAATTTTATTATTTTCATGAAACCTTGTAACAGAATAGGGATCTGTCTTCACTTTCTGTTACCAATTGCAGATCGTTGAAATCTCAAACATAATTAGATGTTTTTTGAACAGAAATTTGATTTAACTCAAATTTGATTTATCTCAATTTTGCTTGAGCTCAAATCTATGCAAGTCTAATGTACGACAAAGGAAATTCATTTAGCTAAAGTCGTGTGCATAATCTGTGCATCTTGGAAATGTTTCTACGAATATACAATCCTTATATAGAAAAGAAAAGACAATAAGTTGCTAAAATAACCATAAAAATTTTGAAATGATCAGGTGACCTGGCACAGGAGACCGAATAGTAGAAATTTCCATTTTTCGAGTAGGAGGGGCCATTCTACCATTATTTCCATGCTTATCCTCCTCCATACCTATAACAAGGAATGAGAGTTAACTGTTAATACATAGTAGAAACTGAAACCCTAGACGAGCAAACTGTCAATCCGAAATATACAGTTAAAACTTAAAACCTATAAATATACAGTTAAAACTTAAAACCTATAAACTTAAAAATATACATCGCATACCTTTGAAGCCGCGCGAGCAATATAAGCCGGCATTCCCAACTATGTGCGTGAGTCAGTGATAATGCTAGTGCTCGTGCTAGTGCTAGGGCTGCCATATATTAATTCATAGTCTTCAGGTTTACAAAAGAAAATTATCTGATTTTATTTCTGTTGGTGCAAGATTCGCAACATTGTTGTTTATACAAGAGGGGTTTCAGGAGCACGATTTCCTTTCATGTATCGTAGATGATGTTTTTTTCTGAGAAACCTTTACAATTGGTTACTTAAAAAGTGGGAGAGAGATCTAGGATGCCATAAACCAGAGACGGTCTAGGGTAACAGAGACAGACAGCGACTGACCTTTTTCTTTTTAATGTTCTATTGCATTAACCTCTGCAAGTTTAACCTCACCAGATGAGAATCTGTGGATGCCTAGGTACCTAGTAGTAGTACAAGCTTGTAATGGGCTAACTGGGCCTGGGGTTATGTACCATTTTTCTTGTATGCCTAAATAGACTTTCACCTGTTTAAATTCTAGGCTAATACACACGTTCAACTCTCTGAATGAGGAATGTTGACCAAACAAAATATATATTTAAAATATTGATAAGCCAATACGTGACAACGGTTTCCTTATGCTTAAACGTTGCCACTTGTCACCACAGATTGGGTTTAACCAATTATTATTAATTTCACTAGGAAATGAGCTCTTCACTTTTATGTCGTTAGATTGGATCAGGATGCCCCCAAGGTTTCCATAGATCTTAAATAGATGATGGATTAACCTTTAGCAACAATACTCTGATCAATTATATTTATATTTCATAAAAATATGGGATAATATACACTTACATAACAAGTGTAATAATTTAGATGTATATCCCACACCGACACATAACAAGTGTAATCATTTGTTTCAATTGTTGCATGCAAAACACCGACACTCAAATATCATTATATAGGATGGAAAAAATATATATATTTCTTAGCGAGAAAAAAATTAACTTAATTGTTTTCTAAATAGATTATATCTTAGTTTCTACTGTTGCACATATTTCCATAAGGTTTTAGTAAAAAAAATGTTTTTAAAGGTACAAGTGCATGTAACAAAGAACAAGAACATGAGAAAGATAATGGAATGATAAGGGAAAGGAGTAGGTGCAAGGCATTTTCCTCGATAATCATTTGTCTTTTGAATTTGACACAACCAAATAAGAACTGAGAAGGTTGTGCTTGCTAAGGGAAGCCAAATACAATGAAACACACAGATGCATGCAAATTGTTTGACAAAATTTCTTGAGTTTGTTTTGGCATTTCTTAATCCTTCATTGACCTCTACATTAACCACAAAAGTATTGTGATCTATATCGCATGAGGAACAATGAAGAAAAATGCATCACATAACAAAATCAAAACACCATCTATATTTGGTTTGCATTTAATATGTTTGACAAAATTCCTAAATGAGGAGGATTGCTAGGAAAACAATATCTTATCTGACATCATGGCTTCACCAATGAAGAATTTTGGAATACTTGATGCAAACTAAGATTGGTCATTTTGACAAAGAACTCCATAAATTAACATAAATTATTTCAAGCCATAAGCAAATGATTGAATAACAGTTGAGAAAACTAATTTTATTAGAAGGAAACATCTCTATAAAAGTTTATGAACAAATATAATACACATACGGATCTATCCAAAATAATTACAGAATAAAAAGAACTATTGCATCCCAATCAAATAGCATTGCATGTATGAAGTTACTTATAGTTTATCTCCATCCCATAAGGGATGCATCTAATGTTATTGAAAATCTTAAATCAAACATTTTTAACAAGTCAAGGGAACCAAAAGGAGTATGCCTCTGAGATTGAATTATTTAACATCATGTGGGCTCAAATTGCTAAAGACAATCGCAATTCAAAGTAACCACCTATTGTAGATACATTGATCTAAACCAATTTTGAAGAAGGGAGTCAAAGGTAATTGAAGGCTTCATATTCAAGATTTAGAGGCCTAAAGAAACATGACAATCCACTTGAAATTGTGAAGGAATCTCTATGCAATACCTTAAAACAAAATGAATTTCAACATGAGAGGGCATCGTATACCCATGATGACAATCTTATTTTCAAGTTTAAAAACTTTCATGATAGGCTCCAAATTTTACGATCATGTGAAATGGGAAAGCTTGTATTCGAGATGCCTCGTGGGCTAGTCCAAGCCATAACATTCCACATCTTCCTCCTCATGACATCAGACTTCAAGTTCCAATTTTGTGCTCTCAGTAGTTGTATGTAAATATGGCAACCCACTCTTCTTCTCGTCGAGTTCTGCAAATGACCTGATTTATAAATCAACCCTGATATTATCTATAGAAACGCATTAAACAAATGAGAAGGTGTTCCCTATCTTCTCAAGATAATCTTGGTTAAATCATTATATAGATTAAAACAATGTTTGGGTTCAAGAGGTTAAGGCGGGACATCATTTCCTTACAAATATTAACTAGCCCTTTTATATGCCTCTGAGGATTTGATGTCCTTGATAGATCCTTATTGATATCTTTAGCAAGAAAAACACTTTTAGTGTACTTTTTTTGGTGTATGTTATTTTATCTCGGCCTCATCACTTTATGTCATTTCATATTTTTGTACATCTTTGTTAGCATACCTATAATCTTAAAAAATCAATTTCTTGGCTCTTGGGGATATTCTTCTCAAAGGAGAATTCAATGCATAGGTCAGTTGTATGGAGTGTACAAGGCATTACCTATATTCAACACTCTGATTTTGTAAGTTATCTTGGTGAATATTTTTCATACTATTATAGCTGCTGAAATGAAGGCAAACATGTTAAGATAAATTCTGATCTTAAAGGAATGTGTTGCTAACTTGGATTCTTGCATACTGTAATTTATTGCATAGGACAGCAGTTATTGTGCTTGTGTGTTTGCTGATGTGACGACAAATTGTCGTATACTTGCTAAACTCTCTTTGCTGATTGACAGCACACCTTGAATCAATTTCATTGATCCAAAGTATGTTGTGGTCTTCTTGTGATTTCTGTGTCGATTTACTCTTTAACCGAACCTGAGGATGATATAAATGTGCAGCGCCTGATTGCAGGTATGAGTAGCTGGCACGTAAATGCCAACGACAAAGGTTCGATTCTTGAACCCTGTACTGTCGAACTTGAGACCTCGTGGGGCAGGAAATGTCTGGACACGGGTGGCCTTGGCATGTGAAACAAAGGACGGAACGTCCTGCACAACATTGATATGAGTGTCAGTTGAGAGATTGGATTAGAGGTTGATTAATGTTAGTGGTTAGAAGGAATTAAATCCTAAGCTAATCCTAAGTTCTAACATGCATCCTAAACTACTATCCTAAGTGGATTTTTAAATTACAAAAAAAAAAAGAGGGAAATAAACCTAAGTCCTAATAACCTAAAACTAAACTATGACCTAGGTTGAATACTAATAAACATCCTAAACTAATCCTAACCTAAAGGGGGACGTGCAGACCCTTGGAGGGAGAGGATAAGGATGAAGGGGTATTCAATGGCATTAAATGGGAGTCCATACGTGGACAGCGCCAGTTTGGCGGGGCAGGTAAGTGGCGGAGGTATCTAGTTGGAGATGGAACCAAATTTGGTTTTGCATGTGAAATTTGAAATTTAGAGATCGCCAACTCAAGTTGGCAGTGGCGTGGAAATTTGGAAAAAGGCAGAGCCTTTAATGCATTAAATGTTCTTGGTCCTCGCGACCAGCTCGCCTTGGAAAGTGTATGAGGGAAATTTGATTGTTCATTGTGTCGATTTGGATTTGGTGAAGTTGCTCTGCATTTGGTTTTTTTTGTTTGGTTCAGTCGAACCAGTTTCTTTGGATTTATCACTGTTCTTGGGAGATTTGGAGGCTGTTGCTGAGCCTGAAGAGGAAAGGAATTGTTGGAAAGCTCGTGCTGTCGCCGAGGAAGGAAATATCTTCGGCAAACGCAGTTTTCTTCGAGTTTTGGAAAAGAAATCACAGGCATGTTAAGCCCTTCTCTTTAAAAATACTTGCTTTGTTTAAACGTCTCATTAAAACAACCCTGCTCTTGGGTTTTGGGTTTATGTGATTGTTGTCATGTTGATACGATTTGGATTTAGTCGATTTTTGCTGTCATTTTTGGAAATGATAGGTAAAATCGTTTCTGTTGTTGTTTAAACTGCTTTGATTTGTCTTTGCATGGAGTTATCTCCATGCTGTGTTGGTTTGTTTGACATTTGGAGAATAACGATTTGGGTATTTTTCTCTGTTAATGGTTATATTTACAAAAAAGAATAGGCAGTATGTGTTGTTCTCATCACTGTATAATCATTCTCTTGTTTTACGAACTTGAATGATGAAGCTGAATAGACAATAGGAGTTGTCTTTCAGTGTCGAGCAATTGTTCTTTGATATGTGAACTTCTGTGATAATACTGTACAGGATGTGCGAGTTGTATGATGTCGTATTCTATACTGAAATTTCTTTTAAAAAGGAAATAGATCCTTTCTCTTTCTTCTGTGTTTTGGATTATGATGGATATGGCATTTGGGTTTTGTATGAGCATACGAATTTGATTTAAGGGAAGAAATGGTAATACGTTTTTGCTATGTCCCTTTTTCTTGCTTAAAGAAATAGACGAATACGGTTGAGTATTCGTGGGAGCTGGGAAAGAAATAGTTTTTCCTTCTGAACTTAAAATGAATTATATTGTTTTCTCGCTGAGAAAGTAGGATGATTAGCTGTGGTTATTGATGTTGTTTGGTCTACCGTTCGGACTGTAGACACGATTGAAAATCTTGGCTTTACATTCCTGAGCAATGAATGAATATTTATATACTGTACTTCTTGCCTTGGAGGAAAGATGATTTGTTATGTCTTATTTGAGGCGGTCTTGATCTTACAGTTTGGACAGTAGTTGAAAATGAGCTTGACTTATATTCTGTGCATTAAATAAATCATGTTGATTCTTGCTGAAGGGGTTAGATGATTTGTTGTGTTTCATTGATGTTGTTCGACCTTTTAGTTCTGACTGTCTTTGTGAAAAACGCATTTTATTTGGATTGCTGTGCAAAGAGGAAATGCTTGGGAAGTTGTATTGATTGGACCTGTTTTGATTATACTTTGTTGTGCATCTGATATCCTATGCGGGTTTTTAATAATAAGGGTATTATTGATGAAAAATCACATTTTTGGGTTTTGTACATCATTGTGAATAGAAAAATGGATTCGGGTAGAATCATTTATTGGTAAGGAATTCTTCTTTCTGTTGCTGTTTTGATTTGGTAAAATCAGTAGTCAGGTGGTTTATTGAACTTTAAGTTCAGTTTGTAGAGAGGACAGTGGCATTTAAATTGTTTCTGAGTGCTGATTTTTCTGTACAAACGGAAATAATTGAATGTTTCTTGTGGTCTTCTGATCTTTGCATAGTCATTTAGAAGAAATGAAATCGGCATGAATAATTCTTGTTGAGTTGAAGAAAATGGTTGTTTTCTTATTTGAATAGTTAAAGGAACGAATTCTTCTCTTTGGGCTGTTTGAATTCTGGAAATAGCATTGAAGTCTTAACATTATGATTGGTCTTGCTGTAGGTAACAGCAATGAATAAATTTTATCTTGAACGGAATGCGTTCATAGAATTAGAAAATCATGTGAATAATTGATTGCATGATTGTATAACTGTTTATCTGGTTTAAAATACAGTGAAGAAATTATGGGCTCTTCTAGTACAGTAAATATATAGTATGCATCCTTGTACTATTTGATCTATGATAAATACGATGATATACTAACCTGTCTTGGATATGCATATGAGCCTGATTTAAATGAAGTATTGATAAGGACGATAAATTCTTCCTTGTTTTCATTTAAAGCTGATTATGAATGAAATTATTCTTGCTGCCGGAAAGTGAATTCCGAATGGATTTTGTAAGTTTCACTCTGAACTGTTATCTTGATTGTGTCTCGTTTGGATTCCATTTTAGGACAGTCATGAGGAAGGAGATAGTAATGTGGATGGATGACTTGGAAAATGATCTTTTCTTCTTTCATACAGTTGAAAATTTGTAATCATTATTAACGAATTTTGTAGTGCTTAGATATGAGCAACTATATGCATTGCTGTTCGCTTTCTCGTCTGTGCTTGATTGCTTGGAATCTAATATGATGCATGAACTGAAAGGAAAGTAATGGGTTTACGTTTCAGTTAGTTTCAACCTTTGCATTTATTATTAATGAAAGGTGTGGAAAGGATAACAGTATGTTATATCAGCAGTATGTTACTTGTATTTCTAAACTTTTCAAATACTGCAATTTGGAACTTGCAACGGTTATGTGGAAAATGGGACAGCAGTTCTTTGGCTGATTGTGATGGTATTTTGATGGTTCAGTTGTTATGCTGATCATTCTTTGGTGCCTATTTCTTGATTGATGTCTTACTGTCGTTTCATAAAAGCAGGGTTCTTTTATTGAGACAGTTAGTTGAAGCACCTCATTTTAATGATAAGTGCTTAATATGCTCAGTTCATTGAACTGACCCGTGCAAATAATTTTGCAGATGGAATTTGATTAGAATGAAGACATGGCTGTTTTCTGATGCTTCTTGATTGGTTGAAGATGAATTGTATTTGTTTACTTTTATTCCTCTTTGAGGAGTTGTAAAAAGAAGAAAGTATATTCTTCTATCTATGAGTTGTAATGATGTTTTATGTAAACAATGTCCATTCAGTTGGATTGGCAAATGTATGGATTATGACATGAATTGATGAATACAAATACAAGTGTGATATTTTAATGACTATATCATTTTGATATTGTTGACTAAATTGGAAATATAATGTTATTCCTGATTTGGATTTATCTAATTGTCCTTGGATGGACGTTAAAAAGAAATAGATATCTATTCTTACCTTAATGCAACTTTTAAGTTGAAATGTGCAATTAGTTCATACTTGGGTAAAGATGAATTCTTAATTGACATTAAAAAGGATTAGGAAGAATATGAATCCATAACTGATAGGTATTCAGGATTAGCTTGGTAGCTAAGGAATATCAATTAACTTCGGAGTAATCGAACTTCGCTTTCGAACTCCATTAATGACCTCGTATGTTAAATTCAGAATAAAGGATATGGGATAAGTATATCCATAACTAATGGACCTTAACTATGTAATGTTAAGGAGAATAAATGAATACATTTATCAGAAATTAGACTTCGTTAAATGACGTCTAATAAGCTAGAATTCTGAATTTAGTTACAGTTGGGAAAATCTTGGTTAAAGTTTAATAGGTTAAACTTATCACGTCCGTCGGTAACGGGCCGCTTAATCCAATGATTAAGAAGAGAACCAAGTAGAGAAATGCAGCCCTTCGGTACGAAGGAGAAGATGCATAGCAAGCTAGAAGACGGATTTAGTCTCTCTTAGCTATATACAACTGTAACGGGAACGAGGATAAAGGGATCAGCATGGTTGCTGAAAGTTGATTCTTAATTATTAAGATCATATCCAAATCACTTGAGCAGGATGTGTACTCTCGATGGGAGGATTCCGTAGGACATTGACATACGCCAGCTATAGCAAGGTGTCTTCATGAAGACGGGGTCTTCATGACGACACAATGTTATAGCTGACATATTACAATGCCCTCCCGAATTAAAACATCAAGAATACATAGGCTGAATGTGAAGTTCTTGGCAGGGGATAGGAGTATGATCAGGTATACGGAGTGACTCCGGGATACTAAAGATAACTAGACACACGGAGTCGTGGGGAACGACACCGTATGTCTGCGTATCTTTAGTTACCAGGAGTGCCTTCCTATATTCGTTCATATTGCTAGTTGGAAATTGGAAGTTTAAATCTGACCTTAAATCGAGAGGACTGGTAGGAACCAGGAAAGACCATTCTAGATAACAGGTGAAGTGAAGTGAAGGACGTATTCCATTGATGTGTATCACATCCAGGAATATGATCATGCAAAGCATGTGAAAATCTTTGGCCAAAGTATCGCAAGTGCTGGTTGCGTTGTCCTTATCACTTAATTTAAGATGCAGGATGTCAGATGAATATCAGTAACAGATATTCAGATAGGCTTCTTAAATGGATCACTTCGATAACCGGAAATGGTTAAGAGAACTGGTATATATAATATACTATGCATAAACAAACATGAAGGATCGGTTGTTGCCGAGTCATGAAATGAAGGATCGATGAAACTCCGAGCCATGAAAATGGAAGATCGGCAGTTCCTCGAGTCATTTACAGCAGCATATAGAATCTGTTATAGGATTGAATGGCATTGAATGTGTGTTCCATATTGTAAATATGCGAACAGGGAACATTAGTTTTAAAAAGAAATTGTGTGATCCAAACTGTGTTGTTTGGGCAGAGAACAATTATTAAAACATGAACGTGTGTTTGAATTTTATAATTCATAACAGAGAACGTTATAAAAAAAAAAAAAAAAAAAAATTCCCTTGTTCTAGTATCTTAAAATGGGGATGTTACATCTTGGTATCAGAGCTGAAGGTTGCAGCTCTTGGACCTAATGAGTCCACTATATTAATAAGGTTTACATTTTCTTATTGAACAGAAAATGGTCAGAACAAGAGGGAATGCTGCGAATAACCCGTTACAGGGTGGAGAAGCAGCTACTGCTCAAAAGCTGGATGAAATCCTTGCTGCCCTACTTGATACGAGGGATCGTTTGACTGTTCTGGAACAGCAGTCAATGGGCAATGAAGAGGAGGAGAATGAAGCTGAAATAAATGATCAGCTGCCTCCTGTGGACAACATCAACGGAGGGAATCCGGGTGTTGATGACAATAATGTAATTGCTCCTAATCCCCCTGAAAATAAAAGGGCAAGATTAGCAGCTGAACTTACAAATGATATAAAGAGAATAAGTCCTCCAAAGTTTGATGGAACAACCCTTGGGGACGGAGCTGAGAACTGGCTCAGTGAAATGGAGAAATACTTTGCAATAAGAAACTTCTCAGAAGAGACTAAAGCGATATGGGGAGCATATCAGCTTTCTCATGAAGCATCATCATGGTGGGACAACCGTAAGGTTGAGCTGAATATTGTCGAATCAGACATAACTTGGGATCAATTTAAGGGTTATTTTAGGCAACGATGGCTGCCTCAACTCTATTTTGATAGGAAAATGACTGAATTTCAGAACTGGTCGCAAGGAAGGCTGTCGGTGACGGAATACTGGGAAGGGTTTACTAAACTCCTTAAGTATGTGCCGCAGTACCAAGCTGATGAGAAGTTCAGAATACGGAAATTCATAATGGGACTGAATCCCATCATTGGTGGCGAAGTGGATGTCCACGGCCCAACCACCATGGATGGAGTTGTCGAAAAGGCAATCAGACAGGAACAGAAATTGAGGGCAATATCTGCTCACAGGGAAGAGATAAGGAAGAAGATTCCCAATTCTTCTTCGTCTCTTGCACCAAAAAGGGGACCTTGGAAAAGGTTTGGTGTGAAAAACAAAATTGTTGTAGATAACAACAAGAAACCTGTGATGAATAGACCTGTAAATAGCGTGCGGAACAGCTTCACAAAAGTTAATGGCATTGGACAGAAGTCCTATGGAAGCCAGAATGATAACTTCAAGGCTGGTAACAAATTTGAGCCTAGAAAAGGGCCAGTTGGAGGATGCTTCAACTGTGGAAAGGACCACTATGCGAATCACTGTCCTCTGAAGAAGGATGATCGCGGTCAGCAGCATAGGATACACGCTGCAGTGGCTAACAGACAAGCTGAAAAGCAAGTGACGCCCATAGAAGTTACGGGTAAGTTATTCGGTACACCTGTAGTCATACTTTTTGATACTGGAGCTACAGAATGCTTTATTTCTGCTAAACTTGCTATGAAATTAAAAAGAAAGGCTGAAAGAATGGATAAAACATGGACAGTGCATTATGGGAATAATGTTGTCCATACAGTCGAAATGTGCCTTTTTGGGGCAATTCTTGATCTGCCTAGTTTCTCCACCGAAGTTGACTTGTATGTCACTCCTCTAGGATCATATGATATCATTATTGGAGTTAACTGGTTGGCTGAACATAAGGCAAAGGTCGACTGTTATGAAAAACAAATCTGTTGCTTCGATGACCTGCAGAAAGCAGCAGTCATTCAAGGTGTAAAACGGGAAGTTGCAGTTAGGAAACTGACGGCTATGCAACTAAAAAGGGCTAAAAACAGAGGTTGCACTTTGTATGCAGTAAAAGTGACAGAAAATGCGGAGGAAGATAATGATTTCATGGAAAGATATCCATTGTTGAGGGATTTCCGTGATGTGTTTCCGGAGGAATTGCCAGGTCTTCCACCCAAACGTGAGTTTGACTTTGCAATAGAAATCAAACCGGGAACTGAACCCATATCTAAGGCACCTTATAGAATGACTACCATTGAGTTGGTAGAGCTGAAGGCTCAGTTACAAGAACTTCTGACTAAGGGGCTGATAAGACCGAGCGTCTCACCTTGGGGAGCGCCGGTAATTTTTGTAAAGAAAAAGGATGGCACTTTGAGGCTGTGTATTGATTATAGAATGCTGAACAAAGCAACTATTAAAAATCGATACCCACTTCCTAGGATTGATGATCTGTTCGATCAGATGCGAGGAGCATCAGTTTATTCAAAAATAGATCTTCGATCAGGGTATCATCAGCTGAGAATAAAGGAAGAAGATATTCATAAAACAACTTTTAGAACGAGGTACGGGCATTATGAGTTCACGGTGTTACCTTTTGGGTTGACTAATGCGCCTGCCGCCTTCATGAATCTAATGAACAATATTTTTCAAGAATACTTAGACAAGTTTGTGCTTGTATTCTTGGACGACATTCTTATATACTCTAAAAATGTCGAAGAGCACCAAGAACATCTCAGGATAGTGCTGGAAATCTTAAGAAAGAGGAAGTTGTATGGCAAACTGTCCAAATGTTCCTTTTATGATGCAGAGGTGCATTATTTGGGACACGTTATAAGCAAGAATGGGATAGCTGTTGACCCTTCAAAGATCACAGCTATAACTGAGTGGCCTGCGCCTAAGAACGTGCACGAAGTGAGGAGTTTCATGGGCTTGGCTGGATATTATCGAAAGTTTGTTAAGGACTTTTCAAAAATTGCTGCCCCAATCACTTCGCTGCAAAAGAAGGATAAGAAATTTGTCTGGACAGACAAATGTGAATCTGCCTTTAAGAATTTAAAGGAACAGTTAACTACAGCACCTATTTTGACTGTACCTGATCCAAATGGAGATTTTATGGTTGTAACGGACGCCTCAGGAGAAGGCCTTGGAGGTATTCTATTACAGAATAACCATGTCATCGCTTATGAAAGCAGAAAGCTTAAGTTACATGAACAGAATTATGCTCCACATGATCTAGAGCTCGCTGCCATTGTTCATGCACTTCAAATGTGGAGGCATTACCTTTTAGGCAAGCCTTTCGAGTTAAAAACAGACCATCTGGGGCTGAAGTATATTTTTACTCAGCCAAATCTGAATGCAAGGCAGCGAAGATGGTTAGAATTTCTATCTCAGTATGATTTCGATATAAGCTACATCAAGGGCAAGGAAAATAGAGTAGCAGATGCTCTGAGTCGAAGGAAGCATATCTCTGCTCTTATAACGTTAAGAACTCAGTTTAAGGATGAGGTGAAAGATGCCTTGGAAACAGATCCTTATTTCCAGCAGGTCAAAACAGCACTTGCTGCAGACCCGCAGGATGTCAGGTATAAAGGATTCCGTTTGGATAATGAAGGAATTCTGAGGTTCGAAAACAGGGTATATATACCTTTGGCAAATGACTTAAGAGGGAAATTGTTAACTGAATTTCATAATTCACCTTTTTCTGGACACCCTGGCATTACGAAAATGCTCGCTGATCTTAAGCAGCAATATTTCTGGAAGGGAATGAAAAAGGATGTGGTAGAATTTGTAACACACTGCTTGGAATGTCAGCGTGTTAAGGCGGAACATATGCACCCCGCTGGATTATTGTATCCCCACAGTATTCCGCAGTATAAATGGCAAGTGATAACGATGGATTTCGTTCAAGGATTGCCTATGTCAAGAAATAAGCATGACATTATCCTGGTTGTAGTCGACAAATTGACCAAAGTGGCACACTTCATTGCTGGTAATTTGAAGGACGATGCACCAGTGCTAGCAAGAAGATTTGTACATGAAATCTTCAGATTGCATGGAATACCAGAATTAATCATATCGGACAGAGATCCGAGGATGACATCAAGGTTTTGGCAAACGCTTAATGCGGCCTTGGGGACTAAATTGAACTTCAGTTCTGCATATCATCCGGAAACGGATGGACAGACTGAGAGAGTTAATCAGGTTTTAGAGGACATGTTAAGGATGTATTGCATGGACCAGCAGTATAAATGGGAGGAATACCTTCCGCTGGTAGAATTTGCTTACAATAACACCTATCATGCCTCTTTAAAAATGGCGCCCTTTGAAGCATTGTATGGAAGAAAATGCAGAACCCCTGTCAGCTGGGACAGCGTTGAGGACAGAGAGGTAATTGGGCCAGAAATCCTTATGGAAATGGAACAGCAAATCAAAATGATTCGGGAACATCTAAAGGAGGCCGCCAATAGGCAAAAGAGCTATGCAGACTTAAAGCGGGTTGACAGACATTATAAACTGGGAGAGAAGGTCTTTCTTCGGGTGAAGCCGAAAAAGAGCTCAATAACTTTTGGCAAGGCTGCCAAGTTGTCGCCACGTTATGTGGGACCTTTTGAAATTGTTGAAATAATCAACCCTGTAGCTTATCGTCTAGCATTACCTCCTGCTTTGTCTCAAATGCATGATGTTTTTCATATTTCTTTGCTTAAGAAATACGTGACAGATTTATCACATGTGCTAAATTGGAATTCCTTGCAGGTCCAAGACCCAGGAATAATCGTGGTTAAGCCCATTCGAGTGCTGGGAACTCGCCAGTTGTACTTGAGAAATCGCGAAGTGAACCAATGTAAGGTCCAGTGGGACCAGTTCAGCGAGGAAAGTGCAACTTGGGAGAATCTCGAAGAAATGAGATCTACTTTTCCACATCTGTTTAATCGAATTTGAAATTCGAGGAACTGATAATTCTACCAAATTTAGACAATTATTAGTCTATTGTACAGTTGTCTTAAAACGTTGTTTTTAAGAGTGAATCTGTTTTTGGTATGAACTTATGAATGAAAGGACAATAACTGAACTTTGTCCTAGGAACTCCTTGATTTGTTTAATCTGATCATCGGGACGATGATTCTTTAAGGAGGGAAGAATGTAACACTCTGATTTTGTAAGTTATCTTGGTGAATATTTTTCATACTATTATAGCTGCTGAAATGAAGGCAAACATGTTAAGATAAATTCTGATCTTAAAGGAATGTGTTGCTAACTTGGATTCTTGCATACTGTAATTTATTGCATAGGACAGCAGTTATTGTGCTTGTGTGTTTGCTGATGTGACGACAAATTGTCGTATACTTGCTAAACTCTCTTTGCTGATTGACAGCACACCTTGAATCAATTTCATTGATCCAAAGTATGCTGTGGTCTTCTTGTGATTTCTGTGTCGATTTACTCTTTAACCGAACCTGAGGATGATATAAATGTGCAGCGCCTGATTGCAGGTATGAGTAGCTGGCACGTAAATGCCAACGACAAAGGTTCGATTCTTGAACCCTGTACTGTCGAACTTGAGACCTCGTGGGGCAGGAAATGTCTGGACACGGGTGGCCTTGGCATGTGAAACAAAGGACGGAACGTCCTGCACAGCATTGATATGAGTGTCAGTTGAGAGATTGGATTAGAGGTTGATTAATGTTAGTGGTTAGAAGGAATTAAATCCTAAGCTAATCCTAAGTTCTAACATGCATCCTAAACTACTATCCTAAGTGGATTTTTAAATTACAAAAAAAAAAGAGGGAAATAAACCTAAGTCCTAATAACCTAAAACTAAACTATGACCTAGGTTGAATACTAATAAACATCCTAAACTAATCCTAACCTAAAGGGGGACGCGCAGACCCTTGGAGGGAGAGGATAAGGATGAAGGGGTATTCAATGGCATTAAATGGGAGTCCATACGTGGACAGCGCCAGTTTGGCGGGGCAGGTAAGTGGCGGAGGTATCTAGTTGGAGATGGAACCAAATTTGGTTTTGCATGTGAAATTTGAAATTTAGAGATCGCCAACTCAAGTTGGCAGTGGCGTGGAAATTTGGAAAAAGGCAGAGCCTTTAATGCATTAAATGTTCTTGGTCCTCGCAACCAGCTCGCCTTGGAAAGTGTATGAGGGAAATTTGATTGTTCATTGTGTCGATTTGGATTTGGTGAAGTTGCTCTGCATTTGGTTTTTTTTGTTTGGTTCAGTCGAACCAGTTTCTTTGGATTTATCACTGTTCTTGGGAAATTTGGAGGCTGTTGCTGAGCCTGAAGAGGAAAGGAATTGTTGGAAAGCTCGTGCTGTCGCCGAGGAAGGAAATATCTTCGGCAAACGCAGTTTTCTTCGAGTTTTGGAAAAGAAATCACAGGCATGTTAAGCCCTTCTCTTTAAAAATACTTGCTTTGTTTAAACGTCTCATTAAAACAACCCTGCTCTTGGGTTTTGGGTTTATGTGATTGTTGTCGAGTTGATACGATTTGGATTTAGTCGATTCTTGCTGTCATTTTTGGAAATGATAGGTAAAATCGTTCTGGTTGTCGTGTTTAAACTGTCTTTGCATTTTTCGAATGGAATATCTCCATGCTGTGTTGGTTTGTTTGACAGTTTGGAGAATAACGATTTGGGTATTTTTCTCTGTTAATGTGTTATATTTAGGCAATGTGTTGTTCTCATCACTGTATAATTGTTCTCTTGTTTTACGAACTTGAATGATGAAGTCTGAATAGACAATAGGAGTTGTCTTTCAGTGTCGAGCAATTGTTCTTTGATATATGAACTTCTGTGATAATACTGTACTGGATGTGCGAGTTGTATGAAGTCGTTTCTATACTGAAATTCTTTTAAAAAGGAAATAAGATCCTTTCTCTTTCTGCTGTTTTGATTATGATGGATACGGCATTTGGGTTTTGTATGAGCATACGAATTTGATTCGAGGGAAGAAATGGTAATACGTTTTTGCTGTCCCTTTTTCTTGCTTAAAGAAATAGACGAATATGGTTGAGTATTCGTGGGAGTTGGAAAAGAAATAGTTTTTCCTTCTGAACTTATAATGAATTATATTGTTTTCTTGCTGAGAAAGTAGGATGATTAGTTGTGGTTATTGATGCTGTTTGGTCTACCGTTCGGACTGTAGACACGATTGAAAATCTTGGCTTTGCATTCCTGAGCAATGAATGAATATTTATTACTGTACTTCTTCTTGCCTTAGAGGAAAAATGATTTGTTATGTCTTATTTGAGGCGGTTTGATCTTACAGTTTGGACAGTAGTCATGAAAACGAGCTTGACTTGTATTCTGTGCATTAAATAAATCATGTTGAATCTTGCTGAAGGGGTTAGATGATTTGTTGTGTTTCATTGATGTTGTTCGACCTTTTAGTTCGGACTGTCTTTGTGAAAACGCATTTTAATTTGGATTGCTGTGCAAGGAGGAAATGCTTGGGAAGTTGTATTGCTATTGGACCTGTTTTGATTATACTTTGTTGTGCATCTGATATCCTATGCGGTTTTTAATAATAAGGGTATTATTGTATGAAAATCGCATTTTTGGGTTCTGTACATCATTGTGAATAGAAAAATGGATTCGGGTAGAAACATTTATTGGTAAGGAATTCTTCTTCTGTCTGCTGTTTTGATTTGGTAAAATCAGTAGTTGGATGGTTTATTGAACTTTAAGTTCAGTTTGGTAAAGATTACAGTGGCATTTAGATGTTTCTGAGTGCTTATTTTTCTGTACAAAAGAAATTTTGAATGTATTCTTGTGGTCTTCTGATCTTTGCACAGTCATTTAAAAGAAATGAAATCGGCATGAATAATTCTTGTTGAGTTGAAGAAAATGATTGTTTCTTATTTGAATAGTTAAAGGAACGAATTCTTCTCTTTGGGCTGTTTGAATTGGAAATGGAAATTACTGTACATTATGATTGGTCTTGCTGTAGGTAACAGCAATGAATAAATTTTATCTTGAACTGTATGCGTTCATAGAATTAGAAAATCATGTGAATAATTGATTGCATGATTGTATAACTGTTTATCTGGTTTAAAATACAATGAAAGAATTATGGTTTCTTCTAGTACAGTAAATATATAGTATGCATCCTTGTACTATCTGATCTATGATAAATACGATGATATACTAACCTGTCTTGGATATGCATATGAGCCTGATTTAAATGAAGTATTGATAAGGACGATAAATTCTTCCTTGTTTTCATTTAAAGCTGATTATGAATGAAATTACTCTTGCTGCCGGAAAGTGAATTCCGAATGGATTTTGTAAGTTTCACTCTGAACTGTTATCTTGATTTGTGTCTCGTTTGGATTCCATTTTTAGGACAGTCATGAGGAAGGAGATAGTAATGTGGATGAATGACTTGGAAAATGATCTTTTCTTCTTTCATACAGTTGAAAATTTGTAATCATTATTAACGAATTTTGTAGTGCTTAGATATGAGCAACTATATGCATTGTTGTTCGCTTTCTCGTCTGTGCGTGATTGCTAGGAACCTAATATGATGCATGAACTGAAAGGAAAGTAATGGGTTTACGTTTCAGTTAGTTTTAACCTTTGCATTTATTATTAATGAAAGGTGTGGAAAGGATAACAGTATGTTATATCAGCAGTATGCTACTTGTATTCCTAAACTTTTCAAATACTGCAATTTGGAACTTGCAACGGTTATGTGGAAAATGGGACAGCAGTTCTTTGGCTGATTGTGATGGTATTTTGATGGTTCAGTTGTTATGCTGATCATTCTTTGGTGCCTATTTCTTGATTGATGTCTTACTGTCGTTTCATAAAAGCAGGGTTCTTTTATTGAGACAGTTAGTTGAAGCACCTCATTTTAATGATAAGTGCTTAATATGCTCAGTTCATTGAACTGACCCGTGCAAATAATTTTGCAGATGGAATTTGATTAGAATGAAGACATGGCTGTTTTCTGATGCTTCTTGATTGGTTGAAGATGAATTGTATTTGTTTACTTTTATTCCTCTTTGAGGAGTTGTAAAAAGAAGAAAGTATATTCTTCTATCTATGAGTTGTAATGATGTTTTATGTAAACAATGTCCATTCAGTTGGATTGGCAAATGTATGGATTATGACATGAATTGATGAATACAAATACAAGTGTGATATTTTAATGACTATATCATTTTGATATTGTTGACTAAATTGGAAATATAATGTTATTCCTGATTTGGATTTATCTAATTGTCCTTGGATGGACGTTAAAAAGAAATAGATATCTATTCTTACCTTAATGCAACTTTTAAGTTGAAATGTGCAATTAGTTCATACTTGGGTAAAGATGAATTCTTAATTGACATTAAAAAGGATTAGGAAGAATATGAATCCATAACTGATAGGTATTCAGGATTAGCTTGGTAGCTAAGGAATATCAATTAACTTCGGAGTAATCGAACTTCGCTTTCGAACTCCATTAATGACCTCGTATGTTAAATTCAGAATAAAGGATATGGGATAAGTATATCCATAACTAATGGACCTTAACTATGTAATGTTAAGGAGAATAAATGAATACATTTATCAGAAATTAGACTTCGTTAAATGACGTCTAATAAGCTAGAATTCTGAATTTAGTTACAGTTGGGAAAATCTTGGTTAAAGTTTAATAGGTTAAACTTATCATGTCCGTCGGTAACGGGCCGCTTAATCCAATGATTAAGAAGAGAACCAAGTAGAGAAATGCAGCCCTTCGGCACGAAGGAGAAGATGCATAGCAAGCTAGAAGATGGATTTAGTCTCTCTTAGCTATATACAACTGTAACGGGAACGAGGATAAAGGGATCAACATGGTTGCTGAAAGTTGATTCTTAATTATTAAGATCATATCCAAATCACTTGAGCAGGATGTGTACTCTCGATGGGAGGATTCCGTAGGACATTGACATACGCCAGCTATAGCAAGGTGTCTTCATGAAGACGGGGTCTTCATGACGACACAATGTTATAGCTGACATATTACAATGCCCTCCCGAATTAAAACATCAAGAATACATAGGCTGAATGTGAAGTTCTTGGCAGGGGATAGGAGTATGATCATGTATACGGAGTGACTCCGGGATACTAAAGATAACTAGACACACGGAGTCGTGGGGAACGACACCGTATGTCTGCGTATCTTTAGTTACCAGGAGTGCCTTCCTATATTCGTTCATATTGCTAGTTGGAAATTAGAAATTTAAATCTGACCTTAAATCGAGAGGACTGGTAGGAACCAGGAAAGACCATTCTAGATAACAGGTGAAGTGAAGTGAAGGACGTATTCCATTGATGTGTATCACATCCAGGAATATGATCATGCAAAGCATGTGAAAATCTTTGGCCAAAGTATCGCAAGTGCTGGTTGCGTTGTCCTTATCACTTAATTTAAGATGCAGGATGTCAGATGAATATCAGTAACAGATATTCAGATAGGCTTCTTAAATGGATCACTTCGATAACCGGAAACGGTTAAGAGAACTGGTATATATAATATACTATGCATAAACAAACATGAAGGATCGGTTGTTGCCGAGTCATGAAATGAAGGATCGATGAAACTCCGAGCCATGAAAATGGAAGATCGGCAGTTCCTCGAGTCATTTACAGCAGCATATAGAATCTGTTATAGGATTGAATGGCATTGAATGTGTGTTCCATATTGTAAATATGCGAACAGGGAACATTAGTTTTAAAAAGAAATTGTGTGATCCAAACTGTGTTGTTTGGGCAGAGAACAATTATTAAAACATGAACGTGTGTTTGAATTTTATAATTCATAACAGAGAACGTTATCAATAATTGTATAAAATCATAATAACGTATTGGTTCTTTTGATATATGTAAACAGGCTCAAAATACACAAGAGAAAATGTAGTTATACAGAGGAAGAATATGCAAATATAGAGTGGAGAATATGGGAGTGTAGAGCATGGAGAAACTTCATTGCTAAAACTATAACTTGTAAATCTCATGGTGTAGGACTGTATGTTTTGATCATGATGTATAATTTGGTCATACCCCTTTTGTATGGCCTTGGATGCCTTCAAATTTGGGTTTTGTGTCTTTTTGGGTCCTTTGATGGCTTGGAAATGTACTTGATTGTCAAACCCTAGTTGTCACATAGTCTTGATATCATTTGCAATTAACAAATCAATCCAAAACCCCAACTATATATAGAAGACCCTACAAGAAGGTTAGGGTTTGGGTTGCGGTGCACCACCTACATCAACTGATCCAGAGGATAGTTCATATGGTATAAGCTACCTAAATCTCCCAAATATATTTATTACGGAAGATATCGAAGTCATATTTCTTGTGCATTTTGAATGGGTTGAAACGAACACCATATGCGGGAGATATCGTCCGCACAAGAATAGGAATCAACGAGTAAAAATGAAGGCACATCTGTAGTAGTATGATGACACATTGCGGAGTCTCCATGTATATCCCTCATAATACACCACCCACTCAAGTAAGTTTCATCTTCAATCGTCTATATGATGACTTTATAGGTCCTAATCCTCCATCCAATCAACCCATCTTATATTTCATCCAAGCTTTACACTCTTTGTTTCAAGATAAAATTCAGGCTATGGAAACAAAGATTACATCTCTTAAATTTGAAATCCAAGATCTCAAGGATGTTTCTCAAGCCTATGTTTGTTATTCTTCTACATCTCATCCCAATTCTATGTCTTCTACATGTGCTCATATCAGTGAACATCAAGTCTTTCCATTACCGGTACCTCTCAAGTTTGATTTCAATGCTAAGCAACATGATATTATTCCTCAGCTCCTCACTCATCAATTGATCAAATTGTCATCTACTCATTCTTATCCTCCTTACTAGCTTGTAAAATACCAAGGTCACCCATATTGCAATTATCATCAAATTAATGGACATAATGACAATGATTGATATGCTCTAAAACAACAAATTGGCCACCTTAAGCATTATGGTCTCATTTCATTTAATACACAAAATGTTGTTACATGCTCATCTCTGATTGCTACATCCCATTGGGTTCCTAAATCTAATTCATCTATGTCTAATGAGCATCATGCCATCGTTACTCATGTTCCTTTTACAATAAGTCAAGAGCCACCTAAGCAACTTTCTCTTAAAATCAGTCCAACCCCTCTATTGGCGTAACAATTGATTAACATGATGAGATTCCTCTCTGCCATTAGTTAGAGCTTTTGGTTTGACGGTAAGTTGTGTAACTCTGATACCAAGTAGTTAAGCGCGCCAGCCCCATAGTAGTTCTAGGATGGGTGACCTCCCGAGAAATTTCCGGTGTCACTTCCTCTTAATATGTCGTTAGGCCTGATTGGGTGTATACCCGGCTCCATCATGTGAAAGGGTATTGGTGTAGCAACTGTTTAACATGATGAGATCCCTCTCCACCATCAATTCGAGCTTTTGGTGTGACGGCAAGTTGCGTAGCTTTGATACCAAACGACTTACCGTCACACCAAAAGTTCGAGCTTTTGGTGTGACAGCAAATTGTGCAGCTCTGATACCAGCCAATTAAGCGCGCCGCCCCCAGAGTAGTTCTGGGATGGGTGACCTCCCGGGAAATTCCCGTGTCACTTTCTCTTAATATGTCGTTGGGCCTGATTGGGTGTATACTCGACTCCATCGTGCGGGAGGGTGTTGGCGTAACAGTTGATTAACACGATGAGATCCCTCTCCACCATAAGTTCGAGCTTTTGGTGTGACGGCAAATCGTTTGGTATCAGAGCCAGGCAGTTAAGCGCGCCGCCCCCAGAGTAGTTCTGGGATGGGTGACCTCCCGGGAAATTCCCAGTGTCACTTCCTCTTAATATGTCGTTGGGCCTGATTGGGTGTATACCCAGCTCCATTGTGTGGTAGGGTATTGGCGTAGCAATTGATTAACACGATGAGATCCCTCTCCACCATTAGTTTGAGCTTTTAGTGTGACGACAAATTGTGCATCTCTGATACCAAGCAGTTAAGTGCGCCGCCCCCAGAGTAGTTATGGGATGGGTGACCTCCCGGGAAATTTCTGGTGTCACTTCCTGTTAATATGTCGTTGGGCCTGATTGGGTGTATACCCGGCTCCATCGTGCGGGAGGGTATTGGCGTAGCAACTGATTAACACGGTGAGATCCCTCTCTACCATCAGTTCGAGCTTTTGGTGTGATGGTAAGTCGTTTGGTATCAGAGCCAGGCAGTTAAGCGCGCCAACCCCAGAGTAGTTCTAGGATGGGTGACCTCCTGGGAAATTCCCGGTGTCACTGCCTCCTAAGCTCGAACTAAGGGTGGAGAGGGATCTCATCGTGTTAAATAGTTGTTAGTCCAATACCCTCTCGCATTATGGAGCCGAGTATACACCCAATCAGGCCCAACGGCATATTAAGAGGAAGTGACACCGAAAATTTCCCGGGAGGTCACCCATCCCAGAACTACTCTGGGGATGGCGCGCTTAACTGCCTGGTATCAGAGCTACACAACTTACCGTCACACCAAAAGCTCGAACCGATGGTGGAGAGGGATCTCATCGTGTTAATCAGTTACTACGCCAATACCCTCTCGCACGATGGAGCCGGGTATACACCCGATTAGGCCCAACGACATATTAAGAGGAAGTGACATCAGGAATTTCCCGGGAGGTCACCCATCCCAGAACTACTCTGGGGGCGGTGCGCTTAACTGTCTGGTATCAGAGATGCACGACTTGCCGTCACACCAAAAACTCGAACTTATGGTGGAGAGGGATCTCATCGTGTTAATCAACTGCTACGCCAACACCCTCCTCCTCTCAAGTCTTCTACCATGTCATCAAATTCTAAGCAACTTCCTCTCAAAATAAGTATAGCACCTCCTCCTCTCAAGTCTTCTACAACGTTATCAATCCCACACAAGCTACCATCGTTCAAGATCCCTCCCTACCCTACTCTGCCTCCGCATCCAATTACCTTTGTCAAACAAACTATTCCTTATATTGATGGCCAAAACACATTTCAAACTCCACCACCATGACATGGTCCTTACATCACCGCATAGAACTCCATCACACACACACACATACACTTGGGGGCATTACACTTCCGCCCTTCTAGCACTATCAGTTGTCTCTAGCACCTACACTTATATTTAACGCTCCCCACTTCATGTCTAATCTTTCCAAGAACTTTCAAACCCTTAGATATATGCATTGTATCGGCATTACCCTATGACGCACTCTAGTTCCATGGTTCATACTTGACTGTTGAGGGTATTCTCTCTTCACACTCTGTCCTTCATTGTCTATCTTTCTAGCACACATTTTCAAACCATTTCCTGATGACACACTTTTGTCCTATGGTTCATTCTTGATTATTGAGGGGGCATTTATAAATGAAACTCATCTCATACTCATCCCTGTCCGTTGGGGGGCACATTTCTCCTATCACATTCACATTGCATACCATTTCATTTCACTTATACATAACATATTGCATATCTTGGTTACACTTATTTTTTCTTGCTTATACTTATATGTACACTTTGTATCCCATGCTAGATGGGTACTTAGCATGTCAATATCTTTTCTATATACACATGCGCATTCACTTAGTCTTTTGGAGTGAATGCAAATCTCTTACAATTCCTTACACGTTGCAATGATGTTTGATATTGTACCTCTTACCAGTCCCGCCGAGGCTCCTCGGGGCATCTACTTTCACAAACATTACAGGTGATATCATTTCATCATTTACTACTTTCTATTCTTACTAGCATGCTACTTATTCCATTGATACACACATGCTTTGACATACTTTTTATCTTTCTAACATGTGGGTGCTTCATGTGTATCATTTTCTTTGCAGAAATATTTTCCACCATGGTCGTTTGATACATTTTGTTTGTCATTGCTTTCTACTTGTGCGTTATTGTTTGCGAACTATGCCATATGTCTTGTTTGATCACCACTCGTATGTTTTTTGCCACTTCAGCCTTGATTGTCTTGTGACATTGTGAGCGATGTACCATGTTTGAAACCCACTTTTTGCAATCCACTTTGTTTGCACACTTGCTTGATCACATTGTCTTCTATTGCATGTTTATTCCCTTTCTACTAATACATATTACTAGCCACTTTGTTTGCATGTGTCTTAGTTTCTACCATACACATCCCCTCTCCTTGTAGTGATATAATTCAGATCAACATCAGGTTGTCTCTATGGGCCGCATTCTCTTACCGGCGTCACATGCACCTTAAATGAGGATACATACATTGGGTGAGTAAATCACCCCATACAACAACTCCAAGCTACAGTTTAGGAACGTAATAATCATACAATCACAGGACGGCCCAGAATATGACTTGGGTCCTCAGTATAACATAAAAACCAACACCCAAAACCAGACATAAGCATCTAGGTGCCCGCGTCCTCCCCTGGGTGCCTATGTCCTAGGGGCACACACAGTCACTTTATCAAATCAACACAGTCTACAATAGTTTACAGATAAATTTTATAGTATCAAGCATTGGCCTTAGAATACAGAATGCAATTAATCTCCTATAATAAGTACATTCTAAACTAATTCAGGAAAATAGGAAAAAAACAGGGACATGCCATATGCAATGGTGTTTATTGGGTAGAGTCATGGAAGGAGAGTAACACTAGACCTCTCTCCTCAACACTTGCTTCTTGGCGTGATATCACCCAAAAAACTCACACTTGGTGTGATATCTCCCAAAAAACTCGCACTTGGCGTGAGATAGCCCAAAAAACTCGCACTTGGCGTGAGATTGCCCAAAAAAATTACCTTTGGCATGAGATCACCCAAAAAACTCACTCTTCATAACAATTCAAGGAATTTTTCGATCATTTTACACTCCTCTACATCAGGTGCACACTTTCCTTTTAAACACATTTACATACTTGTGCACATTTTTCTCATTTTTATCATATACAGGACTTTGACTACATTCTTGCTCTTTTTTTTTGTAGGTATGTCCTTACAAGAAGCACACCAGAAAGCACAAGTACAACATGGTAAAATGCATACGCTTCACCCCTAGGGTCACTTTCTCTTCCTAATTTCCATGCTTCGTCTTTGCACTCATTTCATGCTTCACTTGTCCACTCGGCACTTTCTTTGCCACACACTTTACATGGTTAGCAGGTGCACATCTTCTATCTACTTTATGTTTTTTTTAATTGATAAATGCTTTTGACCAAAGCTATGAACCGAGGGGTTAGGCCCCAACCATAAAAAGAAAGGAAGGAAGATGGGGAGTAGAGGGAGAAGGGGGGGGAAGAGGAAGAAAGACAATGAAAGAAGCAGGAGGAAGGGAAGAGAGGAAGCACCAGAGCACAAGAACATAAACAAAACCAACGAACTAGTAAACAAAGCCAAAGCTGAAAAATCAGCCAATCTGAGTGCCCGCTTACTTGTTGGCCTCCTGCAAAAGGAGGTGGAAAGCTCCATTAGCCTTGGTTTTAAGTTCCTGCCATTTTTCTGTCGTGGCTTGAACAGGATACTGAGCTTCATCACTGTGCACTTCGGGGAGGAGCTTGTGATCGAGACGGCCAGCCGAAAACAGTGACTGTGCATGCTGAGCATAGCAAAGGAGGTCGCTATATTGACCGCAGAGCCATTGAATGTTGCGTCCAGAGCTAATAGCGAGCTTGTCCATTTTATCAACCCACAAGAGAGGGTCGGGGAGGGAGAAATCAGTCAGTTCATCGCGAAGACCAACATTGTACGCAGGATAAATCTCATCATTTGCTATAAACTCGACTACAACAATGTCCCTATGCAACAACAAGCAAAATGAAACAAAAGCCAAGGCAATTTCTGTATTGGAGTGGGTGCGCCTAGACTTGAAACGGTAAGCATCACTCAAGATAGTTTTGATGGCAACAACTTCGTCATGGGAGGAGTAGCAAAATATTTCTAAGAGACGGTCCCTATTGATGTCAAGGGTAGAAGCTTCATCAGGAATAGAGCTCCTTAGAAAGACAAATGGGAAACCAAGAAAAGCCATGACTAGAGAAATTCGACTAACAAACAACACGAAAAAACATAGAGCGAGGCAATAGACCACCACCATCCTGCACTCGTGCTTAAAAAAGGTTTTACACGCGTGGAAGAGTAAATGCGAGCTGAGACCAGGTACCCTACAGTTTGTGTGACAAGATGAAGGAGATGTCTGGTCAGGCTTCAGCATGTCCCGAAATGACGGTGGCAGCAGGGTGATCGATGGCATAATTGGCAAGAAGATCTGCTTCTTGGTTCGCTTCACGAAAATTGTGATTGATGTGCCATGTGCGTAATTTGCCAAGCCAAAAAAGAATGTTAGAGATGAAGGGATTTAATTTCCATGAGGGGGAAGACCCTCGAGAGATAGTGTGAATGATGATTTGGGAATCACCTTCAATTAAAAGACTTTCACACCCTAGATTGACAACCAATTTGACACCTTCTATAAGTACTTATGCTTCGTCTAAATTGCAGGAACAATCCATAATAGGGAATGAACCAGCGGAGATGAGAGTCCTTAAATCACTTCTGATAATGCAACCAACACCTGATTTACCGGGGTTACCCCTAGAAGTCCCATCAAAGTTCACTTTCCACATGCCCATAGGGGAGGGAGGGCGCCATTTGACCCTTTTCCTTCTGATTAATTTCTCAACTTGGGAAAGAACTTTCTTGATGATTGAACCAGGACTGGGGAGTCTGATGAGAGGCCAAGAATTTCTAATAGTCGCATCACAGGAAGAGAAAGTGGGGTGTGAGAGACTGTTTTTGCTGACATTCTCATAAATGGCTACTTCCAGCTTATTTAGAAAAGCAGGGATCTTAACATACTGTTATCTAAAAAAATGAAGATTTCACTCCCACCAAATGTGCCAAATGAGGAAGTAAGGAGCGATGATCCAAATGGAGCTGAGAGAACTGTCTTTACCAATCCTGGGCCAGGAAAGGAGCGTATCAATAATATTATTACAAGGAGCCCAGATAAGATTCAATTTAGAAAGAAGCCAGTTCCAACAATTGGAGGCGAAGGTACAAAAGAGGAACAAATGATCTTGATCTTCCTCGGCTACTCCACAAAGCACACATTTAGAGGGACCAATATAGCCCCAATTTCTTCTCCTCGCATGTGTAAGAACTTTCTTTTTGAGAACCAACCATCCGAAGATGGCCAACTTGGGCAGAAGACTAGGGTGCCAGCAGCCCAAGGGGCTGGGAGAACCTAATCTAGACTGGGAAAGAAGATGATCATAACTAGCTTTAACTTTATAATTTCCAGAATTGTCGCTGAGCCAGATCAAATTGTCCTCGCGTGTGTTGAAATGGGCATGCCTGACCCTAAGTGCTTTAAAAAGAATGAAAGATTCTTGAAGGGAAGCTCTAATGGTCGAAGGATTTTTCCACTCCCATGAAGGAGAGCCATTCGGATGCTGACAACCAAAATCAGCTACTTTAGTGCCCCAAGTGACACTGGTAACATTCATGAATCTGTTGAGATTGGGAATGAAGTTTAGAGGGTGAGACCCATTGTAGCTGTCCTCTCAAAAGGCGGCTAATTGACCATTGTTGATTTGCCAAGAGACAGAGTCTGCGATCACTGCTTTGCACTTGTAAAAAAAGTTCCAAATATGAGAGCCTTTAGGAAGCTCGATACTGGAGAGAAGGAGCTCAGGATGACCTGCCTCGAGATATTTATGTGAAGGAACTTGAAAAGCCAACCATTTAGAATCAGAGATAAAATTCCAAACAAGTTTGGCATCGAGGGCCTAATTTTGAAGAGCCAAATCAAGAATACCCAGACCACCAAGAGATTTGGGGAGCTTGACAGTCTCCCACTTCACCAGATGAAATTTTCTCTCTTCATTATTCCCTTACCAAAGGAAGGTTCTAACTATTTTCTCAACTTTGTGCAAGATTTTCTTGAGAATCAATAATATTGACAACATATAGATCGGAAGGTCCAGGAGGACTGAGTTGACCAGGAGTGCACGACCAGCCAGGGACAACCATTTTCCTTTCCACGAAAGCAATCTAGCCCACAAAGAGTTGAGAAGCCTGTCCCAAAGATTCACTTTACGATTACCAAAAAAGAGATGGATCCCCAAATATTTATGGGGGAGAGAACCCACTGCACAGCTTAAAATTGCCTTAATCCGTCCCTAAATCCTGGGAGTGACATTGAAGAAAAAATAACATATTTGTGATAGTTTATTACTTGTCCAGAGGGCATATAATAGGAGTCTAGTAAGAAGGAAATGCAACGAGCTTCTGGAATGGATGCTTGACCGAAAAGAAAGGTATCGTCGGTGAACTAGTGGTGCGAAAGGGGGGGAAGGTTGGTGGTTAGCTTAAAACCCTTTAGCTCCCCAGCATGAAGAGTAGTTTTAATACTTCTATTAAGAGCCTTAACGACCATGATGAAAAGGAATGAGGGCAGAGGATCATCTTGCCTTATACCTTTGCTGCTGCTGAAGAAGCCTTTTGCAGAGCCATTAACCAGAACTGAAAACCGAGGTGAAGAAATATAGTTGAATATCCAATTGCAAAAGTGATTGCTAAAGCCCATAGCTTGAAGGGATTTACAAAGGAAGCGCCAATTAATACAATCATAGGATTTCCTAAAATCCAATTTGATCATCATACCAGAGTGGTTGGAGGTGTGTAGAGTATATATCATTTCATGGGAAATGATTATACCATCAACAATAGATCTTCCTGGAATGAAGCCACTTTGTTCCTGTGCTACGAGCTTATGCAGAAGAACACTCAACCTTAACACTATAGCCTTTGAAATAATTTTATAAGAAGTATTGTAAAGGGAGATTGACCTGAAATCATCAAGAGAGACAACTTGTGCCTTTTTTGGGAACATGCAAATAAAGGTATGATTGAGAGCACCAAGGAGCTTTCCCGGACATCTGGATTCCTCCACAGTATGCCACACAGTGTCCCTGATGACATCCCATAAGTCTTGGAAAAATGAGGCAGGAAAACCATCCGGACTAGGCGCTTTATCCCTTTGCATAGAGAAAACAATTCTACAAACTTCCTCCAATGAAAAAGGGGAGAGAATTTTAATGTTATCATTGTCATCAACTAAACTCAGGATCTGATCCAGGAAAGAATGTTGTTCAGCGAGAGGATTGGCCTCATCACCATTCAAAAGTTTTTGAAAAAATGACATTGTCTCTGATTTAATCAAGGATTAAGAGGACAACACCGAGTTGTCAGCCAACTTCAGAGAGGAGATGTAATTGAAATTCCTTCTAGCTTTGATAGAAGTGTGGAAGAACTTGGTGTTCTTGTCTCCATTAGCTAGCCATATTTCACGAGATTTCTGTCTCCAATGAATTTCTTCTTTAAGTAGAAGATCACCAAGCTCAATGAGAAGAGATTTTTCTTTGATGAAATCTTCCTGAAACATACCTCTAGAGAAGACCAAATTATTAAGAAATTGCAAGGCATTCTTAAGTCTCTGTTTTGTCATGAAAAATGTTTTTGAAACAGGAAATATTCCATTCATGCAATTTAACTTTTAACAAAGAGAGCTTCTCAGAGAGTTTGAACATCCACGTTCCTTCTACCTCAAAAGAATCCCACCAAGAGCGAATAAGAGGCTTAAGAGAAGGATCCTGCAACCACATGGACTCAAATTTGAAAGGGGAACGACGCAGCGGGATGTCGAAAGAAATGTCGAGGGAGACCGGAAAATGATTAGATCTAGAGAGAGGAAGAACATAATATTTAATGAGAAAGTTGTGTTGCAACCAGTCCTCGGAGACCAGAAAATGATCCAAACGGACCGCCATAGAGCTAAACCCAATACGCCGATTGTTCCAAGTGAATCACCCTGAGCTGGGTTCCAAGTCTATTAACTTTGCATCAGAAAAAAAGGAGGTGAAGTCCACTTGGGAATGAGGCTTCCAATGGATGCCTCCTCTTTTATCTTTATCGGAAAGGGTAGCGTTGAAATCCCCAGCCACTACAGTCTTGAAATTCTAAATAGGAGCAAGAATTGTCTGAATCTTTGACCAAAGCTCCATTTTTTTTAATGAGGAGTTAGGACCATAGATATTACAAAGAAAGAAGGACTCATCAATATGTTTGATGACAACTCTACACCAAATGAAATTGGAATCGACCAATAAAATCTCAAGATGACAAAAATTGGAATTCCAAAGAACTCCTAGGTCGCCAAAGGCACCAAGAGAGTTTGAGAAGCAACCTTCCCAACCTTTCCACTTACAAAACCATCCTGACTTACAATCCTTGGAGGACATCTTAGTTTCTTGAATAAGACATAAAATGGCTTTTGTATCAATAGCATAATGTCTCAGCAGACGTTGTTTGTTAGGGGTGTTCAGACCCCTAACGTTCCGAGAGAAGAGGATCATTGGATCTTTAGAGAGGACCCACCTCTCCTACTTGATGATGGAAAAAAGGAATGAAGTTGTAACTGCTTACCTCCAGCGATGTCTTTGAGAGACAAGGTGTTTCTGGAGGGTCGGCCAGGATGAGATTTTGGCCCCCTGTCTAAGTTTAGAATGGCTAGAGTCGGCAGGATTGAACATTGCTGCAAGTTAGCCGAAGAAGGATCAAGGAGAGCATTATCTGAGCTAGAAGAAAATTCCTCAGAAGAACCATTAAGAGAAAGAAGCACCTCATCCTTCTCATGAACCCATTTTTCCAGTGAGGTAGCATAAACACCGAGGCCTAGCGCAATGCCTTCCTAAAAAAGAGACAATATTCTAGTAGATTCTTGAACTACCGATGTTGTTTCTTTGACCAAGGAGATAGTACTCGGATCGAGCACTATAGGCTCAGACACAGGAGCGGGACCGGAGGGGTTAGCTACCTTAAGATGAACAGGCTCGGAAGCAAGAGGACCAGCGGAGAGAGAGGCCAAAGATGGAGAAATATTTTTCCTCTAGGCAACCACGTTGGAAACAGGGGGATTTTTACAAGACTTATGCAGATGCCCAAGCTATTTGTACTTGAAACAGCTATCGGAAACGGCCTCATAATCGACTTTTTGAACCCATCGACCCGAAGAGTGGAAATGACTATGAATTCCTTGAGTTTAGTGGAGGGATAAATAGAGATGCATATCCTGACAAAGGAATAGAGAGTACCTTCCAAAGTGACAGGGTCAGTGCGTACAACACGGCCTAAGCTGGAGAAAATTTTGGTGAGAATGGAGAAGGACCAATAGTCACAGGGCAGAGAATACAATCTAATCCAAACGTGAAGGTCATCCATTGCCGCTTGTGTCAAATCGAAGTTGGCAGACCACTCACGAATATGAAGACCCGAATCAGAGAAGAGAGATCCTTTCCTCTCTAGGGTATCGTCCCTCTGTGCAGCACTTCGAAAGATAACGAGAAAAAAACCCTTTTTGAGGAAACGAATGCAGAGACCACTGCCCCACTGAGTGTCACACCAACTACGTATACCTTCAACCACGAGACGGCAGCCCACGAACTTAGCAAAAATAGCTCTGTCGCCGAGAAGGGTGAGTTGAGCAGCCAGGTCGGTCGAATCCACCAGAGAGATGGAGACAGAGTCAGTCTAAACAGAATCTTGACTGGGTGAATTACACAAGGAGTTAGCATTGGGAACGTGAAGATCCTCTATAATTATGGGATCTAGATGGTTCTGAAGTGCAACTGACAGACCATGGCCCGCATCAAGGGCATTACCTGAAACTTTGGGGGGGGAGGCCGACCGACCGTTACATATTTTGAATTTTGAAAAAAGTGACCATTATGTGCCAATGCTCTGCCGCTCCCCCTTCATCGCTCCAACCAAGACTTCCCCTGGCACCCTTGACTTGAATCAAATTTTAATCGAAGAGGATGGGTTTGAACCTAAATTGTTGGCTCTACAGGCTAAGCGCCCCACCATTTCACCACAGGGTCATCCCAACCCCCGAGGCGACATGCAAATACCCCACTCTACATACCGTGAGTAAATCAGGATATGAAATCCTGGGGGCTGGGTTTAAACCTCAGTTGTTGGCTCTATAGGCTAAGTGCCCCACCAATTCACCACAGGGTCATCCCCTTCTATCTACTTTATGTTATCTAGTATTCACTCAACAACATAAAATGGGGGAAAATGTAGACACAAAATCACGTACTTGCGTACATTTCTAGGTCTTAAACACATACTAGCATATGATTCATAAGCAAGAAAACTAGTTGTAGACACTAAATCACGCACTTGGGTACATTTCTAGGTCTTAATCACATACCACTATTCATATGGTTCCTAAGTGAGAAAACTATTAATTGACATCTATCTTTAGCCTCTTTGCTTTCTTTTTTGCTTTCTACGTGGTCTTGTACACCTCATTACCCAGTTTGACCTTTGTTGTTTTACCTTTCTTGGCTCTAGACACTAGCGCTTAGTTATGACGCCAACTCCTAAGCACCCTCGTCCCCTCTAGGCACCTCAAACCTCTTTGTATCTTACTCGCCACTTTTGGGTCTCTTTTACTTTTTGGGCATCTTGTTTTCTTGGTAGTCGGCCTTTTAGATGTTAGGTACAAAATTCAACTAAGGGAGTCATATAAATATAAATTTGTGTGACCATAATAAAGGACTAAGCTCTAAGCATATATTACTATCACCTAAGGTTGCATCTAAAGGAATTTCAAGAGTATCAAAGCATCTAGCTTCATTCAAGGGATAAGGGACTGCATTCTTCTGCATACACTCCATATGAGGGGAAGTTCATTTTAACATGCACACATCTATTTACATTAATACATCTAGTTATTGCTCACTATTCGGTGTAACTTGCACAAGAGCTTCCTAGGGTATGATTCTACAGAGAGAGAGAGAGAGAGAGAGAGAGAGAGAAATACATGAATTCTGAGATGTAGTGCAATGCTTGGTTGTAAGTTCACTATGTCTGGTAACTGTCGGGGTCCATTTGACTCCCCATTTGTCTCTTTTTCTTTTTAAGATTTGATGTGTTTTGGGTTTTTGCAAGAGGTTTTTTTTTGTAAGTTACAGGTGAATTCGGTGATCTTCTAATGGCCTATAGAAATCATTTTCTAAGGTTTTGTGTTGTCACATGTGCCTATAGAAGGTATTTGGTGCTTAGGTGGCCTTGACCTAGTCCAGGTACCCTAGTCTCGACATATCTGACAGTTCTGTAATTTCTTGGGCTTGGTTGTGACATTTTGTCCTCCTGCTCCATTAGTTTTCCAACTCAGTACATCTTCAGGATTTCTGCGAAATCATCTAAGTATCTTATTCCATCTCTTACACTTAGGGTTTTAATTTCCATTCGCTTATTGCTTAGGTAAGATTTGTACTTTATTACATTATCATTGTGTTGTGACTCTGCAATTGGGATTTCACAAATCTCAATATTTGTTAAATCATTTGATGAACCTGATGCATTCAAACACTTTTGGGTTTTCATTTCATCACTTTTGTCATCCTCTCATCATGGATATCTCTATTCATGATTTCTTGCTAGCCAATCCTGATTGTCGAGCTAAAATCATTACTCTCTTGGCTAATACCTGCATTCCTTCTACTATTCATTCCAAACATATTTTATCAAACATTTGTAGATGTATTATCTCAATAACTTACTTTTTCATCTACTATAGCTGACAATCTTTCTGCTTATGACAATGATCCTCCCCTTTATATACGGGGTTGCTTCAATAACTTGGGTACTAAGCGAACTTTAATTGATAATGAATCTGAGCTAAATATTTGTCCTTTATCATTCATTAAGAATATAGGCCTTTCCTTAGCTAATCTTAACCCAACATCTATTTTTATTCAGGGATATGATTCTACTACGCATATGTGCATAGGCACTATTACTTTGCCTATCATGGTTGGCCCAAAAATAGTTCCTATGATATTATTTGTTATTGATATCCCAGTTCCATATAACTGATTACTCGGTAGGTTATGGCTTCACAAAATGCAGGCAGTGTCTTCTATAGTTCACTGATGCATTAAATTCTTACACGAGGGCTTTAAATATATAGCCCCCGTTGATAGTAATCCATTCTAACATTGTCGCCTAGACCTAACTATTGCATTACCTATTCCAACTTATGTTATTATGCATCTTACTACTAATATGCGATCCATGTACTATCCAGACATCTTACCTCCACTCGAAGGAGTCGTTTGTCAATTAGACATTGTTCCATCTGCTTCAGTATCAACCCCTCCTTCTATTAATACTATGGTGTTTTATCAAAGATTTTTCCATACATCAGATGTCATACCACCTTCCTTATCTTCTCATGAGCAACCTGCATCTGCACTTCCTCCTTTCACATGCACTCTTTTCATGAATAACTCTTAGTGGCATCACATTCCATTCGACCCCACTTGCTCTGACATTATTTGCACACATGATGGCTTGACTCAACTTGGGTTTACACTTGATGATATCTTACCTCCACCTCATTCACCTCATCTCTATCATGTATATGTTTGTATTATGGTTGCCTATGGTCTTCGTGTCTTCTATCTACCAGTCTTTGTTGTACGCACTTCTCTACTCACACTTGGGAAGTCTTGGCTTGACTACATTGGGGGCACTTTGGACCCAAATCATAGCGACATCACATTTCCCATGACTTTTGATTGTGTTTGCAATGATTCATTTCTCATCTATGCATAAAATCGCACTCACTAGTATGCACATGGTTGTCCACAACCACCTTTCACCAATGAAGAGTACACAATGGGCATGTACAATTTACACCGTAATGGATCCTTATATTATTAACCACATCTTATTACTTGTTAGGTCTCTGATGCATCTCCATTTGACTTTGACCAGGACAACGATGATCTCTTAGATTATGTTACTTGACTCTTCTTCACATCATACACTTAGAGACATCACGTGCATTCTCCCCTAGCATTCTCAAGTGTGTTGCATTTCTACTTGTCCACTATACACTTTACATCTAGTCTTTCGTACACATTTTACACATCTTGATACACTTGTATTGTCATTTCCTGATGACGCACTCTTGTGCTATGGTTCACACTTGACTGATGAGGACATACTACATTCATTAACCTCACATCATACACACGACACATTTTAGACTCGGCGCATGCATGACCCATCTTTCTAATTGTCACATAACACACTTCCTGATGACGCACTCTATTTCCACAGTTCACACTCGACTACTGAGGGTCTAAATCTGAAATGAAACTCGTCACACTTACTCACTCTCTACGCTCTACGCTTTGTCGATCATATCTTTCTAGCGCATAATTCAAATCATTTCCTGATGATGCGTTCTTTTTATGGTTCATTCTTAACTGCTGAGGGGGCATTTATAAATGAACGTCATCTCATGTAAACTCATTCACATTTTCTCAAGGGGCACGTTGCTCCTATCACACTCACTTTGGATTCCATTCCATTCACTCTCACATCATACTACATATCACGGTTGCACATTGTTTTTGCTTACTTATACTCGCATGTACACTTTGCTTATTATGTTAGATGGATATTTGTATGTCATTATATTTATCATATACACATGCATGTTCACTTTCCTTCTAGTCATGAATGCAGACTTTACACGAATCTATTACACGCAGCATGGATGTTTGGCACTGTACCTCTTACCAGTCTCATAGGTTCCTGGGGGCATCTACTTTCATACACACTACAGGTGCTATTGTTTAGTTTTATACTACTTCCTATTTTTACTAGTTGATTAACTAAAATGTGGAAATATCCTATAGTTAATCTAATCTAGAACGACATGTAAATGTAGTAAATAAATGCAGTAAAGAAGTAAGTAAATAACCTAAGTAACTATGCAAAAGGAAATGTTAACCCTAATGTATAAGAGAGAAGAGGAAATAACTTGGCTAATTTGATGATCTTGCAGGATTGTGTTACAGAAATGACTAGAGGAACATGAACTAGGAATGATTGTGCAGATGTCCTCAAAAGGACGAATCTAGGATGATTAGCTGGACTGGAGCACTTGGAGAGGGACTGGGGTGCCTACGGGCGCTCTAGTATGTAGAATGGGCGCTCTGGTTTGTGCAACAGGTTTGAAACTAAGTTTCAAAGGTGGTCTAAAACCCTCACCATGTTTTGCATCAGATTTGATGTGCTACACCATGTGTGGTTGACAATCCAAGGTGAAGGAAAGACCTGCAAAGGACCAAAGAGAAGTATCAAAACCCTAAAAAAGAAGAATTCAAATGAATGGGTCAGACTAAACTTAGCTTCCATAACATTTGGCTTACAAATTGAGCATTGCACTACATTTCAGACCCAAATGTAGTTCTGGCGTGTGTGTGTGCATGATGTGCCCTAGGTGCTCTTATGCCAGTCGCACTTTGTAAAGTGGCGAGCAATAACTATATGTAGAAAAATGTAATAGAATGTGTGCATGTAATAGAATAGAATCCCTCTCCATATGCTTGTGAGATGCAAATGAACCAACCTTGTCCTTGTGATGGAGTTAATGGATGCAAATGATCTCCAAATGGATGCAACTCTAGGTACATGATTACGGTGACTAGTGTTTGCTCCCTCATTATGGTCTCATAACTTTATATTTATAGGGTTCTCTTGATATAATTTCGTAATTAGCCCCGAAATGTCTGACCATCAAAAAGATAAAGATCTCAAACTGCTAGAAAGAGCCCAAAAAGTGGCGGGAAAGTGCAAAAAAAATTGGGGTGCCCCTGGTGGGTCTAGGGCGCCCATGGGCACCCCAATACTATCATGGGTGCCCTAGTCGAGGCTAAAATAATGCAAAGTGACGAAAGATGACTGGGCATGTAGGTGTAAAAGGTTGGGAATGACAAAATAAAATAAGAGAAGATGGCCAAAAGATGGGGGTTAATTAGTACTTTACTCAAAAACCTTCTAAATAGTAGTATGAGACCAGGACTAAATAATGTCTAAAGTGCACAATTTTTTGTCTACACTATCTTATATCGGATCATACACGTTTTAACATAATTTTTTTCTTTCTAACATGCTAATAGGTGCTTCATGTGCACATTTTTTTTGCATGAACTATTTGCTACCATGGGTTTCTAATACTTTACTTGTCACTATTTGTCATTGTTTGCCATTATTTGCAGGCTTTGCCCTATTTCTTGCTTATTCATTGTTTGTATGCTTTTAGCCACTTCATCCCTAATTATCTTGCAACATTGTGAGCAATGTCCCATGTTTGAAACCCACTTCCTGCAGTCTACATTGTCTTCTTGTTTGCTAGATTACACGTTGTATTCTATATGTGTATTTGTCTTGTTTACACTAACATAGGTTTCCATCTACTTTGATTTTGTGTACCTTGGTTTCTACCAAGAACATCCCCTCCCCCATGTAGGGTATCAATTTCAGATCAGCATCTAGTCCTCTCCTTTGGGCCGCATCCTCCTAGCGATGTCGCATGCACCCCAAATAAGGGGGGCATACATTAGGTGAATCAGTCACCCCATTCAACAGTACACAGTCACAGTTCAGACCTACACAGTACAAGAAAGACATAGTCTTTAGTCATAAAAATGACCCAATTTCTGACTTGGTTCCTTAACACAACACAGATGTCAATGCCCAAATACAAACATGAGTGTTTGGGAACCCCTGACCCTTCCTAGGTGCCTATGACTAGGGACAGTTACAATTTTTTTCTCACAACAACATGGTTCAAAACAATCTATAGAGTAATTTTCTCAGCACAAGCACAGTCCTCCAACAATCAGAATGCATTCTATCTCCATTTTCTTCATTTTCTACTTGAATCGAACTAGATTGAACTTGATTGAATTGGAAAAAAGTAGGAACACACCATCTATAATGGTATATAATTTTAGGAAGTAGTCAGGGTTGGAGATTAACACTAAACCTTTCTCCCCAACACTTCTTCTATTGTGGTGTGAGATCGCCCAAAAATCTCACACTTTGCATGAGATTTCCAAAAAAACTCATTCTTGATGTGAGATCGCCCAAAAAATTCATTCTTTTAGAGCATTTTCAGGATCTTTTTTATCCTTTTTACTCATCACAGATCAGATGCACATGTTCCTTTTACTACTTTTGCGCATTTTGCACACTTTTCACATATTTGGATCAAATTTTTCATATACACATATTTGACTACTCTTTTTCTCTTCTCTTTTGTAGGTTCGTCCTTATGGGAAGCAACAATCACATCATCAAAAATATCAAGTGACAATAGGTACAACATGACATAACACGTTCACTTTCACCCCTAGGGTCACTTCCTCTTCCTTAACTTCCACACTTCTTTTTATCACTCCACGCTTTTTCTTGTCTCCTCAGCACGCTTTCGCCATCGACCTCCATGGCTATCAGGTACACATCTCTTATCTACTTTATGTTGTCGAGTGTTCACTCAACAACATAAAGTGAGGGCAAATGTAGACACTAAATCAAGCACTTGGTTACATTTCTAGGTCCTAATCGCATTTCACTATTCATATGATTCCTAAGCGAGAAAACTAGCAGTTGACATCTATATTTGGCCTCTTTACTTTCTTTCTTGCTTTGTATGTGGTCTTGAACACCTCATTGTATAGTTTGACCTTCATTGCTTTACCTTTCTTGGCTCTGGACACCAGCGCCCATGTGCCCCTGACCTCTTTATATTTTGCTCGCCCCTTTTGGGCATCTTGTTTTCTTGGTGGTCAGAATTTTAGATGTTAATTACAAAATTCAACCAAGGGAATCATATAAATATAAAACTATGTGACCATAATAAAGGACCAAGCTCTAAGCATCTATTACTATCACCTACGGTTGCATCCAAAGGCATTTCAAGAGTATCAAAGCATACATCTAGTTTCATTCAAGGGATAAGGGATTGCATTCTTCTGCATACACTTCATAGGAGGGGAAGTTCATTTTGACATACACACATCTATTTACATTGTTACATCTAACTTTTTCTCGTTATTCGGTGCATCTTGCACAAGAGCTTCCTAGGGCATGATTCTACACACACGCACATAGAACTACATGGAGTCTGAGATGTAGTGCAATGCTTGGTCGTAAGTTCACTTTGTCAGGTGACCGTTGGGGTCAATCTGACTCCCCATTTACATATTTTTCTCTTTAATATTTGATGATTTTTTGGGGTTTTACAAGAGGTCTTTTATTTTATAGGTTACAGGAGAATTCGACGATCTTGCAACGACACACAAGTGATCAACAACAAACATTAGCAAACATCTTGTGACACTACAAAAATCATTTTTTGAGGTTCTGCATAGTCAGATGTGCCTATAGAAGGTCTCTGATGCCTAGGCACCCATGACCCAGTCCAGGTGCTCTGGTTCTGGAATATCTGATAATCTACAATTTTATGGGCTCAGTTATGATAGTATGTCCTCCTATTCCATAATTTTTCTAGCTTAGTACATCTTCGATATTTCTGCGAAATCAGCTGAGTCTCTTATTCCATCTCTTGCACTTAGCATTTTAATTTCCATTTTCTTATTTCTTAGGTCAGATTTGTACTTTATTGCATTATCATTGCGTTGTGACTCTACAATTAGGATTTCACAAATCTCAATATTTTATAAATCACTAGTAATGGATGACTGTATTTAGCCTTTTTACTTTATTTATTATTTTCTATTTAGTCTTACACACCCTACAACCCAGATGATATTTTACTTATTTATCTTTTATGGTTCTTGACACTAGCACCCAGCCAAGACAAGATCGCCCAAGCGCCCCTGTCCCCTTTGGGTGCCCTTAACCCTATCTTATCTTACTTGTTCCTTTTAGGTCTCTTTTATCTTTTGGGAATCTTTTTCACTTATGGGTCGGCCTTCTAGTTGTCAATTACAAAATTCAAACAAAGGAATCATATAAATAATGTGTTCAAAATCAAGGACCAAGCTCTAAATATACTTACTATCACCTAAGCTTGCATCCAAAGGCATTCAAAGCACTCAAAGGCATCCATCTATCATTCATTCAAGGGACAAGGGACTATGTATTCTGCATACACTACATAGGAAGGGGAAGTTCATTCTATTCCATACACTCATTTGTATCTTTTAGCAAATCTAGCCTATTATCTAGTGCATCTTGTATAAGGGCATCCTAGGGAACAATTTCTACACACACTCACAAGAACTACATGGAGTCTGAGATGTAGTGCAACGCTCAGTCATAATTTCACTCTGTCAGGTGACTGTTGGGGTTAGTCCAACTCCCCATTATTACATATTTATTTTTTGGATTTGATGTGCTTTTGTGGGTTTTATAGGTGAACTTCTATTTTGCAGGTTACATGTATCTTTAGCGATCAAAGTACAACATACAAGCGACCAAAAAAAAAACATCAACGACATTTATGTGACACTGTAAAATCAGATTATGACCATCTACACAGTCACGGGTGCCCAGTTGAGGTGTTTGGCACCCAAGCGCCCTAGTCCGACTTCATCCGCCAGTTCCTAAATTTATCATGAGCATTGACGACACAGTTCACTTCTTGTTCATCAGTTTTCCTAGTTTAGAATGTTTCAAGATCAAGCATAAATCAACTAAGTATTTCCCTCTCTCAATTGTGCTTAGGGTTTCATATGTACTTGCTTATTGTTTGTGTCATATTACATCATAACATATGTACTTCATTGTTTATATTAGTTACTCTGTAATTAGGGTTTTACAAAAATTATATTTTTGTTGAATCAAGTTGATACCAATACGTACCTACCTATATCTCCAACCTAACGTGGTGATCCCCACTTACCTTCTTGTTCACCATCACTATGATGATCTTCTATAACAAATTTTAAATTTTGAACACTAAGCACAAGGGTTAGGGATCCGGGGTGGGTTAGATGCGCGACAATAGTTCTTATTCTTTTATTAGACTCACTTTCATGAGATGTTGAGGGGGTCCTTCCACTATGCTTGCCTAATATCTAAGGGACCTGGTCCTGCGGTCCCTCAACTTCTGCAGGGTTCTCATCATTTCTACCTAATCCCATTCCTCTCATTCTTAGCACCTCTTCAAATGCCCTCTCTCGCGCATCATTATATCTATAAAGCCTGTCTTCCTTGTCTCTTTCTTCCACTTTGACCATCACCATCATTTCCAGGCCCTTTTCCTTCCCCTACACACGGTGGGGTTTTAGCCTGCCATATGGAGTTTTTCTAATCCAAGCTCAATCAATAAAATCTTGATAGCCAACAAGAGCGTGCATAAATAGGATCCTTTGGGTTTGCGTAGGAACTGAAATTCTACCTCCTCTGGACACGAATACATTAAGATCACGTACTCCAGTGTGTAGTTCCTCAAAACACCTGCCCACCAATGATCTACAACGCATGTCTAGGGTGCATCTAGATCTGCTAGTGTTTGATACTTATCTTGACTCCATACGAACCTTCTTCCCAATCTAACCACTTTGTCATGAGAGTATAACCCTAACCATTCATATAATTCACTTGGAAAAAAACTAAAGAGAGTCTCATACAACTCATCATACAAATTGTCCTCTACCCATTTGTTCAACTCAAAACCACTTCCATTGTTGTATCTCTGAGAAAAATCATCCCGACTGTCAAGCACCCAACGCTCAATATTATCCAATGACAGTCAAAACGCCACACACACCACATCTTGATGAACAGAATAAAAAGCGGTCCCGACAATGAAGCTAAAATGTAGTCTTTATTTATCAACACCACTTAGTCGGGTGTGTTGGCACATCACTCAGACTGATGTCTAAGTGCTCACCTGAAGCACACGTAACCTACCAGGGTCCTCTTTGTTAGATCATGTAAGATGTACAAATAACATAAACCATTGCACAACATAAAATAGAAGACAAACTAAGTAAATCATGACAAAAATAACAACATTAAGAGATTTGATCATTCATTCCATAACATCAATTGATATCAAAATATGGATGTCAATGACACCTCGTTCATCTCTCCTAACCTTGGTTATCCATATCAAATCATCCCTTATATTAACAAGATCGTATTACAAACATAGTTCTCACATACCCTTGTACACTCTTTGTTATGCTATACACACATACACATATATCAACACACCTCTTATTACATAAACATGAAAACTATATATAGTCGGTGGGAACTTGTCCTTCACCGCTTTACAATGTTTTTTTCTTATTAATATACTCTTCTATACTTATCCTGCATGCACATCTGATCTACACTGTAGTCTTTAACTGGATTTTCTTTCTCCATGCGTGTTATTAATAGATTACTTGATCTCCATGCTAATGTTATATTTAGTTGCATCCGCCCATGTGTACTTTATCTTTATCGAGTACCCTGCATGTGCTTTAACGTTGCTTTTATTCAATTATAGCTTTGCCTTGCTTATCACACCATGTATTCTTTTCCTATTTTTGGCCCGTTCAAAATTCTGGCTAACTCCTTTGATGTCTTTATGCGTAAACCTTTGTGTGTGCTCTTCTTTGCCCCTACGTGTAGACCTTCGCACACCCTTTTCTAAAATTATATCATCACATGTCTTCTATTGTTGCGCACACCTTCGTGGGTGGCTCATACTTAGCCACTTTCCTCGGTCCAACACTTTGCATGTAGGTTATCTCATCTATTAGAAGGAAGGATCCCGACATCCGTTGTACATCCATTCATCCCAACATTACAATGTCGGTGCATGTATCATTAAACCCTGTTGTCTTCCGAGTTTTTAGTGTTTATCATATAATTGATGACCAAGATTCACCTTAAACAACGATGTCAAAAATATGTGAAAATCGAAAGCCATCAAACCTATACATGTAATAGGTAAAAATGAACGGTTCGAGGTTATGGTCATAACGAAATGAATGACACATTTTCAGGTTTAGGGTTATTGTGGTCGATTTTGAATAGAAATGATGTTTTTATATAGTTATTTTGTTTGTTATTTGCTTATTGCTATTTTGTGAAAAATTGGCAACACATAATATAATTTTCGTTACATTCACCATACAACATCATACATATTTATAGGAAGTATGTTTCCTATAAAATAGGAAACCTCCTACAACCACTCTCCCTAAATACATGACTTTGGTTTAACAACCAAACCTCACATAAACAAATTACGACAGTGGTTACATTTATATTTACACATGTAATTATCCCACTAACATAATGTTAGCACCAACATGTATTTTCCCAACATTCCCCCCCTTAGTGCAAACATGGGAAAAACCTTCCTTGTACTGTAACGTGCCGCTATGTAGCTTGCTCGTGATCTGGATGGTTTCAAGGACAATATCAACAACCTCTGGATGGTTTTCCAAGTGGTTAACCAACAACCACACAATGGATGGTTTTTTAGGATAGTACTAACAACCTCTGGATAGTTTTTCCAGTGGATGACTAACAACCACAATATCATGATGTTGCAATAGTATCATCGGCTCTCATCACTATCTCACTGCAGGGAATAACATAGGAAAATCTGTTGAATTATGTTGCTCCTACACACAAACTGAAAACTAGAAATGGAAATGGAACATTTGACCATGTTCCCCCCTCAATGTGGAATTTCCACTTATTCACATCACACAGGTACACTGCAAATTGAAGCATACATACCACAAAATGCCACCATAAATGATATGCAGCCCCGTCATTGGTGACTGATGAGAGGTTGTTGATTAACCTCCATCCTCATGTGCCTCTGTCTTCATGTTAATGACGCTGTTACCTCAACAGAATGTGACCATGAAGCTCAAATTACAATTTATCCCCACAAAATGGATGTCACATACAAGCGAAAATGCGTCCAGTTATTGAAAAGTGAGGCAATTTTGTTTTTGGACTTTTGACGACATAAAATAACACTTACAGTTACATGACTTTGACAATTAATGAAAATTTGACAAAACAACAAGGACTACATAACAAATCATGACTTTATGGCACTTGACACTACAAACTATGACCATGACAAAAAATATAAAACTCACACAACGGTAATCAAAACAAATGCTTACTCACAATTATACACATGTGATTCAATAAAAACTAGAATAAATTAATAATCTATACACAATATATTATAATTTTTACACAAAAACATAACAATTTGACAATTGCAATGCTCGCTATTTCTTAACAACTATAGTTATGTGTAAGTAATACTCAAATCTTACAGAGACTCAAATAAATATAAACCCTAAAATTTGTAATATTGTCCCGAAAAGACTCTTTTAACATAAAACATCTTATACCTGATCACTAAAACTATGAAAAACATATAATAATTATAACGATTCTTAAAACATCTTAAAAAAACTATGACCTATGGCCGAAGATACCCACGAGGCATGCATAAGGAGTCGAGACTTGTTGTTCATTATGCATCTAAGAACTGATTACAATTCATTCTAATCCACGTAGAAGTCTATGTAAACTGATAGATCATGTTTGACATATCACATGGTACAATGACATAGCTTGATTTGAAGTCTTTGTAGAAAATCTTCAATGGCGCTTCAAATTTGGAGATCTGGTGAAATATGCGAACACGTTTGCAGGATTTACATATTAGAAGTGGATTGTATTAGATGGAATATTCTCGCTGTTATCTCCAATGCATACAACTAAAATTCCACTGTTTACCTCCACAGAATATAAGTTGGAACAATGAAAACTATTTTGAATGGAAATATTCAAAGGATGATGCACACGCAGGTCGGCTAACACCAATGGAGAGCGCTATAGCTGGAATGCTTAAGATAAAAAAATTATGTCTAAACTTATTCGATGTGCTTTTCTCACACAAAAAAAAATCACTAAAATGTTGCAGTCACAAACTATAAACCTAAAATACTGCCATCTACATGGAAAATAACAAATTGACTGCCCCTTGGACAACCATTTAAAATTCCATGATATAGAGGATCAAACATTGCTCTGAAACCAAATGAAAATTTGGCAACACATAATATAATTTTCGTTACATTCACCATACAACATCATACATATTTATAGGAAGGATATTTACTATAAAATAGGAAACCTCCTACAACCACTCTCCCTAAATACGTGACTCTGGTTTAACCACCAAACCTCACATAAACAATTTAATAAACAACTTACGACGGTGGTTACATTTATATTTACACATGTAATTATCCCACTAACATAATGTTAGCACTAACATGTATTTTCCCAACATTTTGGATTTAAGAGAACTGGACTCTAGTTTCCAAATTTGAGTGTTTTTTATGTGATGACATTACACGAGTAAGAGGTGGCGGCAAGGGATGACGAGACGGTGCACATGGTGGGGCACGAACACGAGTAAGTCATTTGCATTTAATGTTGTTGGGTAGATTAGGTGTCATTTGGTTATTTAACATTTTCAGAATCATTAATGTGTCATTTTCATCCAAACTTACGACATATGGTAGGTTAGGAAAAAATACAAGTGGTTTTGGAGGGATTTTTATTTTGTTTTGTTGTTTAGTAATTTTTTGAGATTTATGGGTTGAAAAAGGCACAATTGCTTTTAGCCAGACACCATCAGCCCCCCTAAAGTAAGAGGGTCGATGGTATAGGTTAAGAGGCCAATAACATCAATAGTTGTAGATGTGGCTTTGTAATTTTGGATTTTACGTATTTAATTGATTTTTTGAGGTTTTGATTCTTGGTTTTTGTCATTTTGTACATGTAGGGAGACTGTAGGATCTACCTATAGAGGAGCGTTGATGTGGCATGGCTTAGTGGGTTGATTGTTGGGTTGTCTCAGGTAGAGGTGACCTAGTTACAAGGTTAGGGTTTTGGGAGCATCATGCAGATGCCCAGGATACCTTTAGATCTGGACCTGCTCCAGATGTTTTTGGTTGTATGAGAGATGAGTTCTAACACCTCTCGGTGGTGGATGGGACATGATGCCATAGAGATGGCCCTGACTTTACAGGATGTTCATGGGATTTTGAGGTTACTAATTAGAGGAACCTGTATATATTTTGATTTGACATTTGATGTTACATAGCAGAGAGCCTTGGCCATATGGGCTACTGGGAGCGAGATATACAATGAAGGTATGTTGTGCATCAGACTTAATGTAGTGTATGATGTAGATATTCTAGTTATCTGGAATGTGGTTATGGGGATTATTGTGGCACACATAGTATGCCATAAAGCAGATGGAAGCATCCAATTTTTTTTATAATATTGTTGGTCATTCAAACGTGCACCCGTGTCTCAGATCTGGGAGAGCCGAGTTGTTTGAGATAACAATGGAACCGTATCCAAGTTGTGGGACCTTGCACACTTAACACTGTTCTCTGGAGAAGGCCGATTCCTCTACCTATTTCTAATGCTACTGCTACTCCTAATGCTGGAAGGGAAAACTAAGCTAAAATGCTAAGAAACCAGGGATATAAGGATAACAAAAAGGAAAAATAAACTAAGGGAGGTGATAACACCAGAAAAAGAGGGATGAACACTATTTGTTCTGAGTGGAAATGATGGGGAAAACATCGAGGGAGGTTAGGCTCATGTAGCACAAACCAATACACATTTACACGATCAGTTCCATGAAACACAACTAGAAAATGGAGATGCAAGGGACGTAAGGTGACACAACAAACACATAATGAAAAAGGAAGGAAAGAAGAAGGAATACAAACACATTAGGACAAAGAATAACCAAAAAACAATGCTCCCATTACTTCCAGGAATGCACAGATTGTTACAATGGCGAGAGAGGCCGATATACCTATGCACGAGCTAGATATAGAGGTATGTAACTATAAATTCAAAGATATGAAGTCCTTAGCAAAGAGCTTAAGGATCCAAAATGTCCAACATTAACAATGAGCACAACTCTTACATTTATAGATGAATCGATGGAAGAAAAAGAGGAGGGAAAACCTGAATTTGGAATACAACAATAAGCATTCAATGCCCTGCAAATCCACCTGCAAATCTATGAAATGCACCTCCCTAAGTCTACTTGGTGTTTAGTAGAAGGAAGGAGGTGAAATACATGTCAAATAGATTGGTTGGAGCAATCAGATCTTCTCATCAATGCCCAGAAAGACATTTTCCCAATTTTCACCTACCAGATCTACAATTTTTTTGAATTTGAATATTAAACACTGTAGCCTACATCATCAGCTATTGATTGAGACTAGGCATGCATCGATCAGAGATCTGTAGCAAAAGACATGGCTGTTAGAAGATTGTCAGAGCTGTCTGTGCACATGGATTGGATGAAAGGTCGGTCAACTATTTTTTTATTTCTACCATGTGTCATACATTGGTTGATTACAAGGATTTGGCACCTAACTGGTGCACTCTGGTTGGTTACATATAGCACACTCAAGATTTTTAGATGATGACATGGCATGAAATGACATAGAAGAAGGCGAAAAGGTACGCGTGTGGAAGAATGAAGCGCGAGAGGAAAATAAAGGAAGAAAACACACAATGGTTTCATGCATGGGATAAATGGGAGAAATTCCTAAGGAATAAATGTATGGTCAAGGAGAAATATTATAAAGTAATGTACGGGGGGGCACACATGATGCATAAACTACTTGGAAGAAGCTGGGTGAGTAGAAGGTGCATGTGAGGGGAAAATGGAGCAAAGAGGAAAAGGAAAATGAAAGGATGGAGAAAAGGGAGAGTGTGTAAGAGCGTGCAAGGAAACTACAACCAAGTGAATGTGCCAAAGAGATAACTGAAGTGTGCCCAATCTAGAATGTATAACCAAAGAGCTAGAATGTGAATACAAGTTTTCCAAATATCTAGGGAAGTTATTTGGATAATAATTTTGACAAATTTCAGGGCCATATTCCTATTAGATGAAGGGGATCAGTAGCCTGGAGCATCCAACATGGAGTCTGCTATGTAATCATGAATCTTTGATCTGGGATCTTGAAGAACTGCCCATGAAGTCACTTGAAGAATCATTTCTTAAATCTGTTATGAATAATGCAAAACTACTAAAAAATGTTGGAAGATAATCAACATCCTCAAAGCAAAATAATAGCACACACAAGAAGCACACGAGGATAAATAATTATGTAAAAACAAACAATGTGTGTGTAGTGCACTTGGAGGAATTGAAAACTACTCTAATATAAACAGAAATGATGCAACAATTCAATGGAAAGGTTTGAAATATATCCCATTGACTGGAATTTGCATCGTGCCTCCATCAAGATGAGACAAATCAAAAGAGTTAGCCTCCTTGTATGAACTGATGATATATGAGCCACTCCAAAGTGCATCAAACTTTGAATGGCATCCTGGTTTATCTCTTTCAAAATCCCATTTTTAGACTAAGTCCCCAAATTTGAAAGCTTGAGTCCTAGACTTTTTGTCAAACCACTTTTTTGTTGCTTGCTAATGTTGTTCTATCTTGATCATGATGGAGTTCCTTGATTCTTTAAGTTTAACCAGCTCTGCCATTCTAATTTCTTGCTGGTCTACGCCCTTCAATTCTAGCTTCTGGGAAAACTCTAATAAAGGAAATTCAAGAGATAATGGGAGTCTAGCTTCCTTACCATAAACCATATTATAAGGCAATGCACCTATTGCCTTCTTTAACTATGATTCTATCTTCCCAAAGCGCGCGTGAGACCTTTATATGCCACTCTCTTTAGTTGATGTTCATTGTGTGTTTCATGATCTTGATCAGGTTCTTGTTTGTCGATTTTTCCAGACCATTACCCTGAGAGTAATAGTTAGAAGAAGTATTCAAATATATTACAAGACATAACACCTAATTAGTAATTCTGGTACCAAGGAAGGATTTTTCATTATTAGAGATAATGGTTTGAGGAATGCCAAACCTTGTCATAATGCCTTCGAGAAAGTTCAAGATGACTGACTTGATTGGCTCCTTGAGTGCGATAACTTCTATCCATCTTGTGAAGTAGTCTGTAGCCGTCAACAACCATTTTTGGCTAGTGCTTGTAGTAGGATTGATCATTCCTATGAAGTCAGGACCCCATTGTGCAAAAGGCTAATCAACTTGGATTGGTCGGAGGGGAAGTGCTGCCAATATTTTCTTACCTACAAAGAAAGCACATTCTCTACATGTTGTGACATAATTGTGTGTGTCCATGAACATGGTAGGCCAAAATAGTCCTATCATCATGATCTTCATTGCTATAGATTAGGCTGATAAGTTTCCACCAGAGAATCCATCGTGAAATTCTGCTAACACTTTTTGAGTCAACGCGCTATCGATACACCTCAACAGAATGCTATCAAGATACTTCTTAAAGAGAAGACCATCAATCAACACAGATGGGATAGATTTCAACCTCAAATATCTTATTTTTAATTTGTTCAAACCAGGAGGGTATGCGCCATCAGAAAGGAATGTGATCATTTCCTTCATCCAGCCGCATACGCCAGGGGCTTCATTCTATTTAAGTTCTGCATGTGGGAGTTCTTCATCCAGAAATAATGAAGTCTCAGGTTCATTTTATGCATCCTCAACAATCTGCTTATAGAGCACACTACCTCTTATAAGCTTTGTGGCTTTGATATTCGCATCATACTCCATGATTTTTGTCACCCATCATGCTCTCTTCTCGCTAATTTATGCTCCTGTGATGAAGTCTCTAACACTTGCGTGTGAAAATAACACCTTAATATGATTTGTGGAGAGCATGATTTTAAACTTCTTGAGCATGTGCATGATGGCATAGACCTATTTCTTTGTTTGACTGTATTTCAACTCATAGTCCTTCAATGTTTGGCTGAAGAAAGCCATTGGTTACTCTAGCCCTTGATGATTTTCCTATGTCAAGACAACAACAACACTTGCATTAATGCCATAAAAATAAAGGAAAAAATACCTTGAGTAATCTGGGTTGATGAGTGTTGGTGTGCAAGTAATCTCATGCTTGATCCTATTGAAGCTTTCTTTTCCTTCTGATGTCCATCTTAAGGTTGTGTCTTTCTTGAGCATGAGGGTGATGGGCCTTACCAGTCCTACAAAGCTAGGAATAAAGTTCCTAACAAAGTCAATTTTACCAAGAAATGGCTGAAAGAATTTTTTGTGCACTGAAAAAGAAAGGGCTAGGATGGTGGAAACATGTTCTGGATCAATTGCGATGCCATCCTTTGAGACCATATGGCCTAGAAGCTTTCCCTACACCACTGCAAAATTGCACTTCTTAGGGTTAAGAGATACCCCATACTTTCTACATCTCTAAAAGACTTTCTCCAGGTGTGCCATGTGATCCGTGCTTTTCTTTGAGAAGATGGTGATGTCATCAAGGTAGACCAGGATGAAGTCATTGATATATCCTTTGAATGCAATATCCATGGCGTGCTAAAATGTTGCACTTGCATTTGATAGACAAAAGGGAATTTTCTGATATACATATGTCCCCCACTTGGTTGTAAATGCTATTTTGAATCGATCCTCTTCCTTGACTAGGATTTGATTGAAGCCAGAGTATCCGTATAGCATAGAGAACCTTTGTGCACCAACCACAGTCTGTAAAATCTATTCCATAGAAGGAAAAAGATAATGATCCTTCAATGATGCCTTGTTTAAATCTCTGAAATCAATGCAAAGTCTGATTTCACCATTCTTCTTGTGTACCGGAATAAGATTTGTGACCCAAGTAGAATAATTGATCAGAAATATTATCTTAGCCTCAATGATCTTAGATAACTCCTTCCTCATGAGGGGCTTTATCTTTGGGTTGAATGGTGGCTATTTTTGTCTAATTGGCTTGATACCAGGATCAAGATCAATGGATTGTTGAGAAACACTTAGATCAAAACCTTTCAGGTCTTTATATTCCCATGAGAAGATATCATTGTATTTTTGACAGAGAGTTATGAAGGCCTTCTTTTCATTATACACATAATCTTTACTGAGCAACAAATTCTTTCTGCACGCAATAGTAACTAGGGAGTAGTTTTCTTGCACGACATGCATATACTTTTCTTCACCCTTAAACTCATCATCAGGGATAAAAAATTATTCTAAGGTGACCATCACTATAGGCAACTTGTTTGTCTTAAGTTGTATCACTTGGTCACCATAATTGTCATGCAAATCATCTTACATGCTTAATGAGAACTCAACTTCTTTATAGATGAATTGAACTATCTATGTGTCACTATCAAACACTTTCCAGATGATGTTGTTGTCTAGAATGGATGGCCTAATCACCATCTTGATGTGCTGATTGTTTCCTTTGAAAAATTCCTCAACAGGGGAGAACTGCAAACCGAGCATGGCCATTTCATCGGCTTCTTTGTTTATCTTGCATGGCACCACCTATAGATTTAGAGAATCAAAGCTCTCAAGGAGATCCCAGAATTTGTGTCTATAATATTTAAGAACTTTATTATTTGTTGTGCACTTGTTGGTGACTTGGTGTATAACCAATTATGTGTCCCAAAATATTTGTAGTGCCTTGATTTTCTTCTTCTCAGATATAAGCAGACCATGCACCAATGCATCATATTCTACTACATTGTTGGAAAATACAAACTGCAACCTGTACGTGAAGAAGAATTTATCATCCTTAGGAGAAATGAGAACAATTCCCGTACCCGCGTGATATTTGTTTTTGGATCCATCAAATTATAATTTTCACAGACCAGGATTCTCTCCACTTTACTTGAGTGCACGCAAAAGCATAGCTTCTTCTTTAAGGATGCAGTAGGTACCAAGCCTAGTTTCATAAGATTCCAACTCCTTAGCATATGGATCAAATTTATTGTGTGCCTCTACCAATTCATCCAACACTAAGTCTGGGATAGGAGGTGTGAGAGGCTACTCTTTAGAAACTGAAACTTGTTCCTCTTGAATTAAACAATTGGCTTTGAGAGGGGATGTGACATATGACTAGACAAGTAACCACCTACTTTAGTAGTAAAGTCCCTTGACAGACACATGATAAACAAAGGGGGTAGATCAATGATTGACACATCTTGAGTTATTGTCAAACTTGGACATGCATGGAGGGTTAACTAAAGATCCTTGATAATTCCTATGATAGTTACAGTTGAACCATCAAGTTGCAGGAATCCTTTTGTTAAGGGGCTATACTTAAGACCTAAGACATCAACAATTTTCTTAGGCATGACAGAAGTACTGGCACCTAAGTCAATCATACAATTATGGACAAGATGTTTGACTATGATTAAGGACATATAGAATGGTGGGGTTTCGAAAACCTTATTTGCTTCTCCTCTTGGTAGATATTTAAAAAAGCGTGAGGCTTCTGGATAACTGAGTCAGCATGTGGAAGTTGGGTCAAAGCTTCATGAAACAATTCGCGCTGAGATGGAATGATCAGGGCATCCCACATTGTAACATTTGTGTTTGTCTTCTTCATCTGATCCACAATGCTGAATGGAAGACACACTGACTTATGTATTTGAGGCACAACAAAATTCTTCTTAAGTTGTTTAAGCACAGAGGTAGGAGCCTTAGCTGGTGTAGAGGCTTGAACTACCAAAGGAGGGGTGCGTGCCACTTGAGGAGGAGCTTTGGGTGGAGCCTCACATGTAGGAACTTGGAAAATTTTACTGCTAGATGCCTTAGCTTCTTCCTTTTAATTTTTAGGGTTTGTTTGTGTTGCTAGAATTGAAACTTATGTGCCAGATTTGAGCATTATATTCTTATACATTATGTTTTTTGTAACCTGGGCACATGGCCTACTTGCATCATCTGCAATTTGGTTGATTGTGAAAAAGTCCTCAATACAAAATAATATCAAGTTAGATTTAGGAGGATCCTTTGAATTTTCTTGGTTCTTAGGCTTGTTCACGCTAATGGAAGGTTCACAGTTAGAAGCATTTTGGATCATATAAGCATGTGCATGCGCAACATCAATGCATAAAATATTGACTATGAGGCATATTGTAAGGGAAGCACCACTCTGATTCTTTTGCCATGTTTTTCTAAACTAGAACAAGTGCATGGCTTATGCTGGGCATTGGAAGGGGTTGTGCAGGAGGAATAAATTACAAAGGCAAGTGTGCATTAACATGCCATCTATCATTCTACTAGTTTTTTCCATATCTCTGATTTACATATTTCTAATTTAGTCAAATTTAATTTATACTTCTCCTTATCCTATTTTTGTCTGGTTTATTGATTTTTCCTTGTGCTTATTTTTCCCTAGGTGGATGGTTCACACCACCAAGGTTGAATGATTTGGTTTTACACCTGATTAGAACTACCTATGTGGGCTTGCACCTATTTATTTTCCAATGATATGACCTTATTGGACAAGTTTCTAATCAGGGCCTTCAATTATTCATCTTCTTTCTATTATGTGGGGGAGTAGGACATCGATGCAATTAGTTGCACGCTCTACAATGGAATGAGAACAATAGAAGGCTATGAAATTGGAGACATCTCTAGGAATAAGGGCATGGGAGGCCTAGGAGCTAACTTTCCCTCATGAATAAGACTATTTTCTTCCCTTATGGAAATGTTGTATGCAACAGGTAAAGTCCTACCTCCCATGGATTGAATCATGACTCAAATGTCACTATTAAAAGCCCTTAGATAATATAGGAAAGCATGTTGGGTTGTAGGCCTTACCACTTGTGGGATTCTGTCCCAAGTCTTTTGGAATCTGATGTTGAAGTCAATCATCTACTCGTCAGGCACGCACTTTGTTGTGGTCAGTTTCTCTACTAGTGATAGATGATCTAAATTATCTTCAAAGTAGTTGTATAGGGATATTCCAAGCTCATCCTAGGTAGTAATAGTTACAAGTCTCAGGCCACGGTACCATTGGATCACTTTTCCTTTGAAGGAGGCTGCAAGGAGTCTGACTACTACATCATCATACATGATTAGATAGACAAAGCACACATTTTCTACATCTTGAATATGCTTGACAGGGGTGACTTTATTTTCTCCCATGAAGTATGGAATGCTCTTGAGCGCAACTGATGGCATATCATACTGAGTATTAAGATTAAGTGGGATTCCACCAGTGAAGCTAGACAAGTTCCTTGGAGGAGGAGGAGGTTGAAGCACCATGATAGGTCATGATTGTTTGTTGTGATGAGGAGTAGAGTACGCACGATGCGTTGGAGATGGAGATACATGCCTGGAAGCTCTACCGCATGTGCTTCTTGGAGAAATATGGAGATATTCAAAGGATCCTTCTTCTGTAACACTCTATCTGGTATGCACTCTTCTCATAAAAAGGCACTTTAACTGCTAAAACAGTAGATCTGGGTGTTGGGAGTCACTAGATGTGTTTGAAATGAGCCTCAAAAGGCTGGAAATTGCTAGATCACACACCAAACTTAGCAATTCTGAAATCTAAGATTTCACTGCTTGTCCCACTGGTTGTTCCAGAAACTATTGGTCTTTCAAACATGCACCTATGTCTCAGATATGGGAGAACCAAGTTGTTTGAGACAACAATGGAACCATCTCCAAGTTGTGGGACCTTGCGTACTTGAGAAGATTCTTTGGAGAAGCCCAGTTCCTCTACCTATTTCTATTACTACTGTTAGTCCTAATGCTGGAAGGGAAAACTAAGCTAAAATGCTAAGGGACTAGGGATAGAAGGATAACATAAAGGAAAACTAAACTAAGGGAGGTGTTAGCACCAAAAAAGAGGGATGAACACTATCTACTCTGAGTGGAAATGATGGGAAAAGCATCGAGGGAGGCTAGGTAGGCGTAGCACAAACCAACACACATTTACACAATCAGTTCCACGAAACACAACCAAAAAATAAATCTACAAGGGACGTAAGATGACACAAAAAACACACAATGCAAAAAGAGGGCAAGAAGAAGGAATGAAAACATGTTAGGATAGAGAATATCCATAAAATGATTCTTCCACCACTTCCAAGAATGCACAGGTTGTTACAATAGCAAGAGATGCCAATATCCACATGCATGAGCCAGATTTAGAGGTCTACAACTCAAAATACAAAGATATGAAGTCCTTAGAAAAGATATTAAGGATCCAAAATGTCCAACATTAACAATGAGCCCAACTCTTATATTTATAAATGAATCGATGGAAGAAAAAGAGGAGGAGGGAAAACCCAAATTTGAAATAAAACCACCAACAACAAGCATTCAATGCTTGCAAATCTATCAAATGCACCTCCCTAAGTCTTTTTGGCATGTAGGAGAAGGAAGGAGGTGAAATCCATGTCAAATTGACTGGTCGGAGCAATCAGATCTACTCATCAATGCCTAGAAAAACATTTTCCCATTTCTCACCTACCAGATTTGCCAATTTTTTTGAATTTGAATATCAAACACTATAGCCTATGTAAACAGCTATTGATTGAGACTAGGGATGTGCCTATCAGTGCTATGTAGCAAAATATATGGCTGCCAGAATATTGTTAGAGATGTCAGTGCACAAAAAACACGTGGCACACATGGATTGGCTGAAAGGTTGGAATACTATTTTTTCATATCTGCCACGTGTCATACACTGGTTAATTACAAGGATTTGGTGCCCAGATAATGCGCTCTAGTTGGTTACATGTAGCACACTCAATCTTGTCAGATGATGATGTGGCACGGAATGACATAGAAGGTGTGAAGGTACACACGTGGAAGAATGAAGCATGGGAGGAAAACAAAGGAAGGGTGTGCACAAGGGTTACACGTGTGGGAGAAATGGGAGAAATTTCCAAGAAATAAATGTATGGTCAAAGAGAAACTATTACAAAGTAATGTGTGGGGTGCGAGAGGGCAATGGACTTAGGGCATGTAAAGCAAGGATGCATAAACATTTTGGAAGAATCTGGGTGCACAGAAGGTGCATGTGAGGGAAAAATGGAACAAATAGGAAAAGGAAAATGAAAGGATGGATAAAAGGGAAAGTGTGCAAGGGTACACAAGGAAACTATAACCAACTGAATGAGCTAAAGAGATATTTGAATTGCTCACAATCTACAATGTAGAACCATATAGCTAGAATGTGAATACAAGTTGCCCAAATAACTAGGGAAGTTATTTGGATAATGAGAGGACTTTGAACATTTCAGCCATTAGTACAGGTGGGTCCAAATGATGTTATATGACAACCCTATATAGGGAATGTGGATCAGTGGCCCAGTTGGCCAAGAGTAAAGTTCTTGAAGGCCATTACTGAGGTGATAGGGAATTACTTATATTGGGTAGAGACCCACTCAGTGAGAAGTGTCCCGAGGTAGTTCAGATGACCAACAATTATGGTAATACTACCATTGCCACCCTATCGACATCGACATGCTAGAGAGGTTGCAGGAGGAAAGGAGAGGGTACTAGTACTATGGCCCCGTAGGGTACGAGTAGCAAGTGGATAGGGTTAGAGGTAGCGCAGACATGGTGGGGATGTTTAGGGCCCACCATGGGTTATAACAAATAGTGGTTTAAAGGAGGGATCTGACAGAGGATTCATTGATACAGGTTCGCAGGGTGGAGGTGCAAGTGGTGCTTGTCCTAGTGCTAAAGTGGGAGTAGTGGGACAACTAACAACATTGTAGAGGGAGTATCAGATGCGCTAGGTAGGAGGAGGATATCTGACACCTGTTAGGGTCTAGATCGCCACATACCTAAGATAGAGGCCCAAAGCATAGTGCATGGGAGACTTGGTAGTAATTCCCTGAGATAGATGGGCACAATATACAGGAGCAAGACCTCATCATGATGATGAGGGGGAGGAGGTACTAGGCAGCCGAGGAGATGGCAAGAGTGTTATAGAGAGGCCCGAATAGCCAAGTATGCATGTTCTTATGTTATTTAGATGGTTCTTGAGAAATAGTTCTTGTGTGATACTTGTAGTGTAAGTGACAAGTGTCGTTGTACTTGGTTTTGTAGAGAAGATAGTGGAGGAGTGACACTCCTTGATAAATAGTGCCCACCATGAGATCTTGGATATTGTGTTGGATGTTCAGGATACAATAGTGATGATTGATCCAACAACATCATCAACAGGAGATTCAGTGGGTGTCTTCTATCTAGTTGGAGAGGCATCTAAGACCTTGTGGAGATACATGGATGCATACACACTTGCGGCCATATCCAACATAAATGTGATGTTGCAAAGCTTATTACATGTGTGGGTAACCTTGGTATAGGAGTAGGCTTCCCACTTATCAAATGCTCGAAGGACGGACAAGAGGAATACTGCACTAGAGGCACAACTAGCGAGAGCACAGGGAGAGGCGTCTAGAGCTCGACCTAGGGCGAAGTCTTTAGCTCGCATAACCTGAGATACTAACATGAATCCATTGGTCCAAAGCATCCAGAGACCCCCACAAGGGGTGAGGGTACTTGATCCTTATTGTAGATGGTCCATAGTCATGTACTAAATTTTGTATCATTTTGTTGATGTATAAAAAACTGTTTTGACACACACACATGATGGTTATTTTGGTGATGTTGTTTATTAGATGTTTGTCGTATATATGTTACTTTTCTTATCATTTTCCTGCTTTTTGCATGTATGTGATAATATTCATGTTACTAAGGAATAATGATGATAGAATTGGATAAGTAAAACTGGTGGGAGGGGGAATATGTAGAATAACCCAACCCATGTGATGTGAAGAAGCCAAGAGGTAGAAAAAGGCCAAGAAATCTAATGATAGGATGTCAAGGTGTTGTTCGGTGAATAAATCTAAGGATGACCATAATCCTAAGGGAGAATATGCATAATACAATGGCAATCCAGTGGGAAATATTAGGGTGTACAAAAGCCAAAATAGGCAGAATCATGATCACGACACTCTAATGGTAAGAGGAACCAGGGCTTACGAAATGACAGATCCAAGCAGGGCAGTTAGCCCAAGTGAGGATGTGATTAAGTAAATATAGAAAAATATAGATGCTAAATTATAATTAAGTTACAATGAAGATATAGATATGTAATAACATACAGATTTTGACACAAACAAGAATCTAGAACAATAATGAAACCCTAATTGTAAGAAAAGGGGTAAAATACTTAGCTGATTCACAATAATTATGAAGTTGTATTGAGCTGGAAAACTGGTGAAACAAAAAAGCACAATGTCGCAATCGAGCCCAAAAAATGCAAAGTTGTCAGGAATGTCGGGACTAGGACGCCTATGTTGGGTTAGGGGTGCCTAAGGTGCTGTAGACCTCCTCTGGGCACTTGTGACTGCTCAGAACCCCAGGAACTCAGTTTTGCAGGGTCACAAGATGTTTGTTGGATGTCACCTTTAGTCTTCTGTAATTCATTGCTTGATCATTGAATTCGCTTGAAACCTGCAAAGAGAAAGAGCACCTAAAAAACCCCAAAAGACATCAAATCCTAAAAAGAAAAGGATACAAATGGGGAATTGGGCTGACCACAACGGTCACCCAACTGAGTGGAATTATGATCTAGGTGTTGCACTACATTTCAAACTCTATGTAGTTTTGCGTGTGTGTGTAGAATCATGCCTAGGTGGCTCTTGTGCAAGTTATACTTGATAGCGAGCAATATCTATATGTAGGAAATGTACATAAATGTGTGCATGGAAAAATGAACTTTCCCTCCTATGAAGTGTATGTAGAAGAATATAGTCCTTTATCTTGAATGGATGCTAGATGGGTGCTTTTATGCTCTTGTAATGCCTTTGGATGCAACCTTAGGTGATGATATTAGATGCTTAGTGTTTGGTATTTTATTATGGTCATATATCTTTGTCTTTATATGATTCCCCTGCTTGAATTATATGATTTACCACTAAAAGGCTGACCACTAAGAAAATAATATGCCCAACAGCTAGAAAGCACCCAAAAGATGCGATCAAGATACAAAGAGGTCGGGGGTGCTCAAAAGGGATAGGGGCACTGACATCCTGGCTGGGTACTAGTATCTTGGTTATAGGCATTGGTGTCTAGACTTAGAAAAAATGAAGTGTCGAAAGTCAGACTAGGAAAGAAGGCATGTAAGACCAAAAAGGAAAACATAAAACAATTTAAGAGGCTAAAGATAGTGGTCAATTAATACTTTTCTCATTTAGAAATCATATGAATAGCAGTATATGATCAGGACTAGAAATATACTCAAAGTGAGTGATTTATTGTTTACAGGATGTAGTGAGATACAAGGAGATGCATGAAAACCCAAGTGGGAGCTGAGATCCCAAGTGAAGGAAAGAAAGAAAATGCAATCGAGGTATTATATATAGCTAGCCACGAGGGGCAAAAGATTGTAAGATGTCAATGATGATATCGTCGACCTGGTGTAAGATGTGACTTCTAGCATAACTCATGAGGTCCTCTATGTCATGCTTTGTAATAGTGACTTATTGATGGACTTCAGATCTCATGGTAAATAGAGTGTCATTGATTTGATCCTCTATTCGGGTGAGAATGTCACATTGAATGTTATCCATAGTGGGACGAGGATCAGGGCAAGGTGGTGGTCTGTAAGTAGGTTGTGATCTAGCTAGTCAAAGGGAAGGTGGTTTGTTCTGAGAGGAATTTACACCGTGCTTCCAATTGTGGGAAGAGGTTTTGAGAGCTTGACACTTGCTACACATAACCTGATAGTTAGCATCGGTATGCGTATAATACCTCTGATGAGAACAAAAGAAGGGAGCTTAAGCGGAAGGTTGTGTAGCCTTTCTAGTTTGGTCACGTTTGACCTCAACTTTGAGCTTCTTCATTTTCTAGTGATAAGCCCTATAGTCTGAGACATCATGTCCTAGGGCCTCATGTCATGTGCAATATGACTTGGTCATAGGGGACTAGGTGTCATAAGGGTAAGAGGTATGGAGGGAAGTTTTGTAGGATGTGAAGTGTTAATGAGAGTAGATGGGGATGGTGTCAATGTAATGGGGGATGGTGTCAATGTATTGGGTGATGATGGAGCCATTTGTGGCCCAATCATCGAATCACAGTAGATGTGGTCATCAACCATGAGGTCATCAAATTCGTAAGTGAAACTTACAACCTGATCATCTGCTTTTGTAAGGGAAAATGGGTCGACTAGATGGATGATAGAGTGTGTAGGTGTAATATGAGGTGAAGGGGTCAGTGGAGCAATCTGAGTCTCGAGAAGTGTTTTGCTATGTACCTTGGGATATTATATTATAATGTATATGGTTTGATGGAGATGTCGACATGTGGCACACATCCCCTTAGTTAGTTATATGGGCTCACATTGGAATTAGTTATATTGGGTAATGAGTCGGTCTACATTGGGATTAGGTGTTACCCATACCATTTAAAGGATGTGAGTATCATTATGAGGAGGTCATGGAGGTATGAGTTGAGTATTCTACTTGGTAGAGGTATATTGGAGGTGTCCCCCTCGAAGTGGATTCCCATCTTGGGAGATTGTGGAGTTACCCCTTCCTTAAGGAGCATTGTATGGTGTTTCCCTACCTTAAGGATATTATTCTACATATATTGAATATTTAGGCATCTTAACCCAAATACATCTCTTGTGTTGTGTTATCTTCTGCAAATTATTCATTTATTATATGCAAAGTTCTTATCAAATGGTATCAGAGCATCGATTTCGGCAAAAAATTGGGTCTAAACCCTAATTTTAGTGATTTAGCTATATTTTTAAATCAGTTGTGATTTTTTTCTCATTTTTCTTACCATAGTTGTGAAAGGGTTTCAGAAAGCTACAGTCTAAATTTCATAAATTTTCAAGGTGTTTTGTGCAAGTTATTACATTTTTAGGGTTTCACCTAAATTTGCTTCACAGGTTGTATTTTTTGGAATTAATTTTCTAAAGTTTTACTAGAATTGTGAATCCCCTTCATAAATCTATGGTAGAAATTTCAGATTTTTTGGATATAGTTTGAAGAAATTATTGATATTTTTAAGGTTTTACATAAAATCGGCCTACAGGTTGCAATTTTCCATATTTCCTTGATTTTTTAACATATTCGGAAAGCTCTCACAATTTTAGTAGGGGTTACTTTTTTGTGGTTTCAGATTGGAGGTGAACTTATAGATGAAATCATCAGGTCAAATATTGGTCAAAGGAGTAAGTTTGTGAAACCCTAATTTTTGTGCACGATGGATATACCAATTTTTTATGGCAATGGAGAATTTGATGCAAAGAAATGGTGGATACAATTTAAACAAATGTATTTTGAAGAATGTTTAGTATGGGTTAGTTTTTATCTTCATCTTGGTGGGAAAGCATGATATTGGTATTCTTATTTGGATATAGATCTATTAGATTGGGATTGGGAGGAAATGGAAGATATTTTCTTAGCTAAATGGGCAACAAAAAAGAAACATAATTTTGTTAAAGAAGAAGAAGAAGAAGAAGAAGAAGAAGAAGAAAATGTTGATGATGAAGTTATTACACATGATAGTGCATCTCCAAAGAAGGAAGCTTCAATATTTTAGTTTGAAGGGTGTATTCAAAGAAAAAAGGTAATTGTTTCCATAAACCCTAGCAGCAAATATAACTTCATCAATATGGATGTAGCTCAAAATCTACATGTGCAAGCAAAACATATCAAGGAATCTCAAATGGATGGTAAGCAGATTAATTTTTTTGAAGATTTAAAGCTCTCTATGGATAAATATGTTTTACATTCATATTTTTATGCTTTAGATATGGATGGTATGGATATTGTTCTTAGATATCCTTGGTTAGAGACATTGGGAACACTTAATCTTAATGTGCAAAAGAAATTCATGAAATTGTGGTACAAGCGAAAGAAAATTACATTGCAAGATATCACACTTAGCAGGAAAAAAATTAATATAAATGAGGATCATGAAGAGGAATTTTAAGATGATGAAGAAGGGAATAATGCTTATTCAGAAGGAGAGGCTGCATAAAAAGATGAAAAAGAAAAAATAATTCATATACTCAAGAGAAAAAAGAAATAGCAAACAAGGTGGAAGAGAAAAATAAAGAAAAAGTTGATAAGGTTGAGGATACCAAGGTTGCACCATATAGACACCCACATCATCATGAGAGGTAAAAGTCATGGAGGTATGATTCGAGTCTTCTACTTGGTAGAGGTATATTGGAGGTGTCCCCCTCGAAGTGGATTCCCATCTTGGGATATTGTGGAGTTACTCTTTCCTTAAGGAGTATTACAGGGTGTTGCCCTACCTTAAGGGTATTATTCTGAATATATTACATATTACGACATCTTAGCCCACCCATATATCTTGTGTTGTGTTATCTTCTACAATTTATTGATTTATTATATGCAAATTAAAAGGATGGGTAACTCCTAATCCCAATGTAGGCCGACTCATTACCCAATATAACTAATTCCTATGTGATCCCATTTAACTAACTAAGGGGATGTGTGCCACATGTCAGCATCTCCATTAACCCGTCTACATTATAATATCATATCCCAAGGTACATAGCATGTTTGGCTAGAAGAAGTATCAACCATATTCGAGGATTCTTTGTGTATGAAGACAACATTTATATCATGAGCATGTCATGTGTGAAGGATCTCTTGGTAATGCAACAATTCCCGGTCACGAATCTGGGCATAACTAGCCAAGTGGGGATCATCTAAAGCATTATCATCATCGTAATCCGAAGTGGAGGCATCCACTGCATAAGAGTCGACTATAGTCTCCAATCAAACCACATGCTCTGATGGAGGATGTGGTGTATGTGAGATGACAACATGAACCAAAGGCTCCTTCTTGCGAGAACAAGGCCACAAGGAAGGATGTAATTGAGATATACTAAGCTCAAGAAGCTTAGAAGTATTAATTATAAGTGTGATCTCATTAAGCTTGTCATTATCAGACTCCAAGAGATTGGGAGGTGTATGCCCAACCAATTTGGGATAGCTAACATTTCCATGGAGAGAATCTACAGGATAGTCGAAGCGTTGATATTCCCAAAAGGGGGTGACAGATAGCTCATCTAGTGTTGTAAGTTTGTATGTCCCCCTTATTTGGAGTTTTTCGTAGTTACAAGGAATATGATCCCCCTAAATATTATAGATAGCTTATTGGTGAGAAAATTTGACACATTGACAAGAAAATTAAGTGACTGTGTGCATGCAATGAGTCCAAGGTCACCCTAGAAGAATATTATAAGATAGGGAAAAGTTGAAGACAACGAATTAACTCAAACAGTTCTAAGAGGAACAATGATGGGTAACCAGATACATCCCATGGGAGGCATCTATCGACTATCATACCCTTGACAAATGGTACGTGTATATTTTAAGTTATCTATGAAGAAACCAAGGTCCTTAATGAATTTTAATGAGGTAACACACATGTCAGATCCTTCGAACATGTTTGACTGTAGTATAGCCAATTTGAAAGGAGATGAAAATAGGTGGATCATCTGCATGAAGAAATAGTTTGTCAGAGATCATGAAGGCTATATGGAAGGGAATTCAAGAGTGAGCATTCATGGCTAGGTTAGTTTGAATGGATAGCTCTTCACACTGACGATGGATGTTTTCCTCTAAGCCATGCAATGTGGTACTTTTCCCCAAAGTGGAATGAAAGGGATTGTTTGTGTCAAATAATGTTGCCATGAGATGCTCACAGTGGCAACACAATGTACGCACGAGTTCTAGAAAATGAATTTAGCTAGGAATTTTTATAAGCACTTCAAAAGGGTCCCACTCATCATGACTGAGTTGTGTAATGGGCTGAGAGTGATGGGAGTCCTTAGGAATATATCCAGAAGAAACAAGGGTAATCAAGGATGGTTCAGAAACTTTTTTTTACTCAGTTTCTAAACTATCAACCTTGCAAGTTTGAATTTGACAAGGGCCGATATTGCCTGTAGGAACAATGTCAGACACCATCGGCCCTATAAGAGATTATCCACAAGGGATAATAATGCTTGTAGTAAGGGAATCAGTCATAAACACCATCAGTCATGTAGGATATTTTCCACAAGGGCCGATGACGTCTAGAAGAGGGATATTTCTACTTTGAGAAGCCTAATTTTGAGGTACATAAGGATATATAACTCTGTGAGTTCAAGGTTAGAATAAAATGGGGTATTTAGGTTCTATATAAGCTATGACATGCCTAACATCATTCATGGAAAACAAGATTTCAAGAGGATAGTCTATCTCGACTGCATTGGTCATAGCATGCTCTTACTTCTTAGAACTTTCACCAACATTATGGTTAGACATAGGATTAGAGTAGACCTGTAGCTTCTCATTAGCTTGGTTAATTACTTTGTGATGATCTTTTTTTTGTGCTCCATCACAGGCTTTGATCGCTCTAGTCAAACGTTCCCAAGTGATGGTGTCATGGTCGAATTGGGAGCCTAGGAAGAAGTTGATGACAACCATGTGTAGTGCACAACAATTCTCATGGGAGTGACCCCAATTAACATGTCACCAACATAATTTACTTTCATCATGCCATTGAGAAACATGTCAAGAGGGATCCAAGATCATGTTATATGGCTTAGGTAAGTGATGTTTCACCTCTTCCTAACTCAATGGTTGATGATAGTTAGGTTGAATTTTGTTATTGTTAGTTTGTTGGTCAATGTTGAAAACAATCCTATTTGAATAAGTAACACTAGGAAGAGTATCAAAGACTTCATCATCTACCACGTTGTTATTCTTATAATGCTAAAGGATTTGGACTTGTTTTTCGGGTTGTGTCTTAAGAGAAACTTTCATGAACTCTCTTATGAGGTAGTCTTGCCAATTAGCTTGTTTAAAAGCATCTTATAGACAAGTAGGAAAAAAGGACATTACCTTGTATTGAAGGTGAGGTTCAAGAGCTCGTAGGAAAATTTGGAAGAGGCTATCATTAGGCATGTTGTGTTTAGGTCATATAGACAGGGTCTTCTAACATTTGATGAAGGCTTGTGCTAATTAATTTTCAGATTGTTGACACTTAATGAAGGCATTGATGTTGTTCTTAGGTAGGTCATGATATTGAAATTCATTCACTGAGGTTGTTGGTAGTGCAAATCATCTTGCAACAATTTATATGATGTACATTGAATCATATTCATTTAATTATCAAACCAGGGAGTGTAGACTTGAAACATTGTTGGTGTTGTACGCACAGTTATAGTGATTTAAGAGTTTGGAAAGGAAATAACTGTCATGTAACAATGCTGAAAGTAAAGTAAAACTCAAACTAGAAAATGAACTACTGCCAAATGATATTGCTAACACAAAGTTGTAGATTCAGAAAGTAGATTTCTCCTAAGTAAAAATGAATGAAATAAAACAATCAAGGGGATGTAATAGACCTCAAGTGGGCCCTGACTTGGGTGTTAATCCCTTATTAACTTTGTAACTAAAAACTAAATTACAGAATTCATATCTTTATTGATTTTCAGGAAACATTACATCTAGGAACAAAAATATCAGAGTGATCTCTCTAATTCCAAATTTGACTCTCTAACTTAATCTCTTCACTCTTGACTAGCCCATTACAAGGCACCAAACCTTTCCTTTATATCCTGTCATGTACAACACATGGGAGGAAGAAGAATAAAACAAGGAGTCTTCAACAGAACAAGTGAGAGATTCGACACATGTTTGAAATACACAAGTGTTAAACTAACAATCAATTCTTCATGAAACACATAACAAGTGTTAATCTAACAATCAGTTCTTTATCAATGATTAGATCAAAGATTGATTTGTTTCCTAGTTTTCCGTGTTCTTGTTGTAACTACTTCTCCAATGGTGTGTAAGGACTTGAGTGACATAACTCCATGTTCAAAATATTTTCATAAATGTGGGATCTTTGTTGTGAATTATTTTCTTAGGATGTGAACGAGCTCTTTGGCTGCAGACGAGTTACTGCATATAGGTTCCTTCACTGTATATGGAAAATTACTTATAACCAAGAGTAACATCAACACATATAATCATTCAAATAATTTATTGGAATAACAAGAATAAATACACACGTAATATCACAAAATAAAGACAATTAGATATAACTATATTAATTAATCATTATGCCAAAAGTTCATGGTTTTAATGGTGATGTTCAACAATGGTCTTTGGAAATACATGGACATGGCTACAATAGTCTTATCAAAATACAAAAGATGAGTTTTTATGAAAGCAATTTATACAGCTCATCACACCCCCAGGATTAACCACTTGAATGTCCTTATTCAAGAGCTTTATATCTTCTTTGCTGGAAACTGCATTCTTGCCTAAAATCAATGGGTGTGTCTGTTCCTTCTTCTTCTAACAAGAAAAACAACTTTTCCTCATGAATCTGTCCCAGACTCTGTCTTGCACCCTCTCATTAATTGGTAAATTTCTTGTCCAAGGTGCAATTGGGAAATTAAATATTGGATGATGATAAGCTATAGGAAACCACTCATCCCCACATTCATTAGCTATTTTAATATACTTATTCACTCTACGAAATGTTAGAAGAATATTTGGATAGGAGTGCATTTCTTTCCTTTGGAGTGCAGGGGACAACTCTGCCCATCTGGTTCTACATTGCATCACAACTTGAATTTCATGCTCCCTTATCATGTTCCTGACTTTCGTATATGCATCCACCCTCGTTTGTAACACTTTGTCTTTGATTACATCTTCTTCCATATAAATGTCATATTGTTCTACAATTTCTTCAGTTGTTGTTGCCTCATCTCAGATATACAGTGGCATAACCTTTTCTAAATGTATATAGTCCTCTAGTTGCTTAGCTCTTTCTAATTCAATTGAGAAATAAGAACATAATACCTTAACCAATACATCCTCAATATACAGAATTGGGATCTAATCTCTGTCATATGGAAGGGCATAATTGTGCAAATAGAGCTCACATAACAAATTATGGAGTTCATGTGTACTATTTTGATATAGAGTAAAGAATTTCCTAGTTCATCTAATGTCATATATCATATTAGAACCGATGCAAATAAACTTGTGGTGCAACATCTTTTCTTTTAGATATACTGTATAGACACTTGATGGGGGTCTGCAATTAAACATTTCAAGTGCTACCTGCACTATTTCCTCTTGTTTTTGCTTCAACCTCTTAATCTCTTTGTCTTTGTCTTTGAGTTATTTCTTATGTTTAGAGATGGGGTCTTCCTTTTCCTTGTCCCATTTCTTATGGAGCCTGTTCTTGAGGGCATCCAATTGCATCATCATATTTTCAACGTTGGGCCCCATAGTCTGTGTTCCCATATCACTGCAATATGGTTTTTTAGGTGCCCTTATGATTTCATGAATTACAATTTGGGGTTGATTGCAGACTTTCATTGTGTTCAACGATTTTCTCAATGATTGGTTCATTGACATCCTCTGCAATCAATTGCTCTTGTTCACCTCCTCCTTTCACTACCTCTTCCACTTGTCTCACTTCCTGAACCTCTAGTACATGAAGTGTTTCCTCAGTCTGATTTAATTCCTTTTGCATTTCCATTAGGTGTTCATAGTATTCAAGTTATTGAGTTATTGTGGGAGTAGTAGCTCTATTCTTTGTTTCTCATGGTTCAGGCTCAAAATTTTCTTTTATGGTTTCCAAATCACTATCCACTTGTAGACACAAAATCACAAACTTTGGGTAATTATTTAGTCATGATTACATACTATTAATTCACATGATTCCTAAGTAAGAACAATACTAACTAACCCATGTCTTTGGCCACCTTTCTTGGATTTTTGTTGTTACTTTCAGTCTTACACCCTTACTTTCTCAGTCTATCTTTTCATACTTCAGAATTTGTCATCCTGGAAACTAGCGTCTAGACCAAGATGCGAACGCTAAGTGCCCTTGTCCAATCTAGGTGCCCCTATCCTCTTTGTACTTTACTCACACTTTTTGGGTCCTTTCTAGATGTTTGAGCATATTATCTTTTTGGTAGTCAGTATTTTTTGGGGTTAATTACAAAATTCAAGCAAGGGAATCATATAAATATAAAGTTATGTGATAATAATAAGGGACCAAGCACTAAGCATCTACTATATCCACCTAAGGTTGCATCCATTAAGACATCTAAGAGATCCATTGCATCCATCTAGCTCCATCACAAGGAACACAAGGGTTGGTTTTCGACATACACTTCATAGGAGGGAAGTTAATTTTATTCCATGCACACATTTACTACATTTCTTTACATCTAGATACTTACTCGCTATCCAAGTGTAAGTGGCATAAGAGCAACCTAGGGCATGATTCCACACACACACACATAAAACCACATTGGGTTTGAGATGAAGTGTAATGCTCAGTTGTAAGTCCACCATTGTGGTGGTTGAGGACAATTCGACCCCTCATTTTGCATTTTTTTGGGATTTGATGTCTATTTGAGGGTTTTATAGGTTCATTCTTTATTATAGCTTTATTGCGACATCGATGATCTTCGTGCGAATCCATAGTGACAAAAGGAGAGCATAAATGAACATCTTGTGACCCTGAGAATTTGGGTTTCTGAGAATTTTCACAGACCTAGGCACCCATAATCAGTACCCAGGCATCCGTGGGCGCCCCTGTCCCTCTCTAGGTGCCCTAATCCAGTTTATCTTTCTAGATATGCATTTTTCTGAGCTCTAGTGCAACGATAAATGCTTTGACTTTCTTTAGTTTCTAGTACGGTACGCCTTCGGCAACACTGCGAATCAACTAAGACATCTTACCCTTCTTTGCACAGTAGGGTTTCATTATTTATTGCTTAGTTTTCTTTGGTATATTTATGTATTTCATTATTACATTTATTTATTGCTACCATATCACCGGATTAGGCTGTATATTTCAGATTTAGCTTAATCATTTTGGTGTATCTCCATCTCTTGACTCCACTTCACTTCTTCATACTCCTTTTGCACTCGTCATTTTTGTGTATCCGCTACCACCAAACTTCAACTCTCCTAAGCTTCATATTTTCAAAGGCCACGGTGACCCACAAGAGCATTTTTGAGCCTTTCACGTAACATGTACTGATTATGCGGATGATCACACTCTCCTAACAAAGCTCTTTCCTTATAGTCTCCAAGATTATGCGATGTGTTGGTTCTATGACCTACCTATTCACTTGGTAACATCTTTCACACATTTGGTCGACACTTTTCTCACTCACTTCTCTAATAATATTGGGTTTAAGATATCCTATACAGAACTTAAACAACTAAAACAAGGATCTAATGAACACTTAGAGGACTATGTTTTACGATACAAAAACAACTTAGCTAAGATGTCAAATGTGCTTACGAACTTTGAGCTTCAGGACTTATTCATTCAGAGTCTACTACCACCTCTCCATGAAAGTTTTCTTTTCAAGACTTCTCTCTCATTTGATCAACTATGTCATACTCTTAAGCTTCGCAAAACTAAGCTCTTATATATAGACAAACTTAAATATCAAGAGGAAGCCTCATCTTCTACACGTTTTCAAAATAAATCAACATTCAAACCATCGACAACCAAGCCAACTGACACAAAAATCATTGTTAATGCAGTATCGACCGCCGGATAGCTTCAATCGCAACCGTTTAGGTGTAAATTTACAAAGTTAACCATTGCTCCACAAATGATATTACAACAAATGCTTGAGAGAAATGTTATTACACTTCCTCCTTCACTTGAATTAGACCCATCTCATCCAAAAGGTCTGAATTACAATGAGAAATTTCAATGTGACTATCATTAATGTGTGGGACACTCTACAAATAGGTGTTTCAAACTTCGCACCATCATCCAAGACCTTATCGATGACAACAAACTTGAGCTTCCAGAACCTTCACACTCTACGCTAGTAAATAAAAATCATAAGCTCAAAATATTCAATAATATGTTTCTAAGACATGACAAGAAACTGAATGAATTCTTATCTAATCATACATATTGCGTAGTGCCCACTCCTCCATCGGGGGATCTTGATTTCTTAGTTATTAAGACAGAGATGTCTCCTCCAATCATTTCTTTCTCTAACCATGATTATCACATGACATTCTCTTCTAATCACTTACACATCAACGCCTCTATTAGATCTACCTCTATTAATAATACCAAGGTTGATCCCTCGTGCCCCATTAGTGCATGTTCTATTCCACTTATTATTGTTATTGGCTATCTGCTTTCACAAATATCCTATCCAATGAACAATTCCTATGGTGTCGTTAAGCTTCACGTTATAACTAGTCCTCTTACTATGCTGGTGACCTTTCTTTTGGGACAAACAATCGACGGGTGTGACATGCTCTTAGGCCTCAATTGGATTCGTTGGTCTCAATTTATCATCTCTATGAATTATTTACATTTAAAATTCATTCACAACAATCAAGTCATTTCTATCAATGGTGTGCCTCCATCTACTCCATGGTCATCATCTCCTCACACAGTTGCCACTACATCACTGAGTCCATCTATTACGTCATGACCTTTATCACCTAAAGCAAAATCTACTCCTGGCTCACCTGTTCGCACATGACCTACATAACCTCATCACTATATTAGTCCAGTACATCAGTCTAGGTCCATTGCTAAGATAACTCCTTTGTCTAGATGCAGGTCTCCACCTCATTTTATTCCATAACAGTGTCCATCACTATCACGTTCTACTTCACATAGGTCTCCATCACCTACACATTTTGTCACACCACACTACCCATAGTATACTCACCGGTCACATGCATATAGAATTCACTCACTTGCACATTGTCTATCTCATATACCACCAATCTTAGAGTATAATCACACACCTTTGTCTCCCCTAACATCAGGTAAGGGTCTCCATCTTTCACCTTTATCAGAGAGTGCACTCACCATCGCATGCTTGGGGGGAATCACACTTATTCTCTTCCCTCCTCTAGCATCTAAATGAGCCTTATCCTCTCTTCACATCACACATAGATATTTATGCACAACATACACATCAGTATCACCATTTCCCTATGATGCACTCTTGTGCTTCGGTTCACACTTGACTGTTGAGGGCATACTATACACATGAACCTCACACACTACACAATAGACACTAAATCTTACACATCCTCACACATTCTACATACACATCATCTTCCTCTTACATCTAATATGCATCATTCACATTTTGTGCTTTATACATCTATACATCATACACAGTCTATGCCCTACATTGTTATACATTTTACATCACACACACCTTGCACTTCCACACCTATATAATCTACATATCTTACATTGCACACTACACATTACCTACCTTACACATCACACGACATTTTCTCACCACCACAATTATTACGCATATTACACATTTTACTCATCTACTTTTACGCGCTGCACTCACTACCCGATGACGCACCTTAGTCCCTCAATCCATACTCAACTACTCAGGGTTTACCAATCAAATGGACCTCATCACACTTACACATTTGATCAACCAATATTTTTTGTGACATTTTTAGCCACCGTCCTCTTCACACATTTTGTGATATATGTTTTTTGCTACATCATCATGCTTTCTACTATCTTACTCATACATTTTGTGATATACGCTTTAGGTTAAATCATCACACATTCTACCACCTCATCATTTCTATTGTGTCACATTCAATCCTATGCATCACACAATAGCTTGAATCACCATATTTTTTCTGCACAAATCATTCAAACTATTTCCGGATGACACACTCTCGTTTCCGGTTCATTCTTGATTACTGAGGGGGCATACATAATTAAACCTCATTGCATACATTTCCATCCACTTGGGGGGCACATTTCTCATATCATTCACACTGCATTCCATTATGTACCATTCACAACATATTGCATATCTTAGTTGCATTTACTCTTGTTTACATTTACTTGTTACATGTCCATCTTATTAAAAATTATAGATAGATATCTTGTATGTCATAATCTTTATCATACACACATGCATGTTCACTTACTTTTTAGTTATGGTCGTAGATTCTACAGATCCATTACACGCAACATGGATGCTTCATGTAATACCTATTACCAGTCCCACAGAGGCTCATGGGGGCATCCACTTTCGTACAATATAGGTTCTATTGTTTCATTTTGTTTCATAACACACTACTTTCTTGGATTATACACGTGTTGACATAATTTTTATCTTTCTAACATGCTAACAGTTTCTTCATGTGCAACATTTGTTATGCATGGCTATTTTCTTCCATGGTTATCTGCTACATTGTTTTCCATTGCTTGTTATTGTATGCTCTTGTTTGCGGGCTTTGCCCTTTGTATTGTGTGCACACTTATCTATTTGCGGTCATTACGACCTTGATTGTCTTGCGACATCATGAGTGATGTCCCATGTTTGCAACCCACTTTTCATTTTCTATAGACTTCATGCATGTTTACACATTGTCTATGTAGCTTACATTTCATTTTAAACATAAGCGTTTCTCTTAGATTGTACTAACACTTGTTTTCCTAGCCACTTGTTTGTGCGTGACTTGGTTTCTACCAAGCACATTCCATTCCCCCTACAAAGCATAATTCAGCACAATGGTTGGCCCTATTTTGGGCCACATACTCCTTTTGCAAAATCACATGCACCCCAAATGAGGGGGGAATCATATGGGTGAATTAGCCACCCCATATAGAGTTACACACAACATGGTACTAGTACAACACAATTTTAGTTTCAGATAGGGCTCAGAATCAAACTTGGTTCCTGTTGATGGCGAATCACAACACCCCTGAATTTTTGCAACACGATGGGTTGAGACTCTCAATGTGATTACATAACATGGAGCTTTTCCCAATTGTGGGACCTTGCGAAAACGGAAAAGCTCTTCGGATGAAGGCCGGTTCCTATTCCTCTGTTCAGATGCACACGTAAAAATGCAAAGGGTTTACTCAAAACCTAAACTAACTTTCCAAGGAGACAAGGTAAGAAGATGCATAAAATAAAACCTAAACTACAAAGGTGATGCACCGAGGAATGAAGAACACCTGTCTTGCCAATAAACACAAACCATAAAAATGCAATGCAAGATCATGCACAGATAACCAGATTTGCAGTGAAAGATCAAGAGGATGCAAATGAACATAGAGAGGGTTGAGAATCATCGACAGACATGCATTATTTGCTCCAAATATTGATATAACACACTACAAAATGTCAAGAGGCAAAGTTGCATTATAGTTTTTAATGGGAGGTTTGAACTCCACAAATTCACCTACCAAAGAGAAGAAGGGAGGGGAAAAACAAGAATGTCCAACCTTTAGAAAGAAGCCCCTCCTTACAATTTATAGGAAGAATGAGAGAGGGAAGAGAGAGGAAATCCAAATCTACCCCAACCACCTCCAGGTTGTATTTAATTTATCTCATTATGGTGGTAGGTGAGAACCCTAACAAACTTAAAAAATGACGAACTGTATTTTACATTTTTAAGAACTTTTTCCCACCCAATTAAATATATCCAGTCATAGTTGGATAGAGGACCTCGTAAGCTTTCTAAAAAGTCCAACCTTGCGTGAATCCGAGCTCCCTGTGAAAAGTTATGGCCATCTGAATATCTACGCTAGGGTCTGCTTCCTGTCAGCGCTCGAAATGTTGCGTCTCCTGAAGGTGTGCCTTGGCGCATCCATCCTTATGTCAACATACCCTTATGTGTGCCAAGGTGCATATATTTTCATGTCGACATCCATTTTCATGCGCCCTTGACCTGCGCCTTGGCGCATATATTTTCATGTCGACATCCATTTTCATGCGCCCTTGACCTGCGCCTTGGCGCATATATTTTCATGTCGACATCCATTTTCATGCACCCTTAACCTGCGCCTTGGCGCATATATTTTCATGTCGACTTCCATTTTCATGCACCCTTAACCTGTGCCTTGGCGCATATATTTTCATGTCGACATCCATTTTCATGCGCCCTTAACTTGCGCCTTGGCGCATATATTTTCATGTCGACATCCATTTTCATGTGCCCTTGACCTGCGCCTTGGCGCATATATTTTCATGTCGACATCCAATTTCATGCGCCCTTAACCTGCACCTTGGCACATATATTTTCATGTCGACATCCATTTTTATGCGGGCGACTCAATAAATGTCAGGGTCTGAGTTTCTTTGATTTCCATATTCTTTCGTTTGTCTATATCTACTCGGGGGGAAGATATATACAACAGTTCCTTAGTATAACGACCTTTCCTGGAAGCCTAAACTAGGGGGGAAATATAGCGATCTTTCCTAGAATGCCAGTAACCAGGAGACAATTGCACATTTCTTCAACATGTCATAGAGGATTTTGACAGGGTAGAGAGTGCTTTAGCATTGGGAATTTACACAGTGGTTTTTATAGGGAAAAGATTTCTTAACACGTACATACCATCTGCAATGATGTTTTACATAACAGGAAGCAGTTAAAGGTTGGCTGACGAAACCAAACATTTATCCCTACACTTCTTCCATTACATTGGCGTCAGATTGCCTGAAAAAATCACATGTCAAAATCATCTACAAGATCCCTTCTACACTCTTTTTCTCATCACGGATGAGGTGCACATGTTCCCTTTTCACACTTTTTCATTTTACATACTTTCCTTATACACATTTTACATATTTTTATCATATACATGTGTATTTGACTACTTGTCAGCTTCTCTTTTGTATGTCTGTCTGTATGGGAAGCGATAGTCAACATCACCACAACACCAACAACAACAACATCACACACATCAACATCGACAACAGGTACATCATAGCAGCTACACATTCATTTTCTACCCTAGGTTCATTTTCATCAATTTTTACACTTTCTCCTCCTTAACATCCATGATTTACATTTTTATCGCGTCAGACTTTGTCTAGTCCCTCAACACATTTTCTACATCGATCTACATGGATATCGGGTATGCATCTCTATCTACTTTATGTTACCAAGCTTTTCACTCATCAACATAAAGTGGGGGAAAATGTAGACACAAAATCACGCACTTTGGGTAATTATTTAGTCCTAATTACATACTATTATTCATATAATTTCTAAGTAAGAATGGTACTAATTAACCCATGTCTTTGACCACCTTTATTGAATTTCTATTGTTACTTTCAGTCTTATACCCTTACTTGCTCAGTCTGTCTTTTCATACTTTGGCATTTGTCATCTTGGACACTAGCGCTCAGACCAGGATGTCAGTGCTAGGTGCCCTTGTCCAATCTGGGTGCCCCTGTCCTCTTTGTACTTTACTCACACTTTTTGTGTCCTTTCTAGCCATTTGAGCATATTATATTTTTGGTAGTCGGTCTTTTTTGGGGTTAATTACAAAATTCAAGCAAGGAAATCATATAAATATAAAGTTATGTGATAATAATAAGGGACCAAGCACTAAGCATCTACTATATCCACATAAGGTTGTATCCATCAATGCATCCAAGAGCTCCATTGCATCTATCTAGCTCCATTACAAAGGACAAAAGGGCTGGTTTTCTGCATACACTTCATAGGAGGGAAGTTCATTTTATTCCATGCACACATATACTACATTTCTATACATCTAGCTACTTACTTGCTATCCAAGTGCGACTGACACAAGAACAACCTAGGGCATGATTACGCACACACACACTGAACTACAATGGGTCTGAGATATAGTGCATCACTCAATTGTAAGTCCACCATTGTGGCAGCTGAGGATAATCTGACCCCTCATTCTGCATCTTTCTTTTTTGGGATTTGATGTCTATTTGAGGGTTTTTTAGGTCTTTATTGTGACCTCAGTGATCTTTGTGCGAATCCATAGTGACAAAAGGTGAGCATCAAAAAACATCTTACGACCCTGAAAAATTTAGGTTTTTAAGCATTTTCACGGACCCAGACGCCTAGAATAAGTACCTAGGTACTTGTGGGCACCCCTGTCCCTCTCCAAGTGCCCTAGTCTAGCTTATCTTTCTAGATATGCATTTTTTTGAGCCCTAGTGTAATGATCAATGCTTCGGATTTCTTCAGTTTCAGTCCTGTACACCTTTGACAACACTACAAATCAGCTAAAACATCTTACCCTTCTCTGCACATTAGGGTTTTATTATTTATTACTCAGTTTGCTTTGGTATATTTATGTATTTTATTATTGCATTTATTTACTACTACCATAACATCAAATTAGGCTATATATTTCATATTTAGCTTAATCACCACCATGATGGGTTCATATTGTCTAGAATTGGAGGTTTTTGCCCTCTTTTTCCTAACTCTATGGGAGTGCCTAGTTTGTGTTGGAGCAGAATGAGTAAGTTTCCTCTTAGTTTTAGAAGTGGAGGGTTTAGTTTGTTGTGTAGTAGATTGAGTATATTTTCTTTTGGTTTTGTAAGTGGAGGTTTCAAGGGAGGAGAATTCCAATAAGGTTTCAACAATAAGGATTCTTTCTGGTGAAATAGGAACATGGGTTTCTTCAGTGGAAGGCACACTTTCAAAGTGTGTGGGTTTTTTAGGTTGGGAAGAGGATGGTGGAACCTCTGACATATGTGTAGAAGAACTCTTAGTATTATTTCTCCTTTTTCCCTTATTTCCCAACAATGTTTCAATATTGCTTACCCTCAAATTCATCCTATGATACTTGGGGGTGATCCCTCTGCAAAGTGTGTTTGACCACTAGGGTTACTAGACAATGGTGTGATAGTGCTTCCCTACCCCTTTGCACTTCCTTGCTCATTTTCTTAATAATTTCATGTAAGAAGTTTGGAACATTTACTTGTTGATTATTCTTCAAATGATTTAACAATTTGAAAGGTATTGTGTTCGACCTTGAATATATCCCTTCACAAGTAAAGTACTGAATACAAAAATTGGCAGTTTGTGCCCATAAGGGTTTGAGATATGTCCTAAATGTATCTTGGCAGTCTAAGATGAACTCATCAGCACCGTTTGTAAATTCTCTTCTTTCCACTTCTGGGTTAGCTTTATCTAGAAATGGTTCTACCTGAGCTAGTAAACCAGTGACTTTTGGTCAAAATTTCATCACTGATCCTAATGGTTAACCTTTTACTTTTGCCTCTCCATCATTGAGGGTATTTGCAAATTCTGCTACAATTACCTCATCAAAACCTTAAAACTTGTTTATGTATTGCATCCATCCATGATCCTTAAAGTACTGTATAGTTTCAGGATGATTTAGAAGTTGCAAATGCATAGTAGGTTCATGTCTGATTAAGTCACCTCCCATGGTAGATACATAACTTCTCGCAAGTGCAACACACGACAACACAATTTTTCGTTGAAAGAAATTTACACAAATGAATTGTGTTGCCGAATTTTCATCGATTTGAACTTTATGACCGAGGAGGCAAGCAATACGCCTAGGGGTGATTAATCATTAATGGATGTGACAAAATTGAGCATATGAAGTAAAATGATGTGACACGTTGGCTTATGTGGAGGGATTTCGTAGACACATCATAACTGAAAGGGCGGTGATCTTTATGACTTGGCACAACTCATAATTAAATATAATTAATCCAACCATACTCTATTAAATTAATAGATGCATGCACTTATCTTTTTGATGTTTACAATGATGGATGTGTATGCTTTATTGAACTGGAGTCTTGGTTGCATGCAAGTGCCCTTTGATGTTGTGGATGTAGTCTTAACTTATGTTGATTGTTCCTTACTGTAACAAATGTTTCCTAGAGAGGGCATTCCAATTGGTTGAGGTCTCAATCATTCTTTATATATCATCCACTTTGTGCATGTTTCCTCGATGTTTGTGAGTCCTATCAAATACTATAAACAAAAAAGGTCTTATTTCTTATGACTGCAAGTTGAACCTTTGGTCATTACACTCTCTCTGTGTGATGGATATCATGCCTTCCTACAATCACATGTTAACAAGACATGTAAAACAAAAAATTATAAAGAAAATGGGTTAGCAGAGTGCTGATGATCACCCATAAAGGTAGATCCCAACACTTTTATTTGGCCTTGGAATATTCAACAAGCTGAATGATCAAAGGCTATAGAAATCTCATCAATCCTCTGCAATCCCAGAAGGTGAGCCAACAGGCTCAACCTCTGAGGTTAATTATGACGTTTCTTCCTCCATTATTCTTTTATCTCCTCCAAACAATTCCATAAATGGGCCTTTATCAACTAACTTCTTATACAATTGCAACCTATGGTAATTATGATCCTTGTATTTTGAGTCAAAAAAATGTGTTCATTCATCTTCTTAGAACTCTCTTGTTTTAATATATTTGTTCATGCCATTTGATTCTATTGTTTTTTCACTAACCGCTATGTTATGAACTATCTTTATTTCTAAATTCATCTAACTCATTAAGTTTAATAATTCTATGTCTATGAGCTTCTGATAAATCTATGCCCATCTCAAGAGCAGTCCTCAATTTTTTATGCTCAAATTCTATTGGTAACATGTTAGTTTTACCATACAATAATTCAAATGGGGTGAAGCTAGTTGTGGTCTTAGATGTTGTATCTGAATTCCCATACTACTTATAGTATCATATCTTCTAAGTATCTTCTAATGAGTGTTATATTGTTTTTCTATATGGCTTTTATCTCTATGTTTGTAACCATCTACTTGGCCATTAGATTGGGGATGGCATGGTGTAGAATTCCTATGCCTAATTTCATATTCACTAACCAAAACAGTGATTACATAAGTAGTAAAATATGTACCTTCATCTGTTATAATCTCCCTTGGGACTCCATATCTGGTAAAGATGTTCTCATATAAGAATTTAGCCACCTTCTCACTTTTTACTTTGGCAATTATTTTACCTCTATCCACTTGGTTAGGTAATTTGTGTAGACCAGGATATACTCTTTTTCTTGAGATGGATGGTTTATAGGGCCAAAAACATCTAAAGCCCACTTATCAAAAGGTTACAAAACCAATCGAGGTTACAATGGACATCTCATCAGACTTAGTGGGCTTTCCCATTCTCTGGAATTTGTTACATATCGTAGTGTATAGTGTTGCATCCTTATGTAAAGTTGGCCAATAGTAGCTAATAGTCAATACATTCTGTATTTTTCTCTTTGCATGGATAAATTCCCTCCACAAGGTTCATTATGGTAGGCTCTAAGGACATCAAATATCTCCTCATCACCTATGCACCTTCTCATTACTTGATATTGATTTGTATAAAAGTGAAATCCAGCTATCCAAGAAAAGGGTTAACTCTTTTCAACTAAATACCTTTTCTCATAGGATGAAAAATGTGGAGGTGTTTTACCTGAGACCAAGTAGTTGCTATGTTTGCATACTAGGGTGTTCTTATGGAAATAGCAAAAAAAGTGCTCATCTAGAAATGAATCATCAACTACTTGTCTCTTCACTTTTGGTCTCCATTCTTGAGAGGAAATCTGCCACCACATTATATTTGTCAGGCTTGTCCACTATGTTGACATCAAATTCTTGCAAAAGGAGCAGCCACCTTATGATTTTGTTGCTTACTATTGGTTTGTTTATCAGATACTTGATTGTAGCATGATCAGTTAGAATAAACACTGGATATCATGTGATATAATGTTTGAATTTGTTTATAGAGTATACTACTGCCAGGAACTCTTTTTCAGTTATTGTATAGTTCAATTTTGCATGTTGTAAATTATTACTAACATAGTATATTACATAATTCAGAATACCATATTTTTGACCTAGAATAGATCTAATATCATGATCTGATGCATATATGTGAATGTGAAAAGATAGGTTCCATTCAGGTCCTCTCAACACAAGAGCAGTAATTAACATCTCTTTTAAAGTTTGAAAATTACTTTCACATCATTCAGTCCATACAAAATCAACATCCTTTCCTAACAATGCAAAAAGTGATGCTGCAATTTCGCTGAAGTCTTATATAAACCTTATGTAGTATCCAGTATGGCCTAAAAATATTCTAACATCTTTTTTTTCTTGGTGTGGGCAGGTTGACTATGACAGACACTTTTGTTAGATCTACTTGAATTCCTGTTGAGGAAAGGTAGTGCCCCAACACTATACCCTCTAACATCATCATATCACTTCTCATTACTAATGGACAAATTTTGATCCTTGCATATTCTTAAGACCTTATCCATATTTTGCATAGCCTCCTCAAAAGTACTGCCATGAACAGTGAATTCATCCATATAGACTTCCATGTAGTCATTTGTCAAATCAGAGAAGATACTCAGGACTGCCCTCTATGGAATGTGGTAGGTGCATTACATAGGCCAAATGGGATAACTGAATAGGAAAATGTTCCCCCATGGACATGTGAATGTAGTATTTATCTTGGTCCTCTGGTGCAATCTAGATCTGATTGTAACCACTATATCCGTTAAGAAAGGAGAAGTAATTTTTACCAACTAGGGTGTCAAGAACTTGATCAATGAAGGGCAATGGGAAGTGGTCTTTCTTTGTAGCTGAATTTAGATCTCTGTAATCCACACAGATTCTCTATTTCCCATTCTTCTTTGGTATAATTACCAGAGGTGATACCCATTTAGACTATCTAATATGGGGTATATGAATCTAACATCTAACAACTTTTGTAGTTCACCCTTCACAATTTATCTCACTGTTGGGTTCATCCACCTCTGTGGCTGTCTGATTGGTTTACAATTCTTATTTAGGATATAAATCTTGTGAGTAGAAAATCTTAGGATGAATCCCACACATATCACTATAATCCTAAGAAAATTTTTTTTATGTTCTTGAAGAATAACAATCAAATAATTTCTCTTAAAGAAGAGCAATTATACATTCAACATCTTGCTTACATTTAGTGGCCTCCCAAGTGTTATTTCTACTTGCTTGGAGAGGTCCAACATTGAAAACATGTTCACTACTAATAAAATTTAATATGCATTCATGAGGAAGAAGTTGGTGAAAAATAATATTCTTACCTGGAATACTCACAGTTCTCTATTGTGGTAAAACTTGATTCAAATAAAAAATCAAGCACCTCAATCTGTCATCAACTTCTTCATTTCTTCCATAATTGTTCTACAAAATATTATAGAGAACAACATATTCCTCCTGATATTCAATAGTGCAAGACTTTTCCAACATCATCAACTATTGGATAGAGCATTGATCAATTTTTGGTTCTTCAATCCAAACTGTTTGATCCTCATCATTCAATGGTTGGGAAGGAGGATAGAGTATAAGTTTCTTGGTACCATTTCCATTTGAGATGATCATGTTGCTAAACCTGCACCCTATAAATGCATTAGCAGTGGCCAGCCATGACCTTCTTAATATAAGAGGGTAATCTCCTAGACTTGTCTTTGGTTGTAGGACAATAAAAGCAACAAGGTATTTCCAAGATTCTACCACCACAACAATTTCCTCAAGGACTCCTTCAAGCCTTACTATTGATCTATCTGCTAGTTGTAATATTGTAGCTGTTGGCCTTAGTCCTTCCAAATTCAGGTCATCCATGACTTTCTTGGTCATGACATTGATTGTTGCCCCTAAGTCAATCAGAGGTATTTTTATAGTAGTTCTATTGATAGTAACATTTATCAAAGGTCTGCTTGGATCTTTGTACTTACGTAGCACAAAGTTTCCAAGCATTACATCATCCAACTATCTAATGACTTGTACAGTAGATGGATATTTTCTTTTTCTACCTCACTTTTCAATATATAGATCCTTGATAAACTTATTGTAAAAAGGAACCTCCTTGATGGCTTGAATGATTGGAATTTTCACACAAATGTCCTTCAGCTGATTGAAAAAATCAGAATCAGAATTTGATTTAGGGCCAGACTTCCTTTCTTGCAATATTTTTGGAAATGGGGGTCCATTGACTTGCATCTTACTTTTTCTAGAATTATATTCATGTTGTTGTGGATCATCTTGTAGGTTTCTTCTAGTTTTTTGGGGATCAGCTTGCCGCAACTGTGGTTCATCTTCTATCTCCATGATTATAGGTTTACTTGGTGGCATAAGTGCTCTTCCTGGGTGGAGATGGATATTCATTGAAATCAAATTAATAAGTAGATTATTGGGTTGATTCAACATTATATGTTGGCTGAGCTATTTTATTATTGGGGTTAGTTGTTGATTGAGTTAGAAATTAAGTAGCTTTTGGTTTAGATCTAGATTGAGGTTTGGCATCAAAGCTTACTATTATGGGTAGGGATGGTTCTTGTAGGCTTTTTGGTAGTTTGGAGTTTTATTGTTCCATTTTTATCCTCTCCAAGGTTATTTCCATGAATAAGGGGGTGTTACCACTGTTGTCCTGAGAACTAAGGTTACCATGGTTGTTGGTATTAGCTAGGGTAAGGAGTCCAACCTTGCCGAGTATTAGCCTAAGGTGGGGGTTACATATTATCATATGAGCTACTAGACCAATTTTGAAAAGATGGCATAGGATCTTGTGACATACCTCCTTGTCTTGGCATCCATGGCTTCCTTTAGGCAACGTAGAAAAATTTCCCATCCTCCATTTCTATCATTTTGAACTCTGGTGCAGCCTCCTTTCTTTCTATAATGTTGTCCAGTCCCCTGCATGTGTAATCAACTTTCTTTCTTCTGCAAGAATGGTAGAACTCTGTAAGTGCTTCCTTTGCATCCTCTCTCTTCTTCTTTTCATAAAGAGCATCGAGCTGGGTGGTCATGTCATTAACTATTTCATGTTTCATGTTCTTAAACATGTTTACAATATCTTGATTTAGATATTTCCCCAATTCCTTTGGCAGTTACTCCACCCTTTGATCTAACACTTCTTATTATTTTCATGGTTGCTCTAGAATAGTTCCTACAGGCTTCAAAAATCTCCTCAAAAGTGGCTTTGGAGATGTCTCCAACTCCTATTAAGTCCAAAGCATCCATATCTTCCTCATTGAGTCCTTTTAAGAAAATTAACTTGAGAGACTCAGGAGGTAACCTTGTGTGTCTTGACTTTTGAACACAAAATAAGAATCTCTCTAGGTAATCTTCTAGTGGCATTCATCTTCCTTCTGTGCCATCTTGAAGATTTCATCTCCTCCTCTGCTACTTGGCCTACAGTATTCTTGGCACTTGAGTCAGAAATTTGTCTTTTAGTTACTTCTAGGTAGTAACAACATCTCTTCCTATGCCCATAAATCATCTCAAGGCTGCATCCTTGAGTTTAGTAGGGAACAACTTTAGTTTTTGTGCATCAATTGTGTAGTCATAACTCCCACATAAGACATCAAACTAAACAAGAAAGTTTCTAGTCTTCAATCATAGATCCATGAAAATTAGGAAGAGTTGATGGAGATATGTTCTTCATTTGAGTAGCATGATTGTTATTGGAGATAGGAAACTCAAATGTGCTTGGTTGCCCTTCTTCCATGTTTTGATTCACCTCCTCTGACATGTTTGGTTGTTCAAGAACTGCCTTAGAAGTCTCACTCAGAAGGGATTGTTCTATCAGCAAACCCTTTATAAAAGAGGGTGTTTCTTCTTCAGAATCAGAAGTAATTTCTGCTATTTGAGGATTGGGTAGGAATCTACCATGGGCATATCTACGATGGTTCATACATCAATGACTCATCTCAATAAAAATTCATTATTGGGAGGTTTTGAAGGTGGAATTTCTACAACCTAGTATGTTCTAACAAATTTAGAAATGAAAAACCTCACAAAATCTTATAACTTGGCAGTTTCCCAAGAAACGATGCCAAAAATGGTGGTGCAAATCAACTTGCAACAATTAATATGTTTTACATTGAGTCACATTCATTTAATTATCAAACCAGGGAGCGTAGACTTGAAATACAGTCGGTGTTGTATGCACAATTATAGTGATTTAAGAGGTTGGAAAGGAAATAACTGTCACGTAACAATGCTGAAAGTAAAATAAAACTCAAACTAGAAAATGAACTAGTGCTAAATGTTATTACTAACAAAGTTGCAAATTCAGAAAGTAGATTGCTCCTAAGTAAATATGCATGAAATAAAATAATGGAGGGGATGTAGCAGACCTCAAGTGGGCCCTAACTTGGGTGTTAATCCCTTCCTAACTTTGTAACTAAGAACTAAATGACAGAATTCAGATATTTATTGATTTTCAGAAAGTATTACATCTAGGAATAAAAGATTAGAGTGATCTCTTTCTCTAATTCCAAATCTGACTCTATAACTTTATCTCTTGACTAGCTCGTTATAAGGCACCGACCCTTTTCTTTATATCCTGTCATTTATAGAACGTGGGAGGAAGAAGAATACAATAAGGAGTCTTAAACAGAACAAGTGAGAGATTCGACACATTTTTGAAATACACAACAAAGTGTTTGACTAACAATCAGTTCTTCACGAAACACAAAACAAGTGTTAATATAACAATCATTTCTTCACTAGTTCTTTATCAATGACCAAATCAAAGATTAATTTGTTTCCCAGTTTTCCATGTTCTTGTTGTAATTACTTCTCCAATGGCGTGTAAGGACTTGAGTGCCATAACTCCATGTTTCAAAATATCTTCATAAATGCGGGCTCTTTGCTATGAATGATTTTCTTATGCTACGTATATTTGTTGCAGATAAGTTCTTTGGCTACAGGATAGACAAGTTCCTTCACTGCATATGGAAAAATTAACTTACAACCAAGAGTTTCATCAACACATAGAATCATCCAAATAATTTATTGAGATAACAAGAATAAATGCACACATAATATCACAAAATAAAGACAATTAGATATAAGTATATTAGTTAGTCATTACTTCAAAAGTTCATGGTTTTGATGGTGATGTTCAACAATGTTTTTTGGAAATACATGGACATGGCTACAATAGTCTTATCAAAATACAAAAGATGAGGAGGGGGCGTGGTGCCCCAAGAGCCCATTGTAGGGTGATTGACTAGTTGAGCCATGTTGGCTTGCATTTGAAGGAATTGAGCCGTAGTAGCAAATTACTGTTAGTTCATCCTATCGATGAGTTGGAGGATAAGGTTGGTAGGGTTAGAATTGGGGGTATTTTCAGGTGAACTTGCTTTGGGACATTTCCCCTTTTTTGCCCTATTATCAAGTTGTTTGGAGACAAATTCAAGGAGACGTTTACTAAGCACTTCTTTTGATTCGTCCTTGTATTGAGGAAATTACGTGAGGAATTTCTAAATCTCAGGAAGATGATAAAAAGTGTTGTCATTTTGATTTTCCTCTTCTTCATCCTCAAATAGGGCATTACGATGGGTAGGAGGTTGATTTCTACGAACTCCCATGACACAACAATTCATGCAAAAGGGAAATTCAACTTCAGGATGAAAGGATTCAGGAAATGTTTGCACACCAGAATCAGAGGGTCCTAAGACTAGATACTCCATGTTGGAATGATGATCTGGCTAAGAGAAGGTCCTGAAATGGATTTTACTGACGTAATAGCTGTACAAGAAAATTTACATAGGGCCCGATTGCATCAAGAGTTAAATTTACAGAAATAGAAAGGATCAACAACGCAAGAAAGTTTATATAGGGGCTGAAGGCGTTGTGAAATAAATTTATTGGAACAGACAGGATCACCCCTGGGTGATGGTGTTTGTGTAGATAGGTTTGTTTGGGTTTTCTGGATTTTAGTGATGTGAGATGAGGTCAAAATTGGAGATGGACGCTTTTGACAAGTTGTGCTCGTTCAGGAGGTCTATAGGATTCATGTCGGGTTCACCAGAAATGTCTGGCGGGCCAACAATGTGTATCAATGGCTTACACTCCCAAGTCTTCCATTCTACAAGGGTATGTGGCAATGAAGAAGAGACACATGAATCGACACACAATTGATTGATTTAAAGGGGCTATATCAAACGCTAAGGTTACATATCCAGAGGGTAGTAATCCCTACACTAGATCAACCTAGGGTTTCTAAGGTTCGTAATCAAGATAGAGGAGAGTACCCCTCTAGGATATTGATTGATGGGGGAGAGGCATATATCGACGGGAAGATGAGACAAACATGCACAATCTACACTACTACAATATAACATGAAATATAGTTGAAACAAAGGAAAGCAAAGCTAAGGAGGTGATAATGTAAGATAACTATGCTAACTAGCACTAATGTACATACAATACTAAGCTAACAAAGAGCAATGGGGAAGGGAAATAAACTAATCTATGCAAAATGGCAAAGAGGATCTGAACACTTACTTGCAGGGTGGTCGTTGATGCATCTATCTCTTTAGAGAAGCAGTACATCGAGAGAGAATCACTATGGGTGGAGAAGGGGAACACCGTTCCTATCCTAGACTCACTATAGATGACCCAGTAGTGTAAGTAATCCAAGAATCAAGAAGAGTGTTAAATCCAAGTCAAATGCGAGATGAACCAAGAGAAAAGTGAGCAGATGCGAAGATGGCACAAAAGAGCAGAGTAGATGGCTAGTTCCTATGATCTTTCTTCCTTTTTAGTGTCAAGTGGAGTGAAAAATGTATCACGAGACAAGTAAGAATAAGGGAACAAGGTGCTAACGATGGAGTCAAATGCAAGCAAATGTCGGGAGTGCTAGTTTGTGCGACAAATAAGGACGAGGATAACTAAAGCTAGGACCACATAACAACACGTCTCTATGTGTAATGCTTCTAACCCATAATGACCATGTGAATAGTCATATCCCATTCCTGGTAGGCCCCTTAAGGCACCTGCTTAAGAAATAGATGCATCAGTGACCCTTATCCACACAAATGAATTGTTAGTAACAAGTATGAAAGAATAAGATGAAAATTAGGTGTATACAACGACAACATTATATTACCTAGTTCAATTTGATTTATGAGTACTTTGCAAAGGTAAACACATGGATTAAAAAAGGAGAAAAAAGAATATGGATGCCATTGAAGGATGAATGGCATGAGAGAGTTTGTGTTCTTCGCAACATTGATGTAGTTGAAACAAAGAAGCATTTTATCCTTGAGTGCTCAAACTATGTGGACACATTATATTATAGAGTGCAACCCGACTTGTGAGTATTTTGAAAAGGCATAGATAGGAATTGGAATAAAATGGAGGGAAAATATTTTGATAGCTCAATTAAGAAACCAATATTATAATTATGCTCATGTAAAATAGATTAGAAATGTAAGTAAAAGTACGAAATACAATTATAAAAACTTTGCCCAAAATTAAAATCGAATGATTAGCTTAAGCTTTTCCATTTAGGTCGTCCAATCAATGAAATACCAAACAGAGCATTTGGATGTCACATCATCATGGGTGCATAAGATACAAAAGGCAATTTGAAGCGCAAAGGGCGCAGACACACCGTCACCATAACCCTAAACATACCCAGAAGAAGAAGCAGCAGCAGCAGCAGCAGCGACGGAATGATAAGAAGAGTATGAAGACGCACTGCACAAAAGATGTCTGTCTTCAAGATTGCTGATAAAAGTAGCCAAGTAAGCAAATTTCTGATAACTCATAACCACGTACAAATCCGATTCTATGCTTACAATTCTCCCCTATATAGTGGGCACACGATTTTTACTAATTTATGTGTATCCAAAACAAAAACACCTGCACCCACATTGCCAAGGCACCATCAGTGTTGTGAGCTTTCGAGCAAAGGCAGGATGCCCATGCCCATGCCCATGCCCATTATTGATGTCGAAGAGGATGCATTGATAAACAATGCCTGTGCAATGGCTAGAGAAAACCGTTGGGATGATTTGGGGGCCTCGCCACTGCTGAAATCCAAGCTAGCTCCTATTTATGTATCTCAACTTCTTGTGATGTTGAGGGAAGATGCTCCACTCGCACTCAACTTCTTCAGGTGGGCAAGCCTGCAACATGGTTTCCAACACACCACAGAGTCAAGTTGCATGCTTGCCCACATCCTCTTCAAAGGCAGAATGTACAAACAAGCTAAGGAAGTTCTCAGGAATCTCGTGGCACAAAAGGGCAAAGACCCAAAGCCGGACCTTTTTGACATGTTGAGGGCGACTCAGAGGCCCTGTAATTCTCCTTCCCGTGTCTTTGATCCCCTTCTGAGGACTTTTACAGAAGCTAGGATGCTGGAGGAAGCCACTGATATCTTTTATAGAATGAAAAAGTTTAAGATTATTCCTACCGTTTACGCTTGTAATATGCTTTTGCAGAGCTATTGCAAGTCCAACAGAAGAGATTTGGTGACGAAGTTCTTGTTGGACATGAGGGAATGTGGGGTTCTCCCCAATGTCTTCACATTCAATATTGTGATTAATTATTTGTGCAAAGTGGGCGATTTGAAAAGCGCAAGGGACTTGTTTAGGAAAATGAAAGAAATGGGGTGCATGCCAGATATTGTTACCTACAATTCATTGGTGGATGGTTGTTGCAGAGAAGGTAAACTAGAGGACGCGATTGGATTTTATGATGAAATGCAGGAAACAGGTTGTAAGCCCGATGTTGTAACTTACAATACCCTCATTAATGGGCATTCCAAGTATGGGAAACTGCAGAAAGCATTAGAATTTTTCAACAAGATGACTCATAATAGTATCTTACCCAACGTGATCACACTCAGTACACTTATTGATGGGCATTGCAAGGAAGAAAGGACAGAAGCAGCAAATGATATCTTCGAGGACATGAAAATACATGGACCATCCCCCAATGAGTTCACTTTCACCTGTCTGATCGATGGAAGTTGTAAACAGGGTAACCTGCAAGAAGCTGTCAAACTCTATGATCAAATGCTAGCATCTGGTCTAACTCCAAACGTTGTCACATACAGTGCACTAGTCGATGGTTTATGCAAGCAAGGAAAAGTAGAGGAAGCTGTTGATATTCTCAGAAAAATGTCCGTGACTCCTAACAAATTCTTATTCACAGCTCTAATTCATGGACATTTCAATCAGGGTCACGTGCAGGAATCCTTGGAATTTTTTGATAAAATGAAAGAGCTAGGTATTGAACCAGATGTTCCAGCCTATGGTGCTGTAGTCTCAGGTCTTTGCAATCAAGGTAAGTTACAAGAAGCCACCAAACTTGTCCATGAAATGATGGAAAGGGATTTGAGCCCTAATGATGTTATCTATACCACTTTGATTGATGCTCATTTTAAAGAAGGCAATATAAAGGAGGCTGTCAATCTCCATAATGAAATTTTAGCCGAAGGCATTACTCCTGATCTAATTACTTGTTCTGTGTTCATTGATGGACTTTGCAAGCAAGGCCTGGTACAGGAAGCAAAAGAGCATTTTTATAGAATAAAAGTCACAGGCATGTCACCAAATACACTAACTTACACAACCCTTATTGATGGACTTTGTAAAGATGGAAATTTGCAGGAAGCTAAGCTACTTTTCAGAGAAATGTTGGAGAGTGGTTTGGTTCCCGACAAATGTACTTATACAGTTCTCATTGATCAAAGTATAAAGGAGGGGGATATGCCTGGGGCTTTAGACCTAAAGAGTAAGATGATAGAAAGTGGTACAGAACCTGATGTATATACATATACTTCTCTCATAAGGGGATTTACTCATAAAGGACTTGTCCAAGAAGCAATGCTGATCTATGATGAAATGATGGGGAGGGGTATTGATCCCGATTCTATATTTTATAGATGCTTAGTCAGAGGATGTACCGAAACAGGTCATATCGAGGAAATTTCCAAGTTGCTGAGTGAAATGATAAAAAGAGGTGTTGCCTCTAACGAATTTTCTATTTGCAGTCCTGTTGGTAAACATTGCAGTGCAGAAAGTGTGCAAGGATTTTCTGACTTTCATGATGAAAAAAAGGGCAAAAGTGTACTTTAAGTCATGTTCCATAAAAAGTTTGCCGTGGTCATATATCCATGAGCATGAACAGCCACAATCATTGAGAGGAATGTGTGTGATAGCATGATCCTTAGCTGTGGATATTTCAGAAGCCCTATGGCTACTGTCATCAATATCAAATTATGTCTTTTGTGGATTTAAGCAATGGATCATTAAACTGAGACTTCATCAATAATGCCACCTGAATTTTTGATCTTTCGAAGCCAAGATGTTGACAAGAGTAGACCAAAGAAGTGACTAAACTTGTTACTTCAACTGTGATTACCCTCATGTATCCCCATATATTAAAATACTTAAAGGACCTTGAAAAGCAATAATCTCAACATGGAAATCCCTTGGAAAATGGTTGACAGTTTGATTCCGGATCAAAATCAGTAGATGCAGTTTTCGGTGTATTACTTTGCATTCTAAACAATTTTCCTGACTCGGAATGGTCTTGGAAGCATTGACTCCACCTAAGTTATCTGAATTCAAATCAACTTTCTGTCCTTTCCGGATGACGGGCAGTCTGTATTTTCTGTATACGCCTTATGTTCAAGCCTATGGTGCTGTAGTCTCGGGTATTTTCAATCAAGATAACGTACAAAAAGCCAGCAAACATGTCCACAAAATGATGGAAAGGGGTTTTGGCCCTAATGATGCTATCTATAACCACTTTGATTGATTCTCATTTCAAAGAAAGCAATATAAAGGCGGCTGTCAATCTCCATAATGAAAGTTTAGGCCAAGGTATTACTCCTGATCTAATTAGTTGTTCTGTCATTGATGGACATTGCAAACAAGAGTTGGTACAGGAAGCAAAAGAGCATTTTTATAGAATAAAAGTCAAACTCATGTCACCAAATACGCTCACATACACAACCCTTATTGACGGGCTTGGAAATTTGCAGCAAGCTAAGCTACTTTTCAGAGAAATGTTGGAGGGTGGTTTGGTTCCTAACAAATGTATTTATACAGTTCTCATTGATCGCAGTTTAAAGGAGAGGGATTTGCCTGAGGCTTTAGACCTTAAAAGTAGATGATTAAAAATGGTACTGAACCTGATTTATATACTTACACTTATTTCATATGGGGATTTAGTCATAAAGTCCTTGTGCAAGAAGCAATGCTGATTTATGATGAAATGACCGGGAGGGGTGTTGATCCTGATTCCATCTTTTATAGATGCTTAATTAGAGGATATACCGAAAGAGGGCGTATTAAGGAAATGTCCAAGTTGCTGAGTGAAATGAAAAAAAGAGGCATTACCTCTTGTGAAATTTCTATTTGCAGTTCTGTTGATAATCACTGCACTGCAGAGAGTGACCAAAGAGTTGCTGACTTTCATGTTGGAAAAAATAAGGTATACATTAAATCACATTCCTTGAAAAATTTGTCATGGTCATATTTCCATGAGCATGGCTGCCATCATCTTGGAGAGGAATGTGTATGATAGCGTGGTCCTTGGCTGTGAATATTTCAGAAGCCGGGTGGCTGTCGTCATCAATATCAAATTATGTCTCTTGGGGGATTAGGCAATGGATCATTAAACCGAGAATTTGTAAATAATGCCATCTGATTTCTGATCTTTCTAAGCCAAGATGTTGACAAGAATAGACCAAGGAAGTGACTACATTTGTTTCTTCAAGTGTGATTATCCTCATGTATCCCCACACACTTGCCATATTTGCAACATTTTTTACCAGCAACACCATCCTTAGGTGTTTGTGGAAGGCCGATAGGCAATGAAGTTATTAATAAATAATAATTATGGTATGCTTAAAAACTGAGATAAGTGCCTTGAGATTAATATCTCTTGGCTTTTTTAGATGGATATATTTAAGGTATCTGTATTGGTTTATTATCGCTTCAAGAATGTTGTTTTATGCACCTAATTTTGATTTTATTACTTTAATACTTTTTAAACATGATTGCATTTGTGATGTAAACTGTCTATCCTACAAAAACAATAACCAAAATTAGAAGAACAATTTCTTTGACGATTCTTTGAAAAGGTAACACCAAACAACTGCTCCCTTAATGATTCTTCTAATCTGCAAGTTTTGTGTTAAAAATTATTTCACTCATTGGGTTGGAAGGGTGCTAATTTTTTGATGCATTTTCCAAGGTAAACTGACGAGTCAATATTGTATTGATACATATAAGGAAAATTGTTTATTGATATAAAGAAAGTTATGCGAAGTTTTGGAAGGTAAATATGGTTTTTTGATATTTTTGATAATTTTATTGATCATATATGATATATAATGTTGATGGTACCAAAAAAAAAACTGGTCATCACAACCCAGAAATCAGATGAGTGTGGACACTTGAAAGAGCTCAGGAGTTGGCAAATGCACTATTCATAGCGAGCGAAGAAGAGGTGGTGGCATCAACTCCCAGTAAAGACTTGGTTGAATATTTTATCAATGCTACTGACCAGATATACTCTGAGATTGCACAGTGGCCACAAACAAAGGAGTGACAATGAGACGAGCATCCTTAAATTAATCAATGAAAAAGCACCTGTATTCCATAAATGCCCTGCATTTTTCATTCAGCTCAGTTGGACTAGAAACTGCAAAAATACAAAAGAATATCCTATTGATGATATGCAATCATGGTTAATAGAACCTGAACATGCACATTTGTACAAAGCCCCTATGCCTGCATTTAATAACAGTAATGTGCATTTATGGGAGGCCAGTGTCAACACTGTATTATGTGCTTGCAATAGCATCTGTTCTTGCTCTCAGACATCGGAAGAATTTAATTTTTAACATATGCAATCCTAGCACTAACACTTGGAGACGCCTTTTCTATCATTGGATTTTTTTGGAATATAGTTTTACTGCAAGTGCTTTTGATCCCTCTGCCCGGCATTTTATTCTGGTGGTGGGTATAACTGATTATTATTCAGATGTGATAAGTGAAGATGAGTGGGATGCTCAAGTTATAGATATATTAAACGATATCCATGATTCAGAGTCTAAGAACTGGACTGAAATGGATATTGGCTATGCTCCAGGACTTTGGTAAACCTGAAGGGACCGGTGTTTACTCCAGTCAAAGATTTTACTGGTTTCAGGAATCTGGTTGGGGTGACCCAGTGGCTTTAAGGGTTGAGGAAAAGAACTGGACTAAAATCCCAACCTACACCGGCTTTATTTGCATGATCAGAAATATATTGAATGTCTCGGAACAGAAAGCCCTTTAGTTTATGAAAGAATGAGTAGCAATGTAATTCACTGTGAAGGGGAACAGCTTTTTAAATTAATAGACTGCTATAAATATCATTTTTATTGCTCATTTTGGAAGTTAACTGGAATTGATAATGAGAGATTAGTGCTGATAAATGAAAAAATTAATTTTATTTGGGAGTTGAGGAAGAACCTAAGTGAATGGAAACAAGAGAAAATAATCTTACCAAAGCTATATACATACCCATTTCCTGAAGTGCAATGAAGAGCAGTGGGTGGACAATTGTTGTTAGAGAGAATATATTTGCACAACCAAGAGAGGAGACTAAGGAGAGCAATTGAGTATTTTGAGCTTGGTGTATATACCCCGGCAGAATCTAATTCGGCTATATGGCACTATGGGCATGTGACTACAACTATGTATGGTGGACATAAGGGCCTGTGAAAACAGATACAAACTGAATATATTTTTTATTGTTTAGAATAACATTGTAATTTTAGCATAAGCTCAAGCTATAATTTGATCAAAGCTATATACATACTGACGTTGAATGTTCGACAGGTGCTTGTGGAATGTCCATAGCCACAATTTAATATAAAACTAGCAATGTCATCTAGAGGTGCTTGTTACAGAAGCTATTCCAAGATTAGGGAAATCGATTTTACAACTGCCAATTGAATTTGCTTAAATGTTTTCAAGGTGTTTTCAATAAGCCCGAGTCATGCACGTCGTCAAATCCACGAGACCATATTTCTTGAAAAATAATTTAAGCCTTCAGATAAGAACACCAATTTGTGCCAACATTGCAATCACAGCATTCAAAGAGCCCTCATCTCTTTTAGGCATTTCTGTAAAGAGTTAATATGCAGTGTGTCATCACAATCCGGAACATCACCTCATTGACACATATCTTTCCAAATATTAAAGCCCAGTCAAGAACAACATTTTGTGCGTATCCAGCTGCAATCATACATCCCATGAAATTACATTTCTATAGGCGTTTTGTCAAACAGTTCATATGGCATGTATGCTGACATATTTGACTGTCTGTGCAAGAACTTACAACTACAACATCTAACAAAACAGTCCTCCCTTCATTATGCTTTGATAGACGTCCACACCTTGTTCCAGTATTCTTGGCACAGGCTGGGAATAAGCTGGGCAAGATTGACCAACCTTGCTGGACACCTTTTCATTCCATTTAGTGAAAGGTTGTTAATGACACCCATGTTTTGTGAAAATTGCACTTGTAATATTCCACGAGAAGATGTTTCGTTCTGTCAAATCATGAATACCTAAGAAGCACCCACCAAACTAATCCACTTGACATACATGTTGAAATGCCTATTTTGGAATAATGGGCATGCAGAAAATGCAAATTCCATGGTAATCATGTGGGAGTGGATTGGCTTTTCCTCCAAAATGGTTTTCTTGAAAATGAAGGTCTGTAATAGTTGAAGGTGTGTCTAAGAGTTTACACTGTGCATCCCTGCCTGCAACCCACCCACCTAAGGTGTTTGACCTACGGATTTTTGCCCAACGATGCCAACCCTTCATATTATTTTCAAATGCTTGATTGATGGAATACTCACAATAATACAAACACTCTATGTTGCCATCAATAACGATGAAAAATGAAAAAACCTGCACTGTTGACTGCTCTAAGTCGAAAGTTGACAATTAAAATTATTAGCAGCTTCCCTGCCCAGATTAGACACTGGAACTCATCACCCCACCTGCACATGCTACATAGAAATATATTGACTGCGGTTTAATTTAAACTAATGTACGTTGAACACTGCTTGAAAAAGTTTGTCGTCTCTGCCCGGGCAGGTTCCGGGAGCATTTGCGCGTGCTGGGTAAGGCTCGCCTCAAAATATATAAAAACCCCACTTAATGATAAACTCTAAAAATGAGCCGTGCCTTTGTTTTATGTACTCATCTAAATATTTCATATAACATGATTTTACTTTGTTTCGTTATATCTCTTACTTGATCTTCTTTGGTTTCAATTCGATATTAATTCCCTTGGATTAATTCTCAAACATAATAAAATATAGATCTAAATGTGTTTTTTCCTCTCACAAAATACATGATTCTTTGATAGAATGGCTTTGATGAAGACCTGCACCATGAAAGATCTGTCTCAGCCAAACTACTTTGGTTACTACAGAACTTTAAGCCATGTACTCTAATAAAATAAAACTCAATATTTGCTTGTATCTAATTGTTGATTTCTGAAACTGTATACATGGCTTGAGATGTCTTAGGATTTCATCTTCTTGAATTCCAAGGATGCAAAATCTCTCATTTTAGAATGAATTTTCAATATGAACATTTCATTGTAGATCATGTCAACATTGTTACTGTGATGATTAAAGCAACATATATATAACCACTATGAAAAATTCATTTAGAGATTACCATCACTTAACCTCATCTTGAACGTGTCTTTTTCAAATAAGTTGCCAAAGTTCAGTTGTGGCTGAAACTATTTTAGATCTTTGTTTCAATCCATATAGGACTTTCCTTATCCAGCACACCAAATTTCATTGCCCAGTTTTGTGAACCGTTGGGTTTGTTTCCATTAGATTTCTTTATCAACCTTACCATTGAGATTTTCATTGTGGGAAGCTATTTTCAAACTTTTCACTAAAAAATGATCAATTGGGGCATACTACGAGGATCTGCTGCGCTACTCCAATAGATAGGATCCCCTGTGCCTAATAGCTGCCATACTTACTTGCCTCGAGAAAGTGAGCAATCCTGCAAACCCAATTGCTCTCTCTCATATTGATGAAAATATAGGAACACAGAGGTAGTTGGGGATGGGACGCTCTGCTAGGGTTTAGGTCTTAGGTCTTCCCATGCTTGTTGTTGCCCGTACTAGTTTTCTATTGCACTACAACTCCTTTGGGATTTTGGCATGATTTTTGTTTTGCATGCATATGTTATTTCCTTGAGTCGACCATTTACTCTGCCCTTTGGACGGTGTCGCGCCTATACTAATGACTTCCCTCTCGTTGCCTCCATCTATAGATGTATGGTTTTATTGATGGAACGCGTGGCAACCATGGCTCCAAAGAAGGCAAGGAAGTTTGTCCCAAAGGTCTTTGACGATGTAACCATTCTAAGTTTGACACTCCTTTTCCTTGATGTTGTGCTGTAATTTAGCTAAATTTGATAAGGATTGTAATTGGCTTGAATTAGACACCCTTATTGGGTATTTTGTTGGTTGAGTCTCCCCTAAAAGCCTGCTAAAATAATGGGTTCGCAACCATTAACAAGACCATGGTATCAAGCTCGAAGGAGTGCAAAATCTCACCAAGGTTTTTTTCTTGTTTTACTTCAATAATGTTGAGCATTACGAAGTCATTTTCAAACCACCACGGCCCCTGGTTTATTCGAAACACACTCGTGGTGTTTTCTCACTAGACCAAGGACTTTCATGTTTCTGAACAAGCAAAGCTTAAAATCCCAGTACGGGTGGAATTTCCTGGGCTACCCCTCCCCTTGTGGGGATTTTTCAAACACTTGATCAAACCCTTGGGCCGACTTATTTGTTTGGAGCAGCCAAAGTTTTTCAACGCTCGCCCTCAAAAGCATGTTTGCACTGAGGTAGATTTATCCAAAGACCTTAAGGACTCCATTGATATTCAGGTTGGAGATACTCATTTCTCTCAATGATTCCTTTATATTAACTTACCTAATACCTACTTTTGACTGTCAAGCTTTTGACCGCATTACTCATGCGAATGTCCTCTAATGGTCAAATCTTGCCCTCTGTCACAAGATAAGGCTCAAACATAATCTAAATCTCCTTCCTCCTTGGATGGTTGGACCACAGTAACTAATAAAAAGTGTTTTGCTCGCGGTCCTATAAAACCCTCAGCTTATTGATCGGTCGCTAGTAATGGAGTCTAACTCCTATGTTACTCCTGACCATACAAGTCTGTGCCCTCACCACCCTCAGCCTCCGCTGTCTATCTCCCACTCTTTGCTTGCTTTCCTTTGTAGTTGTTCTATTGAAATATCCATCTCCTTTAATCTCCTTGCCTCTTCAGCTGCCAGAAGTGGCATTCATGGAATAAAATCAGCTCTCTTTCACCTCGAAAAGCTCACCTTAGTCGCTCCCGTAGCCCTGCACCAACAGAAGACGATTGAATTTTTGTAAGAAAAATGTAGACCATGGTCAATGGCTGATGTTTCCCTTGTCACTTTGTCTCATAACCAATTTTCCACCCTCTCCAATCTTGATGATGAGGGATCCATGTACCTCGACTCTATCCAATGATTGTGTACTCTTGGAATATATATGGCCTTATTGAACCCACCCTGAAGACATCTGGTCGAGGGACAACTATATACACTTTAAGCACATGTGTGTTATGTGTCTGCAAGAATTTAATCCCACAAGATTGTTTAATTCATTATGTTTCTTGCACCATCTAGTCGCAATGTTATCTACCATGCACATCCTATCACAACCCTAGGCATGGAAGAGTCATGATCTTAATTTTCACCTAACCTTGCTCAGCATATGATCTCTTGGGGCTCTAACCCCACTCATCATAGTGGTTTGGACCCTCTTCAATTTTGACAAGCGTATTTTTGGGTCTTGTCAATATCTATGCGTGCAATAATGAGGTTGAAAGGGCTTTGTTTAGGCGATGGCTTGCTTAACTCTTTTCATGATGCTCTTAGGATTTTTTTGTGGGGATTTTAATATGGTTGGATACCCAGTATGACAAGGTTGATCGTTTTCCCATGCGTTGATGCACGAGAGAATGGGAGACCTAGTTCTATATGAGGACACAAGCTTGAACTTTTTAACCACAACATCCCCTGTAAGAAGAGTTCTAATTCTTCCTAATTTACTTGGGCCAATTTCTGCCAGGGTCAAGATAGGATTGTTCATCGTCTGGATCATGCCCTTATGGTCTAATTAATACTTCTTTTTTTATTGATCCCATACAAGGCAAGGCATATTACGGTTGACATAGCAGTGTCCTCTTATATCGATCATTCCCCCATTTTCTTAAACATTACTTGGACTAATCTTGCAAAAAAATGCATGGTTAGCTCTCAATTCCACTTAAACATTACACACCTAAAACATGCTCGGATTATGTCATGTATCCAGTGCATCTGAAACTTATCTCCTCATCTTAATGGTAGGGAAGGTTGGTTTTCTTGGTGGAATGATGTCATCAAAAGAACTAGCACCTTCCTTCACATCTCTGTCAAACAAGCTACTCTTTTTCAACAAACAACGCATGAGACCTCGTATCATGAGTTTCAATGAGTCTCACAAGAACTTAATGTCTCTCCTTTAAATTAGTCCTTGTAACTCCAAGTTGCCCATTGGAGGCACAGAACTTAAAATAGAGGAAGCCTACAAAGACACCGGGCACTTTGTTGTCGTGCTCAGTTTATATTGACTCAAAATTTGTGATAAAGCTTCTAAAGAGTTCTTTGCTCTGCTTTGCACCAAGCACACCTCTAATCAAATCAAAGCCATTTTTCAAGGGAATGTCCACCACACTACTTTGACATATATCCTCCAAGCTTTCGTCCATCACTACCATGGGGTTTTTTCCTCTCAACCTATCACCCTTGCTAGGGAAGAGGCCCTTTTGTAATGCGTTCAAGTTGTGCCTTACAAAGTCTCACAACCTCAACGAGTTGCATGTGACAAACCTATGTCTCTCGACAAACCTTTAGGAAGCAAGCCTTTCAAATGGGTCCTAATAAATCTCTAGGCATCAATGGATTCTCCTCTAAATTCTACCAGACCTTATGGGACACCTTGGGGATTGATCTACATAACGTTTACCTTGAAGCTTTAGATTCCAATTCTTTGGGTGAATTGATTAACCAAGGTAACATCAAGTTTATCCCCAAGTCTGAAGACCCTGAACAAATCGCTAATTAGAGACCCATCTATTTGTATAATATGTCTTACAAAATTATTGTTAAGGCTTTGTTTAACAAGGTTGTCAATCTCCTTCCTCTTATTGTTAGAAGCGAATAGACTGGTTTCATCAAGCACATGTACATCTTAGACAATATTATTGTTGTTTGGGAAGGGATGGAATGGGCTCAACTTTCTAACCAAAAAGCTTTTTTTTATCAAAATTGACTATGCCAAAGCTTATGATAAAATTAAATGGTCTTTTATTTTGGATATGTTTCAAGCTCTAGGATTTGGGCCGAGGTTTGTTCATACCGTGTATAGATGCTCTTTAACATTGTTAAGGCTTGCATCACCATCAATGTGGCTCAATCCTCCAGGTTTGGTTTGTTCAGATCCATCAGAAAAGGGTGTCCTTTATCCCCCTCACTTTATGTGTTGAAAGAAGAAGGATTTAGCTATTTGCTAGCTCATAGTACCTCCACAAAGGCTTGATTAAAGGAATCTCACTACCTACCTTGGATCAACAACTCATCAATGGCCATTTCATAGATGATTATTTTCTCACACTCCTAGAGGAGAAACAATCTATGAAAAATGCTTTGAACTATCTTGATATTTTTTGTTTGGCTTCTGGCACTTCTATTCAATGGGACAAAACCCAGTGCTTTGTGGCAGTCCCAGTATCCTATTCCTCCCTAGTTGGAAGGAATGTAGAGGGTATGGATTCAACCAGGTGTTTAATTCAAGTTTCTTGGCATCCCCTTTGCCTTCGAGGCCACCTCTATGCAACTATGGACTTATGTGGTTCAAAGGGTTGAGTGTAAGATCTCCTTCGAGATTACCAAGCCCCTCTCTTTTGCAGACAAGTTTCAAATCTGCTCCAAGGTGTTAGCTGCTACTCATCTTTACTATTCTTCTTGTTGGGCTCCATCTAATACTGCCTATGCCAAACTCAAGAAGTTGCTGTGGGACTAACTGTGGGCTAACTTTGAGGGGCATAAGGGATTCCAAAAAATTGCTTGGGATATCTGCTGCCGACCAAAAGAAGAGGGGGGCCTTGGTTTTCTTGACATCAAACTCCAAGGACATGCTCTCTATGTCAAGTGGTTAATATGTATCCTTGAACTCCTCTCTTCATTGTCGGTGGTCTCCTTGCTCTCAACCCCCTTCCCCTGAGCGTGGTGCGGTCTTTGGTCGACTTGGTGACTCTAGTGGCGCTGGCTGGAATGCCCCTCAATAGGGCAAGTTCCCATGACTAGATTTTATCATCTCTCCCTCTTGGTCATCTTTTGAGCATTTGTAGCAACAACAACAATACGAAAGTGGGTGGGAGCCCATTCCAGACTCATATTACCCCTTTGGTTTTGGCTAGGGTGACGAACATGACAGTCCTCAGCCTCCTCCTTCATCCTCCATGTTTGCGATTGTGGCCTAGTTTAATGGGCTCCTTGTTTTGTTCACCCATTTTTTGATTGATTAACACACTTTTATAGTGGTTTTGATGTAAGATGTCCTCTTTCTCGAGGCCTATTTGGCTCGATTTGGCTGACATTTTGGGGCGTGACTTTCTCCACCCGGTTTTTGTACAATTAGTGTTGTATATCTCTTGTTTTTATATATAAAAGTACACTTTTCAATCCAAAATATAGGAACACATGCACACAAGAGATATTTTCATAGACTTCCACTCTATTCGTTTCAATATCCAAACCGGTTCCCTTATACGCTTTAAATCTCCCCTTAGATGAAGAAATGGATTGTTTGTAAAATAAAATATAAAATTAAAAATAACAATATGTATTTGAGATGACCATGACCATGGCTATGCACTTTTAAATGCCTATTGGCCAAAAATCCTTAACGACCTTGAAAAATAATAATCTTAACTTGGAAAGCCCATGGAAAACATTGGTTGACGATTTGATTCAATATCAAAATCAATAAATGGAATTTTCAGTATATTGCTTTGCACTTTATACAAATTTCCAGACTCAGAAGTGGCTTGGAAGCATTAAATTTTCTCAGTTGATGCATTAATCTCCTTGAGTGCATCACTTACGGGACATACACTGATATGTGGGTTGTACTAGTTGGCAGTGCAACCTGATGAGAGAATTGGTATACATGGTATTGCTCTAGCTTTCCTTCTTACTATCTTCCTTCCTATTATTTTATGACCATTTTATATCCTCAATGTTATCACCTTCACATCTACTTACAACACCTTCAAATCCCATTTATACTTTATCTCATTGTTTTCTCTACATTCATTCTCTTTCCTCTCATGATCTTTTATCTAGAATATTTGAGGTTGATTACATCGACCACCATTGATGTTGTCAATTAGAACTCTTTTTTCAATTGACTATCCAATATTGTTAGCTAAGAGAGATAATGACTTTAGGATGTGTTCTCTTGTAAATAGGCGTAAATGTTGTCATTTCTCTAGATCATCATCATATAGTCTTCTTTGCTTTCACTAACAAATCTTCCCTTAAAGGTTTAAGTGGTTTAGGGTTCAGTGGAGCTTACAATTGGATGTCTAGTTTGGAGCATTGGGTCACTAGGAGAAACAAAACAAAAGTTGCACTAACAAGGTTTAACAAGTCTTTGGAATCCTCAACTTTGGTTTTATTAGGTCTTCTACTTATCCATCTTGTGATCCATCTACGACAACTCTCTCATGAGATGTTACTAACCTCAAGAATGTTAATGCACCAACAATGTCCCTAAACCATTTTCTTTCGTTTCTATTGACACGATAGATTGTTTGTTGTATCGTGTATTAGACTAGGATAAAGTATTATATCTTTGTTTATTGCATTATCTCTTACAACCCTTGGTTATTACTAACAAATAACATTGCTGCCCCGAGCTTAGGTATCCTAGCTCTTGTTTATATCATTACTCTTGCAACCTTAGTATTCGAGTAAGACCCCACCACCATTTTAGACAGAATTTGGAACCATGTGCTTTTGATACGAGTGTGTATAACTAACTTCTATATCCATGACTATTATGTTCATTGACACTATATTTGGCCTATTTTCAGCCCTAGAATGGTCCTATAATTACATCCTAATTTATATTATTGAGAAGAGAAGCAAATAATCATATTGACCATTTTAGTTAGCATACATTTTTGTAAACTCGACATAAATTTTATTTCGTCATTTTCACACTCATTTTTATCTCCTATTTTACCTCATATTACATCAACTTCTTATCTTCCTTAATTTTCATCCTAGCTTCTTAGCTATCCTAACTTCTTACCAGTTTGTAAAGTATCCATTTCTTTCGATTTTTTTTCTTCCACCTTTAGATCCACTAAAGGTAATCATATCAACCCCAATTTAACTTTTGATTTAGTATATAGTTGACGATAAAAACAACTAGTTTTAAATAGATTTGAATACTATATATTATAGATTACAAAAATTTACATTCATTTATAGTTTTTATAAATAAAATTAAGCTATTTGCAAGCATACCCAACTGATATATCAATTAAAAATACAAGAGAGGTTAGAGGTATGACTTAGCTGATGTCGGACAAGTTTCGAACTATGTCACCACCAGAACTGGGAACTATGTAGGAATCGAGTGTTCTTCAAAAATATCTTTTGGGGAAGACCATTCATAAGGGGAAAGATCATATTATACAAAGCGACCCTTCCCTACTATCGTGGACCATTAGCTATTTAGAATTTGATTTTTTCTGGATTTATTTTTTGTCGCTTATTTCATACATTTGTATGTTCAGATCCACCTTTAACCCTAGATTTCACACCTATGCCTACAAAAAAACCCTAGCTATCCTGTAACACACTCAAGAAATCAATAGATTTAAAAATAAAAGATTCAAATACTTGATTCGAAAGGACCTTGGTGGTCACCCCGTTTGTGAGTCATCAAGCATTGCACTACATTTCAAACTCCATGTAGTTCTCCTAGTGCTTTGTACAAAGGTGAATGTAACTATCCACTAACCTAGGTTAGCCCTTGTGCCTTAAAATGATAGCAACCAATGGTACTTCATTCCAATTGAAATCCTTGTGTCCATATGATAAATTCAGATTTATGCCCTCCTATGCTATGTATGCAGTATGAAGATGTGTTTCTCGCTTCTTCAATTTAGTAGGTGGTAGATAGATATGTTCTTGCTAGGTAAAAAATGCCTATAGTGAACTTGTATATATATATATATATGAGTTATTTCTTTGAAATTTAGATCTTAGTTGTGGGAAAGGTTGACCCAAAATATAGAATCTGAAAGATGAAGGAGTAACAAATGGGCCCATGATGAGAAACCAACGAAAAAGTAAAGGGGCCAAGACCGTACAACATGGGTCAGGACCGTAGTACGGTCCAAACCTTGTTGTACGGTTTTGGACCAAGTTTAAATAAAAATAAATAGTAAATGAATACTACCAATTTTTTTTGTAAAATGGATAAAACTCAAATCAAATAGGAAAAATAGTGATAAACAAGGTGAAATAAAGGAATAAAGAGCAAAGTAACAAAATAATTGTGACACTAAGACATGTTTTCATTGTTCAGAACTCACACACATATAAATCCAATAAAAACATAATGTTAATGATTTTGTGAATATTTTAGTGTCTATGTTTCCCCCCCTTTATGCTAGTGAATGAAATTTATTAGTTTAAAGGAGAAGAATACCATACCTAGAGGAAAATGTTGAAGTAAGAATAATTGTAGGTGTGTCAAAAATAGTAACCGTGCATGGGGATCAACGTGAGTCCCTGACTGACCCACATGTAGATTAAGGGATAAGAGTACGATATGAGTAAAGAGATGTTATAGGTAGTGAATATGTGTATGGAGATTACTCTTGGAATATTTAGAGAGTTGGGGGTTATCAAATCTCCAACAAGTAATGTTAGAGATAAGCGGGAAATGGGTTTCTTGGCACCAAGGGAAGAGTGTCACAAAGCTTTCTAGTTGCCTCCAATAATGTTTCCCAAATCCAAGACCACACCACTACAGATGGATTTAGGTCTTAGAGATTTGGAAAACCCCTATAAGATGGAAAATGACATCTCATTTCCCCCACCATGTATTATATGGGTGTATTGTTAGTAACTGTAGTATTGATAATATTGTATATTTAAATATCTAATTTGCCCTCTGTATTTATAATGAAAGCAATGGAATTTCATGTTCATGAGCATGTGTATTCAATAATTAGTGCATTTTGTAATCAAGAGTGACCATTTGAGTGTTGGGATTCTGTCATATTATATGGGAAAGAGTGGCCTTGCAGAGCCAACTTGTTTGGTTCATGTATGATTTGTGTGATGGAGGATAACCTTGCATAACTAGTCTACTAAATTTGCTTATTGATTTGTGAATAAAAATAGAAGAGATGAAGAACTTGCATAGTTAGTCCTATATGTTTTCCCACCTTTTGACGAAAGGTAGAGTGTAAAACACTATCGCTTGAGGTGAAAGATAGAGATAGGGGTATTGCATAGACTGTATAGTTATAAATGAGAACATGGCATTCCAGGAGTATGAATTGCAAGATTGCAGAGAGAGTAATAGTAAGAGACAATGGTGTGATATGAGTGTAATAGAGAATGAGATATGAGCATGAGGGAATGCTTACACACAATTGAGGATAATGTTCCATATAGAGTAGGACCATTTTGATATGATAGAAGGAGAAGTCATGATCATGATGATGCAAATAATGCGTAATTTGGATAAACAGGGCCCAAGATATGTGTTGTAGCAGTTGGAGACATTAATTTAGAACAAAGGGTTGGTGAGAAAGTAACTGGAGTAGTGTAAAAAGGTGATTTACTATAAACAATAAGTGGGAAAAGTCAAAATTAATTTTCATTTGTAATTGAACTTGATAGTGAAAGAAGCTCTAAGATAGAGAACATGTCATGTGCTAGGGAGGTGTTGCGATTGAGATTTGACTGTGTGGTGGATGTGATTCAAGATCAAATAGTCAATGAGTTGGTAAGTGCTGAAAACTTGGTGTTTTTTGAGAAATAATAATAATTTTGTAAAAAATGTAATTTTTATCCATTTTGAGGATGGTAGGGTATATAGTGCCAAATTTTCTGTTGCCTTTCGGGGCAGAAACGTTTGGTTCCGTATGATCCTGACCAGGAGGTGTACAATTTTGACATGTTCCATACAATTCCAACCCAAGCCAAAAATAATGATCCAAATATGGAATTTTTAGCGTAATTAAAGCATCTTTGATAAATGTTGATGTGTTTTGAAATAATAAATAGAAAAAATATCTTGTATGATTGTGTGTTTTGCATTGTGTGGAGAGATGCTCATTCAAGAGAGTTTTGTTGAGGCCGTCACATGGAGATGCTTCTTGGATGGGCTTGGATGAGGATGGTTGGGAAATTCTGGATAAATATTGATTACGACATGTAGCGAGTTTGGGGGAGGTACCCCCAAATATGCATATGATCACTGTGCTATGTGAGCGGTGGAATCCAGAAACTTGTACCTTTTTACTCCTAACAGGGGAGATGAAAATGAATTTAGAGGATGTATATTACATCTTGCGATTACCACTTGTGGGGGAGAGGGTATAGGTCATTCCAAAAAATGTTCCATTATAGATGTGTAGGGTGCATAGGTTTTGGCTGGGTACATGTGGCCTTACAAAGATGATTATTTGATTGGAATAGATTTTGAAAATAGGGGTTTCATGATTTGCAGAAGTTTATAAAACTATTGTTGGCTTTGTTTGTAGCAGTTGATGGTGGTGGGTGTCCATTTCCAACCATTTGTGGTAGATATGTGATTCTATACAGGATGAAAAAGTGAGATATTAATGGAGCTGTTGTGTGTAGTAGCTATTACTTTGTTACACATATGAGAATATGAAAACATAGTTATTGTGTAGCCTATGGGAGGTCCTAACGCTGATTGGGACCTTCCCAAGATATTTACATCACAATGGGTGTTACTAAGGGGATGAGGTCGATATACAACCTTCTATCAAGCCTTATTGGATAGGTTGGTCCCAAGTGGCATTGCATGGAGACCTTACAAAGAGTATCCTAGTTGGATAGTGAATTAATGAAATTAAATCTAAGATAAGGACATTGCCTATCAAATAGATAAAACCACGAATAAGAATATTAAGCAAAAGAAATGCAAGAAAGAGTGATAGATAGGGTTTGTAGAATGAATCAACTTGTATCAGTAGGTGTGGACCGATTCTAGACTAGAGATTGGTCTAGAAAGGAAGATTCTTGGTTGTGCAAACTCTGTATTAGAAACTGGACTACAACGATCTTAGGAAAAAAAGTGCCTAGGAGAGGACATGCCTACTTGGGCGCTAGTGTATGTAAAAGGGGTTTGGTGCTGGTTCTTTCTTTGTCACTTATTTTCACTTGTTATTCGATGTAGGTCACATCAAGTTTGATGCACCTATGTTCTGTCACACCTATACCTACAAAAGAAACCCTAACAACCTGCAAAATACTCAAGTGTACATTAGATGAATAAAAATATGCATATGTTTGAGTCGGATTGACCTCAACGGTCACCCCAATGTGATTGTCATTGAGTGTTGCACTACATTTCAAAATCAATGTAACTCTAGTGTGTGTGTGATTGAAATACTTTCCCTTGAGCTAGGATGTCCTAGTGCCAGTCGCACAAAGAATAATTGGAATTCAAAATGTGTGGTATGGAATTCAGAATAAACTCTCATATGCAATGTCAAAATGCAGTCCTTGGTGTAGTAGATAGAAAATATTATCTCCTTGTAATAGTATGTTCCTCTCAAATGATTTCCCCCCAATGAGGTTAAATAATAAATGTATATATATGATTCATTTGTTTAAGTTCTATCATTAAAAAGTGAAAATATGACTAAGAGTGATAAACAAAGACAAGAAATAAGTAATTCAAAAAAATAGTAAAAGAAAGAAAGTGGACAAAAGCGCCCAAAGGGGACAAGCATCCGAGTGATCCCATCCCTAATGGGCGATCCTGTATAGTGAAATCAGAGTTGATAAAGATGTCAACTAGTATGTAAAATTGCAAGTTGCGAGTTAGAAACAATAAGCAATAAGGATGAAAAAGATAAAAGCAATGTTAAAGAAAAAGTGAACGGGTTATTAATGACTAGCTCTCTCGCTTAGGAATCATGCATATAAACAAAGTATTTAGAGGATATATGTACATAGTAAGTGCATGATTTACTTACTACATTTTCCCCCACTTTATGCTGGTGAATAAGGATTTATTAGCATAAAGTAGATAATAAAACCGTACCTTGAAGAGTCAAATGAAGATTGTACCCAATAGCGTGCTGAATGAGTGTTGTAACATACTGAATAGAATAGTGAAAAATGTGTACCATGAAATTCTAAAAGAAGGGTAAGAGAAGGATACCAAGGGTGACCTTTGTGTGCACGGAGTAATAATAATGCATGCTTGTAGTTCCTTAGAATTTTGTATTTTTTGGAGCATAATTGAGATTTGCTTCATGATTGCTTATTTGCTTTGCCTTTGTTGGGATAGGATATGAAATGCAAAATAAAACAAGTGTAGTCAATGCTCTAGGTAAATGCAATCGAACTTTAACATGGAAAATATGTAAAAATGGAAATGCGTATTGGAAAATTTAAACCAAGGGGTTAGAGTACACCTAGAGTGTTTGAAAGTGAAAGGGATAGAAATTTGTTCATACTTGTAGACTCAATGCTTAGGAGCTAGTTCAAATAACATGAAGGATTTGGGTGTCTTGTTGCCAAACTAGGGATTTGAGCACCCTGATGTTGAAATTTAGATTTAGGTGTCCTGTCGCTGCTAAGGGAAAGTGTATTGAGAGAGGGAACTGTTTTTACCTCTAACCATTAACACTTCCATATGAATAAGTGCCACTACATATGATCACAAACCCAATTTATACCTTGCCTTGGGTGACACAAAGACTCTAGGCATATCGTTTTCCTGTATATGCCCTAGGTGCCATTCCCTTATTTAGTAACTGATTGCAATCTGAAACTGGCTATGTGACTACTGAGACTAGAGAAAATTGTGTTTGCGTAACTGTTGAAATTTATTTTTATCTATTTTTTCCCCCAGAACATGTGTGATGCCCTCTAAAACAACTCACTTGAGACCCAAGAAACAACCTAGGATTAGTTAGGAAAATTATGGAATAATTTTTTTTGATTAGAAGTGTCCAACAACCAGGTTGCAAGACAACAATTGTCACTAACGGGTTCCAGAACAATTTTAATCTACTAAAACATACTTTTCTTTTATTAACAATTATCAGAGGTCACAAGGTCCAAATTTCAGGGTTAGGAGTTTCTACTAGGTTCAGGGGGGTAAATTATCACCATACCCACTCTCTAACAGGCTCAGAGTTTCAACTTTATTTTTCTCACACTTAACACATTCAAAATTTCCCTAAATCATTACCATTGGATAGGAAATTTTCTCACCTTTTCGATGATATAAAGAATTCCTCCTAACTCCTTGTAAAACTCCAGTTATGGATCGGCGGACCTTAGGGGTCAAATTTTCCCAAAAGGGACATGTGTCGAGTGGGAGTAATTGCACTTTTTTTAGGTTGGCGGGATACAGGGCGGTGTTTGCAAATTTTCTTGCGCGGGGATAAAATGCCAATTTGTTCCTGTGCCTCCACTGTGCCGCCAGGGACACATGTCGGGCTCCGAGCCATCGTCGGGAGAAAAGAGGGAAGGGTGGGGCGGTCGAGGTGTTGGGGAAAATTTTCCAAGGAGGGGAGAATTCCAATAAGCACTTGCGCGCCTGCGGGTTTGCCATGGACACGTGGCGCCCAACAACCATGACGGGGGAGAAAAGGAGAGGGACGGGCGGAGTGGCGGAGAAAGTTGGTGAGTTTCGTCCAAAGGGAGGGAAAGGGGTAAATGTCGCATGCGGGTCCATGTGCCCGCGGAAGGGTCTCACCAGGGCGAGGGAAGGAGTGCGGGGGAAAACGCAAAATGTTTCCAAAACAATTTTTTCAAAAGATAGAGTTGCGAGGGTTTCCCCACCCTGATGTCACCCCATGCTACCACGTGGCAGCCTCTGGTTGGCTGCGGGTCAGGGGGGAAATTTCAAAAATTTTCCACAAAAATTTTCAAATTTTTTTTAAGGATTTTTCAACAGGAAAATTTCGGGCCATGGGCCCACCAAGGAAAATTTTCCCAAATTTTCCCGCTAAGGAAGGAAAACTTCAAGGGGTCATAACTTTTTCTAGAAATCTCAGTTTTGGGCAAACAAGGACTTTCAGGAAAGCTCTCGATGCCCTCTTTGCACAGAAATCATAAATTTTAGATTTTGATAAAGTTTAAGGGGTCAATTTTAAGAAAACGGCCTTCAGGATTTTTAAAAGCAACTGGTAAATTTTGACTTATAAATTTTTATTTAATTTGATCTCCTCCTTTACTCAACATGCCAAACAGACATGGATGATTACTCTAAGAAGGATTTAGGATATTTTGGGAAGGTAAATTTGCTCAATTGATTTCCAATTTAAAATTTTCCAACAATTGACAGAAAAATGACTGTGAAAAGTTTGGGCCAGATTTTGTAATGTTTTACATTAATTCCCTAACTGTTTTGTCAAAATTGAGTTCCTTGATGTCCTAGCATGCTAAATTTTATTGTTTCTAAGTTGATTATCATGTGCAGGCTTGAACTGTGCATTTTAATTAAATTATTTACCAGTTGTAAATTTACAACAGAGATCAATTTCTTATAGGATTTGGATATCAATTTCATCTTCCATAAATGGAAGTTTCATTTCTATTCTAGTATAATGCATTTAGTTGATATAAAAAAATCATTTAAAAGCTAAATTGTAAAGTCTGGTTTCCAATTTAATACATTTCCAAAAGAGACAAAGTAATATAATTCCTTCATATGTATTTCATCTTTTTCCTTTTTTTTAAAACATGGATTTCAATCACAATTTGAATCAACAATGCAAATGAAGAAAGGTCTTACAATCCTTTATTAATGCTAAAAGAAATACATCTTTACATTCTTCCATTCCTTGAATGCAAATAACATATTTCACTTTCTTTCTTTCAAATGTACAAAACATAATATAATTATCTTTCACATTTCAAATATACAGCTTTCATAACCAATTACAAACATCTTTCCTTCACAAAAATATTACAATTTCATCCACTTCAAAGTGGGAAAAAAATTACAAATGATTTTTTTTCACAAGGTATTGTCAAAACTGTATTTTCCTTTGCTCCAAAACAACAACATGCAAGGTTCCCTTTTTCTTCAATTTTCTCACAACAAAAGTGGGAGAAAGGCAACGCTCTCCACCCAAACAAGACATCCAAAGAAAGGAGAATCCATCCTTCATCATTGGCCCCCGAGCCCCAACCACAATGCAATAAGAACTATATATCAACCCATGGCAACAACAGGTTTCCACAACACACAACATTCCTGTAACATGCACAATTTAATTCAAAACACAGTTCATCAAGACAACAGTTTACAACTGCACTGAAAACATTAATACAACACTCAGGCTTCTTGATTGCAAGCCAAAGGAGCAAGGACTACGGGGGAAGCTACTTATGCCTCCCAATGGGAATTGGGCATCCCCCTGTAACAAACTACCAAAATAATTCATTACACATATCCTTATGCCCCCCCACAATCCATCCTTATGCCCCCCATAGATTTTCATTATGCCCCCCCACAAGGTAAGAAATGCAAGCTATTTATTTTCCATGGTGGATCCCAAACCCAAACTCCCTCCACAAGAACTTTGATGCCACTAGCATTACCTTATGCCCCCCCACATGAATCCTCCATAGCATTCTCCTACACCATTCCTATGGCAGTCTACCTAAACAACCAACAAATAAACAAAACATACACCATTCAAAAAAACACAACAAGAATTAACAACATAAGAGAAGAGCTCAGATCCTACCTCTCCATGATAGCTTTTGTTTCCTAACAGTAAGCTTCAATGCCAAAATACAGTCCCAAAAATAGCAACCAACAAGCATGCAAATTTTTCCAAACTCCTTCCAAAAGCAAGAGCTCCAAGCACAAGGAAAATTCGCCCCAAGGAAGCATGCAAAATGATTCAACAACCCAAAACAAAGAAAAGAGTTTTAATTTTATAGAAGAGGGAAGAGGAGAGGATGAGGTGGATCCATGTAGGATGCCACATCACACATCCTCAACTCCAACACAAAAGTCAAAATCCATTCTCCAAAGCACAATAAAGAGGTGGGTGAAAATATGACAAATTTACTTGCACAATCCAAAAATCTCACACCCCAAAGGATTGAATTAAATAAACTGTAAGAAGAGTGCAATAAAACATGCAACATGATTAATAAAAAATGCATTAAAGAGGGTTAAAATAAACTCTCCAACCATAGGTATGGTTGGTAAATTAAATTAAGAGGTATGGGACAAGTTTTACTTGTCCCACAAGCCTTCAAAAATAGCCTCCAAGGACAATTTCGAATTTCCAAGGAGGTGGAGTGTTTCATACTCCAAAATCTGACTTACACAAACTTACACATCCCTTACATATTTAATACAAAGAGCCAACAACTTCCATTATTACTTTCTTATATCCAAATTTAATTAATTAACTTTTAACCATATGTTTTTTCACATTAACCTACCACAATTTAATTAAATAAAAGAAAAGGGACACATCACTAATAAAATACATACAAACAATAAAAAGGAACCACATTAATAAAAATATACAAAGAACCCATGGTCACATATAAAGGTGATCCCCCCCTCATGGGAATCCCTAACAACCATCAAACACAAACACAACAAAACAAGTTGCCATGGTGACCTTGTTGAATTCACCTAGAATTCCATTGTGGTTGGTCTCTAATCCCCCAATGTTTGTTGTGATTTTTAACCTACAAAACACACAAATACCTCCTTCGGCCTTGTGGCCATATCAAAACATCCAACATGATATAAATATAATCACAAAATCATCTATACATATGAATCACAACAACATCAAGGAAATCAACAATATCATTTACAATTATATCAACAACTATATCATCATCATATAATGTCCATTTTCTAAGTCTACTCACAATATCCAATAATCACATGCCCGAACAACATTCATAATATATATCCATATCAAAGAGTATATCATCATCCACATATGAAGTGTCTCTAATAATCATCATGCATCATAACCAAATCAAGATCAACAATAATCCATGGTCCAACATCTAACATCATTCTAAATTAAAATCATAATAATTTCTGTAATGAAATCAACAGTATTCAAGATCAGTATCAAAATGTGTCAAAGGGAAGTGGGCACTACATCCCCCTCCTCTTAGACTCGACTTCCTTCATGAAGTCACTGGAACAAATGTGGAAACTGAACTCGTAATGAAGTGACATCCTCCCATCAAGATGTAGTCTCGTTATATCTATCCCACTACACCCAAACCTGATCAACCTCTCTACCTCAAAGGCCCAGGGTCCTGCGATCTAGGATGCGAATGGGCTCCACCATCACCTACCCCTGATGTTGCACCTGCATTGATGTCCAATCTAGCACATGAGAAGGATCTACAATATATCTCCTAAGAATTGAAACATGAAACACATCATGTATGCGAGACAAGCTGAGTGGCAATGATAGATGGTAGTCCAAAGGGCCGATACGCACCAAGATCTCAAAAGGACCAACGAATCTAGGAGCTAAGTTAGAACATTTTCCATAATGGATAGGGTTCTTATGTGGCCTAACATGAAGGAACACCTTCATGCCCACATCAAAACTATGGTCGATCCTATGCTGATCCGCATAATTTTTCTACGTGTCATGTGCCTCCTGCAATCTCTGCCTGATCAACACCATCTGCTACTCCATGTCCTGTAAAAAGGATGGTCCAAGAGAAACTCTGTCCTCTAACCTGTCCTAGCTAAGAGGTGTCCTGCACTCTCTACCATACAAAGCCTGAAAAGGAGCCATGCCTATAGAACTCTGAAAACTATTATTGTAGGCAAACTCCACTAAGTACAAGTACTCCTCCCATTTAGACTGCTGATCCATCACATACATCTTGAGCATGTCCTCTAAAATCTGCTTCACCCTCTCAGTTTGTCCATCTGTCTTAGGGTGATACGCTATACTGAAGTTGATTTTTGTCCCGAGGACATACTGCATGGTAGTCCAGAAATGTGAAGTGTACAAAGGATTGCGGTCACAAATAATCTTCCATGGAATCCCGTGCAACCTGAAAATCTCATCCAAATATACCCGTGTCACTGCTCTAGTTGTATAAGTGGTCTTCACCAGAGAAAAGTGAGCCACTTTTGTCAATTTATAAACTGTGACCATGATGGCATCGTGGTGATATCTCGACATCGGTAGCCCAACAATGAAGTCCATGGAAATGGTGTCCCACTTCCATTCTGGTATAGCATGAGGATAAAGAAGGCTAGCCGGATGCTGATGCTCGGCCTTAACTCTCTGACACTATAAACATCGTGACACAAACTGAGCCACGTCTCTATGAAGTCCTCTCCAATGGTACAACTGTCTCAAGGTGGCATGCATCTTCTTCACCTCAGGATGGGATGAATAGGGTGCACGATGTGTCTCTGCCAAGATGTCCTACCTTAAGCCTCCCTCTCTGGGAACATAAATCTAGCCTTTTTGCTTGAGAAGACCATCTGCCTCTAAGGAAAAACCATCAAAATTTCCCTCAAGGGGTCTCTGAGACTCGATCTCTACTCAAACTGCAATGTAGAAGTTGTCAAGAGGAAGGTGCTGAAGAATCCTACTCTGCAAATTTGTACTCAATGAGGTGGCCATAGCCACATGTCTCCACCTGATGAGAGCATCTACTACCACATTCTCCTTCCCCTTCACATGCTCGATCTCCATATAATAATCAAAAAGCAACTCCATCCAATGCCACTGACGAGTGTTGAGATTGGGCTGCGTGAAGAGGTGGCGAAGACTCAAATGATCTGTCTTGAGTGTGAATCTCCTGCCAAGAAGAAAGTGCTTCCATCGAAACAAGGCATGCACAACTGCCGCAAGTTCACGATCATGGGTCAGATAATTAAGCTTATAATCCTTAAGCTTGCAAGACTCAAAGGCCACTACTTTTCCCTCATGTATTAACACACCTCCAAGTCCTGCTAAGGAAGCATCCATGCAAACAAAAAACTCACCCTGTAGATCCGGCATTGCAAGAATAGGTGTTGTCGTGAGGCATTCCTTTAGTGTCCTAAAGGCCTGCTCACATCTGTCTGACCAAACAAACTTCTTCCCTTTCCTCTGAAGGGAAGTGATAGGGTGTGTAATTTGAGAGAAGTCCTGAACAAATCTCCAGTAGTATCCTGTTAATCCCATGAAACTGTGCACCTCAGTCACCGTAGTGGGTGCTGACCAATCCATAATGGCTTTAATCTTGGAAGGATTGACGAAGATATCTTCCCCAGAAATGATATGACCCAAATATTGTACCTCTATCTGAAAGAATGCACACTTCTCCAAGTTCCCATAAAGTTGCTGCTCCCGAAGACACTGAAGAACCTGGTGAAGGTGCCCCTTGTGCTCCTCATGCGTACGTGAGTAAATCAAAATGTCATCTAGGAAGATGAGCATGAAGCGATCTAAGAAGGTCTTGAATACCCCATTCATCAAACTCATAAACACTGTGGGGGCATTAGTCAAACCAAAAGGCACCACTGTGAACTCATAGTGCCCATATCTCGTACGAAAGGCGGTCTTATGAATGTCTACCTCTGAAATCCTTAGTTGATGGTAGCCTAACTTAAGATCAATCTTAGAGAAAACTGTGGCTCCCTTCATCTGATCAAACAAGTCATCAATATGCAGAAGGGGATAATGATTCTTGATCGTTACCTTGTTCAGCTAGCGGTAATCAATACACAACCACAAGGATCCATCCTTCTTCTTCACAAAGATCACCGGTGCACCCCAAGGGGATACACTAGGATAGATAAGGCCTTTCTCCAAAAGGCCCTCAAGCTGTAACTTGAGCTCACAGAGCTCTGGGGTGGTCATCTGATAAGGTGCTCATGAGATGGGCTCAGCTCCCAGGAACTAGATCTATATGAAAATCAATCTCACATGGGGGTGGTAACCCTAGTAGCTCCCCTGGAAAGACATCTAGAAAACTCTCTCAAAATGGGATGATCATCTAGTGATGGTCCACTAGACCCATCCTTTAATTTGTCACTAACTGTAACAACATACATCTGACAACCCCATCGCACACACCACTTAAGCTACATAGCGGAGATGGTGTGAATAGAAACAGGTCTCTTGACCCCTGAAATCACCAACTCAACTCCCAAATCATCTACACAAGATATAATCTTGTGGTAACAATCCATCTTGGCCCTATGTGTAGATAACCAATCCATACCCAAAATGACTCCATACGAGCCCAAAGGAAGGATACAGAGATCTAAGGTAGTGGTGAAAGGTCCCAAATCCACTACACACTCCTTAACTAAGGAGTCTACAAAGATCTTGGCTCTAGAAGCCATCTCGACATCCCAACTATGACCCTACCTAACTGCCACCAACCTGTATCACTCTACTAAAGATGGTGTAACGAAAGAATCAGAAGAACCAGAATCAAAAAATACAGAGGTAGGAATACCACCAATGCTACCTATGGTCTCAATGATTGTGCTCTGATGCTCTACCTGGCGGTTCTCAACCGCTGCATAAATCTTGTGGCTACATCCCATGTCACCAACAGTTGGCTCTAAGATCTGTGTCTTACCCTTGTTGTTAGGGTTTTGTGGGCAGTCTCTCCAAAAGTGTCCAGTAACACCACAACCAAAACATCCTCCTGATCCTCCCCAATGAGTAGCACCTTCAGTAGGTGCCTCTAGAAGCTTGTGGCATGGATCTTGATGATCCGGCTGTGGTCTGTTGAGGTCTCTGCCGGTGAGCTCCCACTGACTAAGCTCTAGGTCCATCCTATGTCCTGATGGGACCCCTAGGAGGAGGCCCCATACTCTGACCTCTCTGTGCATCAGCTCTCTATGGAGGTCTATGAGGTGGGTGGGATTGTTGCTACTGTTGCAACCTAAATGATGACTATGCTAAACCCTGGCCACCATGAGGAAAGGGTATTGACCCCCTCAATCTACTATCTTGCATCTGTTGTATGCGGCTCTGGACTCGGTCTCTAGCCTGTTGGGTCTTCCCTCGAGTCTCCTCTGCTATATAGGCCTTCTCAATGGCCTCTGCTAAAGTCTGTGGGTAGTGGATCCGAACCACACCTCTAATGTCTAAATTCAAGCCCCAGATAAACCTGTGAATCCACACCTACTCATCTTGCATGTACTCAACATACTGGAGTAGATCTAAAAATATTCTCTCATACTCTGTTACTGAAAGAGATGCCTGTCAGAGGTCATGAAACTCATCTATCCATTGTTGTATGAACCTCCATGACAAATATCTACTCCTGAATCTCTCCTCAAATATCTCTCATGTCACTGTCTTAGAATCTACATGGAGCTTCTACTCCTCTTGTCCTCCACCATACTCTTGCACCATCCCTCAGTAGATGGATCGCAACACGGGACTTTCATGTTGCTAGAACAAGGACAAATCTTGAAGTAATCGCTCAAGCTCACTAGCCAGGCCTCTGCCTAAAATCCACCTCATGTCACCTAAGTAATGTGATGGCCAAAGCTTCAGGATCTCCCTGATGTGATCTGTAGCTGTGGTCTGACGGCCTCTAGGTCTCTCTGCACGCTCATCCCTAAGCCTAGGGCTCTGAGACCTCTCTCTATGCTCTAAAACTCTGTCACCCTATCCCCTCAATGGTGAATCTACTTTGGTTAACTCTGCATGGGAGTTCTCTCCTCTATGCTCCTCGCTGAGTCAAGGAACTACATGACCCTTAATGGAAGGGGCTATGTCATGGCTGGCTGCATTTCCTCCTCCTAATCCTCCGCGTAGAGCGGAATTGACATCCTGAAGAGTCTGCAAAATCTTGAGGTAGGATACTGCTACACCTTGATCTAGTGGTGGTAATGGTGGTAAGTCTGAGTCTATGTGAAAATTCCCCTCGCCCCATCTGCGCCTAGTGCATAGACCAAAGCGAGAGTTAGTTTATTTTTCTAAGTTTTATTCAATTTCCATGTTTACTAAAATATGCAATTTCTAAACTAAGTTGTTTTCTAGATTTACAAGTGTGTTAGGTTTAAGTTTCATGTCCCAAGTTTTTCTAGTGTGCCCAATGGTCCAAGATTTTGAACCACTTCTCTGATACCAAGTGTGATAACCGCTAAAACAACCCACTTGAGACTTAAGAAACAACCTAGGATTAGTTAGGAAAATTATGGAATACTTTTTTTTATTAGAAGTGTCCAACAACCAGGTTGTAAGACAACAGTTGTCACTAACAGGTTCTAGAACAAGTTTAATCTAGTAGAAAATACTTTTCTTCTATTAACACTTATCAAAGGTCACAAGGTCCAAATTTCAGGGTTAGAAGTTTCTAGTTAGGTTCAGGGGGTAAATTATCACCATACCCACTCTCTAACAGGCTCAGAGTTTCAACTTTATTTTTATCATACTTAACTTATTAAAAATTTCCCTAAATTATTACCATTGGATAGGAAATTTTCTCACCTTTCCGATGATATAAAGAATTCCTCCTAACTCCTTGTAAAACTCCAGTTATGGGATCGGCGGCCTTAGGGGTCAAATTTTCCCAAAAGGGACATGTGTCGAGCAGGGGGAAAAGCACTTTTTTCGGGTTGGTGGGTTGTGGGGTGGTGTTTGTAAATTTTCTTGCACGTGGGATAAAATGCCACATTTGTGCCCGTGTCTCCACTGTCCTCTAAGGACATGTGTCGGGCTCCAAGCCATCGTCGGGAGAGGATGAGGGAAGGGTGGGGACGGCCGAGGTGTTGGAGGAAAATTTTCCAAGGGGGGAAAAACCAATTAAGCGCTCGCGCGCCTGTGGGTCCCCCAGGGACATGTGGCACCCAAAAACCATGGGACAAGGGTGGAGAAAAGGAGAGGGATGGCAGCGGAGTTGTGGATCCTAAAGTTGTTGGCGAGTTTCTTTAGGATTTTCTCAAAGAAAGTTAGAGGAGAAACGCGGAGTCTGCTCCTCCGCTAAATAGGCGAGTGCGGGTCAAACACAGTTGTGGGGTTGCGGGCCCGGAGAAAAGTACAAAATTTTCAAAAGATTTAGAGTTGCAAGGGAAAATTTTGCCGCACCTCCGCTGTCATCATGCTACCACATGGCAACCTCTATTATTGCTATGGGCCGGCGGGGAAATTTAAAAAAATTCCCAAAATTTTTCTAAATTTTTCAAAGGGAAATTTTTGGGCTGCGGGCCCGCTAGGGAAAATTTTCCCAAATTTTCACGCCAAGGAAGAAAACCTTCAGAGGGCCATAAATTTTTCTAGAAAGCTCAGGTTTTGGGCAAACGAGGACTTTCTAGAAAGCTCTTGATGCCCTCTTTGCACAAGAATCATAAATTTTAGATTTTGATAAAGTTTAAGGGGTCAATTTTAAGAAAATGGCCTACAGGATTTTTAAAAGCAAATTGGTAAATTTTAACTTGTAAATTTTGTTCAATTTGATCTCCTCCTTCACTCAACATGCCAAATATACATGGAGGATTACTCTAAGAAGGATTTATGATATTTTGGGAAGGTAAATTTACTCAATTGATTTCCAATTTAAATTTTTCCAACAATTGACAGAAAAACGACTGTGAAAAGTTTGGGCCTTATTTTGCAATGTTTTAAATTAGTTCCATAAGTGTTTTGTAAAAATTGAGTTCCTTGATATTATAACATGCTAAATTTTAATGTTTCCAAGTTGATTATCATGTGTAGGCTTGAACTGTGCATTTTAATTAAATTATTTGCCAGTTTTAAATTTACAACAAAGATCAATTTCCTAAAGGATTTGGATATCAATTTCATCTTCCATAAATGGAAGTTTCATTTCTATTCTAGTCTAATGCATTTAGTTGATATAAACAAACCATTTAAAAGCTAAACTATAAAGTCTGGTTTCCAATTTAATACATTTCCAAAAGAGACAAAGTAATATAATTCCTTTATACATATTTCTTCCTTTTCCCAGAGATTTTTAAAACATTGATAATCAGGGATTTAACAATCACAATTTAATATTCCAATTTGAATCAGCAATGCAAATGAAGAAAGGTCTTATAATCCTTTATTAATGCTAAAATAAATACATCTTTACATTATTTCCAAAATTCCTTGAATGTCACAAATTACATATTTCATGTCTTTCTTTCAAATGTACAAAACAAATATAATTATCTTTCACATTTCGAATATTTAGCTTTCATAACCAATTACAAACATCTTTCCTTCACAAAAATATTACAATTTCATCCACTTCAAAGTGGGAAAAATTACAAATGATTTTGTTTCACAAGGTACTAGTCGAAACTATATTTTCCTTTGCTCCAGAACAACAACATGCAAGTTTTCTTTTTCTTCCAATTCGATCACAAAAAAAGTGGGGGAAAGGCAACGCTCTCCACCCAAACAAGACATCCAATGAAAGGAGAAGCCATCCTTCATCATTGGCCCCCGAGCCCCAACCACAATGCAATAAGAAATGGATATCAACCCATGGCAACAACAGGCTTCCACAACACACAACATTCCTTCAACATGCACAATTCAAATTAAAACACAGTTCAACACAAGACAACAGTTTACAACTGCATTTGAAAACATTCAAATAGAACACAGGCTTTATCATGCAAGCCAAAGGAGCAAGGACTATGGGGGAAGCTACTTATGCCTCCCAATGGGAATTGGGCATCCACCTGTAACAAATCACCAAAATAATTCATCACACATATCCTTATTCCCCCACAATCCCTCCTTATGCCCCCCATAGATTTTCCTTATACCCCCCCACAAAGTAAGAAATGCAAGCTATTTCTTTTCCATGGTGGATCCCAAACCCAAACTCCCTCCACAAGAATTCTGATGCCACTGGCATTCCCTTATTCCCCCCCACATGAATTCCCCATAGCCTTCTCCTACACCATTCCTATGGCAAGTCTACCCAAACAACCAACAAATAAACAAAACATACACCATTCACACAAACACAAAAAAATTAACAACATAAGAGAAGAGCTCAGCTCCTACCTCTCCATGGTAGCTTTTATTTCCTAACAGCAAGCTTCAATGCCAAAATACAGTCCCAAAAACAACTAACAAGCATGCAAATTTTTCCAAACTCCTTCCAAAAGCAAGAGCTCCAAGCACAAGGAAAATTCACCCTAAGGAAGCATGCAAAATGATTCAACAACCCAAAACAAGTAAAGAGTTTTAATTTTATAGAAGAGGGAAGAGAAGAGGATGATGTGGATCCATGTAGGATGCCACATCACACATCCTCAACTCCAACACAAAAGTCAAAATTCATTCTCCAAAGCACAATAAAGAGGTGGGTGAAAATATGACAAATTTACTTGCACACTCCAAAAATCCCACACCCCAAAGGACTGAATTAAATAAACTGTAAGAAGAGTGCAATAAAACATGCAACATGATTAATAAAAAATGCATTAAAAGGGTTAAAATCAACTCTCCAACCATAGGTATGGTTGGTAAATTAAATTAAGAGGTATGGGACAAGTTTTACTTGTCCCACAAGCCTCCAAAAACAGCCTCCAAGGACAAATTCGAATTTCCAAGGAGGTGGAGTGTTTCATACTCCAAAATCTGACTTACACAAACTTACACATCCCTTACATATTTAATACAAAGAGCCAACAACTTCCATTATTACTTTTTTATATCTAAATTTAATTAATTAACTTTTAACCATATGTTTTTTCACATTAACTCTACCACAATTTAATTAAATAAAAGAAAAGGGACACATCACTAATAAGATACATACAAACAATAAAAAGGAACCACATTAATAAAATATACAAAGAACCCATGGTCACATATAAAGGTGATCCCCCCCTCATGGGAATCCCTAACAACCATCAAACACAAACACAACAAAACAAGTTGCCATGGTGACCTTGTTGAATTCACCTAGAATTCCATTGTGGTTGGTCTCCAATCCCCTGATGTTTGTTGTGATTTTTAACTTGAAAAACACAAAAATACCTCCTTCGGCCTCGTGGCCATATCAGAACATCCAACATGATATAAATATAATCACAAAATCATTTATACATATGAATCACAACAACATCAAGGAAATCAACAATATCATTTACAATTATATCAACAACTATATCATCATCATATAATGTCCATTTTCTATGTCTACTCACAATATCCAACAATCACATGCCTGAACAACATTTGTAATATATATCCATGTCAAAAAGTATATCATCATCCACATATGAAGTGTCTCTAATAATCATCATGCATCATAACCAAATCAAGATCAACAATAATCTGTGGTCCAACATCTAACATCATACTAAATCAAAATCATAATAATGTCCATAATGAAATCAACAATATCAAGATCAGTATCAAAAGGTGTCAAAGGGAAGTGGGCACTACAACATGAGTGCCCATGTGGGACACTAGAACCCATACATTCTATTCTATTCCAGGTGCTTATGTCTAGGTTGAGTTTTGTGGCCAAGTCTATTTATAGACCTATTCTGTAACTAATTTCTATTCTGATTATGATGTCTGGGTTTCTATAACTGTTGAGAGGGTGAAAATGTTCACTCGATGTTTACCCCCACTCATTTGGAGTGTGTGAGATGAATAAAAGAGAATGAAGACAAAATGAGGAAGGTTGAAATTAATGCACACATATAATATAGGAATCCTACATAGGGAATAGGGATTACACTTGGTAGTTACCATGACATTCGTAAAACAATGGGAAAATGCTAGCATATAAGTGATAGTAACAAATAAGTAATGCACATAGAAAAAATAACTAGGAAAGAACATATATGAAAACAAAAAACAAGGACATGAGTAGCTGGTTGCATATATGAGACACCACTCAGGATGTCACAGGACAATCAAATTCATTAAGGCTTATGCAAATAAGGTACCAATCAAAGATAGAGAATATCCTGCAAACAATGGCAAGCAATGTACAATCAAATCAGAAAACCATTTTTAGAAGGATTTCTGCAAGGAAAATGCTACACAAAGAACCCATTATCATGTTAGGAAAGATAAATAATATGTGACAATGTAATATCTTAATATATGAATGAAAATGTGCAATATTACAATGATAGAACCTGATAGTAAGTGGGAAAAGGGTAGATGACCCCAATAGCCTCAGTGGGATTGGTAATGGAAATGGCTAAGCATCATACATCATGTAACAACCTATGAGCGACCTACATTCACCTCATGATAACATGTGAAAGCACATGTGTGTATGTAATAATGATAAAACATACTATGAAGTGTAGTAACATGATAAGAAAAGGTGCAACATATAGTAGTATAAGGAAGCAATATTACATCCAATCAAGATCTAAGATAATGTTTTTGGAATTTTGTTTAAAAATTAATGATAGAAAACCAGCTAGAAGGAAGGAATAATGATGCCCCCTATTATGTGTGTGCAAAGTGAGGTCCATATAAAGTAACCCTCAATAGTCAAGTATGAACCATGAACAAGAGTGTGTCATCAGCTAGTGGGGGGAATTAGGATGCCCCCAAGTGTGAATGTCAAAATTATTTATGCAATAAGAGTACTAGGAAAGGGCCCACAATTGGCTAATGTAAAGGAATTACACATGTAAAAATTATCTAGGGTCCAATGGTCATGAGAGAGTGCATGAGCCAAGTATATGATATAGGTCTATATTGAGTAGTTGGAGAAATAGAAAAAAAATATGTCTAGATGGTGCATGTGAAGCATGTGAAGAGTTTCCCCCATGAGGTGGGATATGAGATCTATAGATACAAAAGGCCTATGAGTAGAAGCCATGTGGGAAGGAAATTGAGAAGGATGTGCAAAATGTGCTACAAGAGGAGAAAGGGCTCCAGATACTATAGGAGGTGTCAAGGCTAAGAAGCCATTATGAATAGGAGAAGATACACTAGGAGTAGGAGCAACTTAATATGGGATGGCTATAGTAGCCAAGGACAAAGGTTCTAGTGATCTGTAAATGTAAAAAGATGAACACGTGAATATGAGGCAAGGACCTAGTTTCACGTGAAAGTGCATATACCATAGAATGTGGAGTCATGCATGCGAAGACACTAGAATAGGTGTAACATTGAAAATTAGAATAGCTACTAGAGAATGGTGGAAAAAAAAGTGAGGGGAAAACCCTATAAAGTACAAGATCCGAACAACATGAGTAGGAAGTGTATAAACAATAAGAGTGTGCCCATTAGGAGAAAATAGAATAGATGTAACTTTCGGTTTGTTGGCAATAGTGGATGGATTAAGTGCAAACATAAGGATCAATATGCAAGTCAAAATATGTGTAGCATATGTAATGCAAGGAGGCTCATCAGTAGCAATGGAAAGTAATAAGTGAAACTTGGGAAGATTAGAAGTAACAAATAAATATGAACTAGCCCCTATGATCATAGAAAAAATGTAGGAAGAGGGGAATGGATGATCCCCATGAATGTAACTAGATAAGGTGTAGCCATAATAAATGAATCATACATAGGATCTTGGAAGTTGAGAGTATTAGGAATAATTGTAAAATCAACGTATGATGCTCTAACTTGTGAGAATAAACAGAGAGATATGTAACATTGGAAACACTAAGCATATGATCAATATAAGTGCATTGGGAGTGAGATATAATGGAAGGATTATCATGGGTGCCAAAGAAAATTGATCGTGTAAATCAGTAGGCATTAAATCACACACTTACTATGTACATCTAGCCACTAAATACTTCATTTATATGCATGATTCCTAAGCAAGATAACTAGTCATTAGCAACCCTTTCACTTTGATTTGACATTTATTTTATCCTTTTCATATTTAGTGCTTGCTATTTCTGATTGATAACTTATAGTTTTGCATACTAACCGATATCCTACTCATCTCTGATTTCACTGTTTATCCTTTTGAGCATCCTATATAAGACCACTCATTAAGGACAGAAGTGCCTGGGTGCTATTGTCTCCTCTGGCCACCTATGCCATCATTGTCTCTTTTTATGATCTTTCGAATGTTACATCTTTCTTGTCTTCTTTTATCATGTTGGGATGATCTTTAAATTTGTATATAGTAAATTGAGGAGATATTAGGGTTATAGATTTATCACGGTGTATAGGGATGATTTAACCCACATTGGTATTGATTTTTAGGATGGCTATTAGCGAGAGCTCTATTTAACAAAGTTCCTCAAAACATTCTATTTATTAATTTAGGAGAGTACAAAAACCTACTAGTAAAACAAAGCTCTGAATTTTACACTCACTGCAACTATCCAATTACTGCTAAATTTACAACGTTAACCGGGGTTTCAGATTGGTTAATGCCTTTGGATCTCAAATAAAGTGCCTGTATTATTATGCAAGGAAAATGATAGGTCTAAAACGACTGTTTAGGATGTGTTTTGCTTAGGTTTTTGAAGAGTTCTTACCCTGGTTGGTGGGTTTATCTGACATGAGTCTATTTTTCCCACTCAAACTTTATTTTTTTGTTATATATATATGGAGAAACAAACAACACATACGATAATTTTGAAGTTATACGATTCATATCATATCTTTTGAATCGAAATCTTATCAATCTAAGGATGGTCTATGTTACTTTTGTCCCACATTACTTGTGCAGTGGGAAGAGGATTTGTTTATATGCAGGTGGTCTGTACCACCATTACCCAACGTAGACTTTAACCACATATATATTTCCATTTTGTTGGCAAACCTAATAATCTATCAGTCAAGTTGTGGTTAGTATATATGTGACTTGTTGGGTTGGTTAGAATGGAACATGATGATTTTAATGCTTTAGTATGTATGGCGAGTTGGTTAAAATTTGTGGTAATTTCATGCATCTCATAAATAACAAAGGTCGAGCTAATGATCTAAACATATATAAAGGAGCTAGAATCCATTTTTTAGAATATTTTTACTATGAAAAAATAAACTTCTTATGTTTCTTTTACGAAATAAGAAATTATACTCATTTTTACGACAAGACAAGTAAGTTGTATTCTTGCAAAACTAAACAAATTTCACTTACATTTCAGCCAAATATGCTTTATAGTCAAACTAATATGTTTTTGCGTAAGTATTCATTTGAAAGGTCAAAATTTTGACGTGAATAAGGGAAAATCAGCGAAATACAACAAGAATACTTTGAACAATGATAGTGATATTGTTTCTAAATTATTTTTCTAATGTTTTTTTTCCGTAAAACCTAATTTATCATCAAAAATTTGATTATACAATTTGTCGTAATAATCATGGTTTTTTCAGACAAAGAGTTAATTTTTCTCAATTTCAAAGGAGGAGTAAATTACAAATTGTGCTTGGCGTCAAGGAGCGCTGCCCCTCGACCCTTCCCTGTATCATGATAGGGAATGCAAGAGGGACGTTTCCCCCAGACCCCACGAGGGTCGCTGCCCCTTGACCCCACTGGAGGCTACCGCCCTTAGACCCTCTCTCCCTAATCCTGTGTTCAATATCAAATGTGAAAAAAACCTTACCTTTGTGTCCTTGTGAAAATGGTCAATGGATGATGGTATAATAATGCTTATATTAAAATAAAATATTTTCTTTGATATGTTTTATAAATGATGTTTTTCATGTTCTTAAATTGAAAAATAATTTGATTTCATTCATAGTTAATTTAGGAGAACTATAATGTAATTTCTAACGGTTTATTAAGAATGAACTAGATTTCACTATAGCTGAAAGTATAAAAAATGGCTTATATGTGTTTAAAGTTTTTTCTTCGGTTTCCTAGTTGTTTATTCAAAAAAAGAAGCATCGTTCACTTTTGGCATGAAAAACTGAGATCTTTTTTAGGATCATGTATGACATGTCTTGGCTTAAATTTGCCACCTATGAAATGTGTGAAGGGTGCTTACATGGTAAGCTATCACCAAAAACCCTTCCTCAGTCATTTTTTGAAGCAAAATTTATATAAATCCGTGGAATGTGTCCATAGTTATAGGATCTTTTGCTAGATAGTACAATGTATTATGTGATTATTCTTGCATGATTTGGTAATCTTTTCAGATATGTTATCTATCAGTATTATCACATTTTCAAAGACTTAAAATAAATAATGAAGATATATATGTTGTTGATAAAACATTTCTAAATTCTAATTTAGTATGTGATTACTAAAAATATTATTATATTCATATTGAATGACACTTGGGGACACCTTTGTGTTTGTATTGGAGATGTCCAATACCGATTACATCTAATATATATTTTATAAGATTAATATGTTGAAATTGTTCAACATATTGGTAATATAACATGGTTAGTTGTTACGCATATTGTTATTTAAGTTGTTATACAACTTGTGTTTAACCTATGAATGTAATTTTTATAGATGGTTAAAGGTGAAATCAATAATGATTCATATTATGATGTCTATATGGATATTATGACTCTAACCATGCTGATGTTGTGTTAAAATATACAACTAGATATGGTGTTCAAGTTTTTTGGTACATGTGTCATTACTTGGAATAGTAAAAAGTAGCCAACAATCTCCATTTCTTCTACTACGGTAGAGTATATAAGTGCAATGGAAGTAGCGAAAGAAGCCATGTAGCTAAAGAGGATGTTGGAAGAGATACACATGGAAGCTAAAGGAAGTAATCCTCTTCTATATGATAGAAAGAGATGTATTGTTCTTGCTAAGAATCTAGTTCAACATTAGATAAAGAAGCATATTGAGATTCATATGTACTTTATTTGAGAGAAGGTTCTCTGCGGTGATATAGATCTCCAGTACTGCCCAACTGAAGATCAAATTGTAGATATGTTTACGAAGCCATTGTGTGTTGTAAAGTTCTTAAAGTTCTATGCAATGCTTGGCCTTTTTGAGTTTCCATTGAGGGGGAGTTTGCATGGAAATGTCACCTCGTAATGGGTGACCAGTTGATATCTCCTTCTCCTCTATACTTTTTCTCCAATTGTAAATCATTGTAAAAATATCCTTATGATCTTTGTAAACTTGTCACTCTAAGTTTATGGTGTATAGTCCAGTGTATTGCATCTATTTGTAAAGAAGGTCCTTATGTTATAAAAGGCTCCTAGAGATGTTGGTTGAGATATTTTCCATGAGAAATTGTGAGATGTAGTGTCACAAATCATGCTTAGCCTAAATCATTCACTACTGATTTATGGATTCCAAATCATTTTGTACCAAAAGGTAAGTTGAGCATGATGAAGGTGTATAAATCCTTCAAATGTGATATGATAGCCTAAACCTTCACCATGGTTTATGGATTTGTAAATCCTATTATATAAAAATGTAATGTTGGCATATGCTCCCCACTTAATATTAAGGGAGAGTGTTAGAACATAATATTAAGTGCATTATAAAACTTAGTTTATAATTAAAAAATTAGGAATATTTATATTCTTAATTATTCAATATAAACTATGCTATTTATGGTTATTTGATTATATTTAATCAATTTATTAAATCGGGGTGCTTTATAAAATGTCACGTCCTATCACTTAATATTTAATAGACCCGCGGGGTAAAATGATTTTGGAGAACATTGTTTATGGAATTCACCTTTGTGAATTACCGGGTGGAGAGAAGTGAGGAGAGGAGATTTAACTGACTGTAATTATTTCTTAATAAATAGAAATATATTTATTATGTGGTTTTTACCCCTCAGGAGTTTTCCACGTAAAATTACTATGTTCTGTGTTCATTTCATTTTATCAATTATTTTTTATGTTTGTATAATGTTTAATGCAATTCATATAACTAATATTTAATATAGTTAATTTATGGCTAATTCCCTCAGTCTCAATAGAACTTAAGCAAGGGAATCATATATATACATGTATTATTTATCCTCATTAAGGGGACAAACATTTAAGAGACACATATTATTAGAAGGATTAATATTTTCTATCTACTACACTAAGGATTGAATTTTGGCACTGCATAGGAGGGTTTATTCTAAATTCCATACCACACATTTACATTTGGGATAAAGTAGTTTTAGCCCACTATCTCTTTGTGTGAATGACATTATGGCATCGTAGCTCAAGGGTCACTATTCCAATCACACACACACACACACACACACACACACACACACACACACACACACACACACACACTAGAAATACGTTGAACCCTAATATGCATATATAAATCCTAATGCCATTAGGGTTTGGGTTTCGAGAAGAATGGATCCATGAAAGAGAATGTAAGGGAAGGGTTCACCAAATGATTTAATGAAATTAAATCTAAGACAAGGAAACTATAGGTCAAATAGATAAAACAATATATTAGCAAGATCAAGAAAAGGAAATGCAAACAAGAGTGATAGATAGGGTTTGAAGAGTGAATCAACTTGTATTGGTAGGTATGGATTGATCATAGAATGGAGATTGGTTGGAAAGGAAAATTCTGGGTTGTGTAAACTCTGTATCCAAAACTAGACTACAAAAATCTCAGGGATAAAAGCAACTTGGATAGGACAAGGCTACTTTGGTGCTAGCGTATGATCTGGGTGCTAGTGTCTGTGAAAGGGGTTTGGTCTTGGTTCTTTCTTTGTCACTTATTATTTTTTTGTAGGACACATCAAGTTCACTACACCTCTATTCTGTCACATCTATGCATGCAAAATAAACCCTAACTACATGTAAAATACTCAAGTGCACATTATATGAATAAAAATATGCACATGCTTGAGTCGGAATGACCTTAGCGGTCACCCCAATGTTATTTTCACTGAGCGGTGCACTAATTTTTAGACTCAATGCAGTTATAGTGTGTGTGTAATTTAAATAGTGTGCCTTGAGCTAGGATTCCCTAGATCTAGTTGCAAAAATAATAGTGGGATATAACTAATTTGTCCCGATGAAAATGTGTTGTATGGAATTTAGAATAATCTCTCCCATGCAGTGAAGTATGCAGTGCCAAAATGCAGTCCTTGGTGTAGTAGATAAAAAATATTAGCTCCTTGTAATAGTATGTGCCTCTTAAATGCTTTCCCCCCCAATGAGGTTAAATGAGACATGTGTATATATTATTCCTTTGCTTAAGTTCCGTTGTTAATAAGTGAAAAGAAGAATAAGAGTGATAAACAAACATAAGAAAGAAGTAACATCTGAAAAATCAGTAAAAGAAAGAAAGTGGAATAAAGTGCCTAAAGGGGACAGTAATGCCCAAAAATTCCTGTCCCTAATGGGTGGTCCTATACAAGGTACTAAAAAAGGTAATTAGTGAAATTAAATTTGAGAAAGATGTTGGCTAGTATGTAAAAATATAAGTTACAAGTCATAAACAATAAGCAATAAGGATGAAATAGATAAAAGAAATGTTAAAGAAAAAGTGAAAGGGTTGTTAATGACTAATTATCTCGCTTATGAATCATGCATAGACATGAAGTATTTAGATGCTATATGTACATAGTAAGTGTGTGATTTAGTGAATATAGGTAGAGGATATGGTAGAGTTATGAAGGGTACGATGTATAATGTGGCTAGAGGACCGGTTTCCTGGCATAAGAGAGCTATATTAGTGGTAGCATGCGACATACTACTTTGGGGTGATGCATGATTTACCCCCAGTACCATATGTATTGAGGATATCTACTCATGTATCCTTAATAGATGGGAGTCAGTCAAGATTGACACTAGTGTAACTATTACCTCCACATGTAGAAGAGGTGGATCCATTGATTGTAGTAGGGGATGTGGATGATGTAGGGTGTACCATGATGTATACTCGATGGTGGGAAGAGACATGATGGGTGTTATTGGTTCCTATAGTAGTTGGTGATCTTGGTGTTAGTGTGGAACCTATAGGAGGTAATGGAAGATGATGGTTCCCTCGACAAGGATGCAATGGCAATAATGGTGGAACAATGTAAGTATTTGTATGTTTGACTTGGTAATTTGATGAAAAAGAGTATAATTGGTGATTAATTAGCTAATGTAAAAAAATGTTTTGATGATTGTAGGGGATGTATATTATACCATGATTTTGGATGCATCTAATAAGACATTGACTTAGACCATTCCAAGTGATATTGTTATGGGTGGCTTACTTGAGGGAGTAGATGAAATTGTGGGTGAACATGCCTACTGATTTGATTCTGTGGCCATATATGTTGCTTATTGTACATTATTAAAAAGTGAGAGGGATGAGAGTCAATTAGGGCTAGTTCATCATCCAAAACATCCATCAGGGATGGCATTAGCTCAAGATTTGGTGGTGAGTTGGTAGCATCACAGACACAATATGTACATGTTCTAGCAGAGAATGAAAAATTACGAGAGTGCTTACCCCATTATCATGTGATATCATAGTCAAGAGACCATATGGATATAAGAGGATCATCGAGGTCTAAAGGTCCAGTAAGTGTACTGAGTGATGACGATGAGGATGATGACGAATGAATATATGAAGGGTGATTTCCTTTGCATATTGTATTACACCCGACTGATATATATATATATATATATATATATATATATATATATATATATATATATATATATATATATATATAATCCATTATAATTTGACCTATTATTTATATGTTGTGTTTATGATATTGATAGCATACTTGTATATATTATAGGAAGGTGTTGATGAATAGATTTTTTTCATGATGTAATAAGTACATATACTTGTTATGGATTATTTTAGTATAAGTAAAATTATATTTAGAAATTATATGAGCTATGTGATTATATATTTGATGTTTTGGAAGTAGCATTTAGAGGTGATTGTAATGTAATATAGCGTACTTAGACATGGAGAAAGTATAGATGGAATGGTGAGAATGTGTATTATCCCCACATAAGTTCCAAAAAGAAGGATAAGCGAGAAAACCTATTCTTGAAGAGATAAGGAAGGGTGATCCTAATATGTTGTAAGGTGCCTTGTGAGGGGTAGTAGTACATAGCGTAGGTAATGGACTAAATCATTAGAGTGAGGTGAGGAGACTAGATGAATGTAAAGTGATAATCACTTAAGATTTTGAAAATACAATAAGATGAGTCACACATGAAGAAATAATCATGTACACGTGCCACAAATGGAATAAAAGGTGGTGTATGGTTGACATGTAAATTTTTTGGTACAAACCTTTTCTCTTTAATAGACCATTTTTATTTAATGATTGTAGGTGGGTATGGAGTAGAGAGTCCATTGCTAGGAATCTTGCTAATAGAATATCATAGAATTATTAACTTAGTAGAATGATGATCATGGAGAGTCACACTTTTTGAATGGAAAATATGTAGAGGGGGAGAATAAGATCTATCTAAATGTCACGTGACAAAAGTGATGATGATTTTTCTTCAAGTAACTTAAGATTCTGATCCAATGCATAACAATCATTGTCATGATGTCCATTGATAGGGCTGAAGTTATAAAAGGGATGATCCTTTTCATGTTTGAGTCCATGGGGAGGGAGATGATTATAGGGAGGTAATTTAATTATCTTTTCATCCATCAAAGTGAGAATAATTTCATGTATACGATTGATATATTTACCAAAATATAATGGCTTGGGCCTATTGACAAGAGGAGCTTGTATAGTGGGTTTGGGTTTACGGTGATAAGAAGTGTTACCATGATGTAGGGATTTTAATTAATCATCTTTAGGTGGTAAATATAGACCTATATCATAAGTAGGTATAATAGAGAAAACCAAAATATATTTGTGTTCATGTGTGGGCAACTATGGAAGAATGATATTTTGCTATAAATCTAAGACATAAAGACAAATATATGTGAATGAAGTACATTTATCATAAAAAAAATTCTCTTTGAGAGGAAATATGATACCATGGAAAAATATTTATTTAATTTCTAGATTAACAAGTTGATATAATAAAAGGTGTATATTTTCTTTAAATTGTAAAATATAATCAATTACAAGCTTGGTTTCACCTTGATGCAAGGATGGTAAAAATTCATATGTAACTTTAGGGCCTCTAAGATAGATAAAGTGGGAAATAAAAGCTTCTTAAATCTCAAAAAAATTACTCAAGGATCCACTAGGAAGGTGATCAAACAAAGACCTTGCATCACCTGTGAGACTCCTAGGAAAGGATTTAAGAAGTAACCTATCATTATTATATTTAGCCATGAGTGTTTGATAAAGCCTAAGATGCACATAAAGATATAAAGTGTGATCAAATAATTGGAATTAGGGCATAGTAAAACCCCTAAGGAAGGAATATTGAAAGATCTTACGTCGAATGTGATTTCCATAAATAAAATTTGAATCAAGACTAGCAAAGTAGGTGTTACTTTCTAGAGTTAAGGTATGCAATTTACACTGAAAATAAATTATCACATTCATAAGGGAGAGAAAATATTGAGGATATATGGTATAAACATCTAAAAAATCATTCAACAATTGAATTTTACCATTAATTGCAGCCATGAGAACACTATGATGTTTAGAAATAGTATGGGATGTGGTATCTCGTGGAAGTACTTTGGGTATATCATGCAGATCTATAGATGTGGTATCACATGGGGTTGATAAAATAAGAGCACTATAAATTTCAGAAAAATCATCCATACTAGGATAAGAAATACGACTATTTTTTATTACAAGTGATAAGAGGAAAATATACATGTGCACATTTGATATCAACATTCAAATTATCATGTACAAGTGTTAAAGGAGAACCAAAAATTGGATCATTGTTTTTATTCTCATGGAGAGGGTTATAGAAAAATGAAAAACCATTCATAGTATGCACAAGAGGATCACAAGATACATCATTATTTTTACATTCAAGAAGAAGAGTGGAAACACAATGTACATTATTCATAGTATACTATTGCATTCAAGAGGAAGAGTAGAAAAAATATGTGCATCATTCATGGTAATAGAGGTATGACAAACATATTCATCACTAAGATGATCTATATCACTATCATAAGAGTGAGGGATACCATTAATGAGGTTTCATATGGAAGGAATATCATCCTTGTCTAAACTAGAAAAAATTTCATCATCACTAGATTCTAGATCTTCTATGTACCAGGTAAGAGCATCCACTTGGGGAAGGGAAGGGGTTTGTTCACAATCACAAGGATTTTCATTGAAATCAAAAGTATGATTAGAATAAGTATCATCATCTAGAGAAGTGGAACTACATTCATTGGTGGTACAAATCAAATTGCAGCAATTAGTATGCTATACATTGAGTTATAATCATTTAATCATCAAACCAAGGGACGTAAAATTGAAATAATTCCGGTGCTGTATGCATAGTTGCAGTGATTTAAGAGATTAGAAAGAAATAACTGTCACAACAATGCTTGAAATTAAACAAAAATTAGAACTAAAAATGAATGGCTTCTAAATGTTATCACTAATATAAAGTTGTAGCTTCAAAATGCAGATCAGAAAGTAAATTGTTCCCAGGTAAAAATAAATGCAATGAAACAAGAAAATAAAACAATGGAGGGTTTTAGTAGACCACAAGTGGGCCTTGACTTGGGTGTTAATCCCTCCTAAATTCTACAACTATAAACTAATGGAAAGAACTCATATCTTTATTGAATTTGCACAAACATTACGTTAAGAAACAAAACAATCTCCTTTCTAAATCAGACTATCAATGAATGAATTTTATATCTATCTCCTCTCTCTATCTATCCTATTATGAGCACTAATATTTTCTTTAATACTTCTCATTTATATCAATACGTGAGAAGAAGAAGAGTACAACAAGGAGTTTCAACACTAAGTAAAAGATATTCAATAGAATAAGTGAAAGATATTTAACAAAACATCGAGAGATTCAACATATGTTATAGAAATCATAACAGGTGTTCATATAAAAAACACATAACAAATGTTCAAGTAATCAACCAGTTCCTTCAATCACGTGTTAACTCAATTAATCAATTCTTCACTAGTTTGCAATGAATGGAAAGATCAAAGGTTGAGTTGTTTCCCAATTGTACACAGTATAGCTGTAAATTATTCTTCAATGACACATATAGACTTGAGTGCCATTCTTTACACCTTCCAAAATATCTTCATAACATGGGCTCTTTTCTGTAGATGATCTCCTTTAGCTATGGATGGGTTACTGTGGACAAGTTCTTTAGTTGTGGATGAGTTGCTGCGGACAGTTCCTTCACTGCATACGAGTTGCTGCATATGGAAAATTTATTACAACCAAGAGTGGAATAAAAAATGTCATCATTCAAAAAACTTATTGAGATAATAAGAATAAATGCAAAAAAAATACCACAAAATAAAGATAACTAGATATAACTATATTAATCAATAATTATGCCACAAGTTCAATGTTGTAATGATACTGCTCAACAATGTACTTGGAAAATACATGCACATAACTAAAATGGTATGATCAAAATATAGAAGATGAGTTGTTTATAAAGGCAATTAACACAACTCATCACACCCCCAGGATTAATCTCTTAAATTTCCTCATTCAAGGGCTTCATATCTCTATGATTAACTAAAATGTGGAATTTATTCTAATTCTATAGTTAATATAAAATTAAGGACAACAATAAATGAAAGATAAATCTATAAATAAAATGACCCAAGCAACTAGGCTAATGAAAATAGAAACCCTAATGTGTAAGAAGAGTAAGGAAGTGACTTAGCTAATCCACAAGCTAATATGGATTGTGTCGTAAAATAAACTGAATATTCTGGAAGTAGGAAAAAAATGTAAAAGTCTTAAAAAGGACATATTTGAGTTGTTTAACTAGACTAGGGCACCTGGGAGAGGATTAGGGTGCTTGTGGGTGCCCTATTTTGAGTTCTGGGTGCCCTAGTCTGTGTAGGAGGTCTAAAAAACAAATTTGCAGGGTCAAATGATGATGCAAATCCCTCGCTTCTTATCGCATGTAAATCGCTGCTCTGTGCTAAATGTCGCTGATGATCAACAATGGAGAATAAAACTGCAAGACCCCAAAACAAACATCAAACCCTAAAAAAGGAAAAATGCAAATGAAGGCGTCAGATTTTCCTCAACGGTCACAATGGTGGACTTACTAATTGAGCACTGCACTACATCTCAGACCCAATGTAGTTCTATGTGTGTGTGCAATCATTCCCTATGTTGCTCTTGTATCAGTCACACTTTGTGAAAGTAGCGAGTAATAACTACATGTAGAAAATGTAATAGAATGGTGGATGGAATAGAATAAACTTCCCTCCTATGCAGTGTGATGCAGATGAACCATCCTTGTCCCTTGTGATGGAGCTAGATGGACTCAAATGAACTTTAGATGGATGCAACCTTAGATGATGATAGTAGTGCCTAGTGCTTGGTCCCTCATTATGGACTCATAACTTTGTATTTATATGGTTCTCTTATTCTAATTTTGTAATTAACCCCGAAGAGGCCAACCACCAAAAAGATAGAATGTTCAAACGGATAGAAAGTGCCCAAAAAGTGGTGGGAAAGTGTAAAACAGGATCAGGGCGCCCCGAATGGGACCAAGGAACTTGTGGGAACCCTAGTACTAGCCCATGCACCCCAGTCAAGGCTAGAATGATGGAAAATGCTAAAAATAGACTGGGCATGTATGCAGTGAAGATGAGAAATGATGACAGAAAACAAAGTAAAATGGCAAAAAGATGGGGGTTAATTATTACTTTCTTCACTAAAAAATCATATGAACAGTAGTATGATACCGAGACTAAATAATATATAAAGTGCATGATTTTGTGTCTATATTTACTCCCACTTTATGTTGGTGAGCAGAAAGCTCGGTAACATAAAGTAGATAGAGATGCATACCTGATGTCCATGTAGAGTGATGCAGAAAGCGTGCCGAAGGACTAGACAAAGCGTGGAGTGAGAAAAAGATAATGGAGTGTGGAAAATAAATATGTAAAAGTGTAAAAAAGTGATGGAGTGAACCTAGGGTGGAAATGCATGTGTAGTTGCCTATGTGTGTGATGTACCTACATGGTTAGTACCGTGTGTGCTGTTACAAAATGTTGTTATCGTTGCCCCCATTTATTGTAGTTATTGTTGATGTTGACTTCTTTCTTCTCATACAGTCAGACCTGTAAGGAGAAGATGATCAAGTAGTCAAATACGCATGTATATATGTAAAAACACATGTAAAAGATGCATTCATATAGTAATGAAAAAACTAAAATGAAAGTATGAAAAGTGTAAAAGGAACATGTGCACCTGATCCGTGATGAGAGAAAAGGGTGTAGAAAGAGGATATCCTATCTTGGATTTTTTGGGGGATCTGATGCCATAGGACAAAGAAGTGTAGGGAGGAATTCCACTGTATCCTCCAACCTGTAACTGCTTCCCTGAATATGTGTGAAGATATCTCTGTACTGACTGGTTTTTTGGTGATCTGACACCATTGGATAAAGTAGTGTAGAGAGGAATTCCGTTGCATCCTATAACCTGTAATTGCTCCCCGTAATGCTAAGGACAACCATGTCCTTTAAAAACTACTATGTACGAGGTTTGTAGACTGGTTTGAACCCACTTGCTGTATAAACCACAATGCCAAAGGCAAAAACTAACTGAACTGAACCGGTGTAGAAGCATTGTGTAGTATGTAAAAAACCCCAAATGATGACCCCCTCTTTGAGGATGCATGTGATGTTGCTGATAGGAGAATGCGGCCCCAAAATATGAAAAACCACATGAACTATGTAACTCTACCCTACAGGGGGAAAATAATGCGCTTGGTAGAAACAAAGGTGTCCACACACAAGAAGGCTAGCCAAAAACAATTGTTAATACAAACAAACATGCATGTAGAAAGAAATGTGTAAGCTACCAAGAAATAGAGTAATGTAAACACACAAGAAGACAAAGTAGACTACCAAAGTGGGTTGAAAACATGGGACACCACTCATGATGTCACAATACACACAAGGCCATAATGACCACATACAACAAAAAATTGTGCACACCAAATATAGGGAAAATCCTACATACAAGAGAAGATAGTGTTAAGCAATAGTAGATAAAAAGACACATATCCATGGAAGTAAAAAATCCTACAAAAAAAATGTTGCACATGGAGTACCCATCAGCATGTGAGAAAGAGAACTAGTATGTCAAAAGCATGTATAACTAAGGAATGTAAAGTGATAAACACAAAATGAAATAATATCACTTGGAAGAGATGAATATGGATGCCCCCAACGACCGGTGTAGTATGGGTAGAAGGAAAACATCCATGCTACATGCAAAATACCTGTATCTGAGATCACAACTAAGAAAAATTGTGAACGCGCATGTGTTTATGGTATAGATAAATGACATACAAAATATCTATCTAGGATGTGTAATAAGATGACCATATACAAGAAAATATGAGCAAGAGTAAAAGCAACCAAGATATGCAATATGTTGTGGATGGATGGAATGGAATACAAGATGGATGATAGGAGCTGAGTGCCCCCCCCAAGTAGATGGAGTTGTATGTAGTAAGGTTCATTTGGTTTTCCCCCTTAGTAGTCAAGAATGAACCGTAAACAAGAGTGCGTCATCAGGAAATGGTTGAATAGTGTGTATTGTGTCTAACGCGTTGTGATGAATGCATATATGTGTTGTGAAGATATGTGACCTAGAGATGATGTGTGCATGACCCTTATAGCTGAAGAGTATATCACAAGTTGATCGAGTGAGTGATGATTCATTCTTGTATATCTTGTATATCACTACAAGATGAATAAAGGGAGTGGTGATGTAGCCTAAAATGTATACCACTATAATATGAAGAGAGGGTGTGGTGATGTAGCCTAAAGTGTATACCAATACAAGATGAAGAGAGGGAATAATGATGTAGCCTAAAGCATATACCAATACAATATGATGGGAATAGGTGACCATTTACCCTATAGTGTATGTCACTAACCTATGAATTTAGCATGATAAATGGTCGAATGATGATAAGGTCCATTTGATTCGTAAACCCTCGACAGTCGAGTATGGACCAAGGAACTAAAGTACATCATAGGGTAGTGAGTGTAGTGCATAGAAGATGATGTAGTATGTGTGATGATAATAGATGACCATATGATGTGTAGATGTGTGATATGCAATGTATAGGATGCAATGCAAAAATGTATAGATAGACTAATAGTGTGAAATGTGTGCTATGTGATGTGTATGATGAGTAGTATGTAATGCTAGATGTAAGTGTGACACATGTATGATGAGGACTAGTACAATGTATGACGTGTAGATGTGTAAATGCACAAATTACAATGTAAACTAACTATAGAATGTGTGATGTAAGATGTAATACATATGATGTGTGAATAGACACAGTGTGTAGTAACTATTGTGCAGTGTGTGGGGTTCATGTGTGGTATGCCCTCAATAGTCAAGTGTGAACCAAAGCACAAGAGTGTGTCATCGGGTAATGATGACGCTAAAACATGTGATGAGTATGCCTATGTGAGGATATTGATGTATGCAAATGTAAAGATGAGAGATGCACTAATGATAATATAAGCAAGGGGGATGTGTAAATGTTATGCCCCCCAAGTGTGTAAGTGATGAAACCTAGTCAAAAGACACTAAGTGGATCAATGTAAGGATTAGTTTCCTTAAAAAAGTGATACAGGAGTGTGATCATCAAATGGATATCATCATAACTTAAGATGGATTTGGTTCCTAGTTATTGACATAGGTATCATCTATAGAATATGGTGGAATTACAAGTTTAACTTTAGAAGGTAGTTGGTGAGCATGAACATGTAATGTCACAGATACCTTTGATGGAAGAGGAGTTAGACTAACATTAAGAGGAGGTTGCTTAGTTTGATGAGGTACCATTGTAGATGACTTAGTAGGAGGAGGTGTGGAACTGATTTTTAAAGGAGGTTATTTATGTTGACTTGGTGATACCGTAGGTGGTTTCTTAAGTGGTCTATGATGATTGTCTGAAGAAGGCATAGAGGGAACATATTTAGGAGCCCAGGATGGATGTAGCATTTGTAGATGGGAATGGAACAAAATGTTGTGTATTGAATAAGATAGATCCATAACACTCAAGATGTTTGATTCTTCATTGTAAAGTGTGGAATTCATTGTTAGTATGTTCATTGATTCGATGATAATTGCAATATGGAAAACCTTGATATTTTACTAGTCGATAAGGAGGATAGCAATGAGTAGGTGGAAAAGTGATTAAGTGACAACTAAGGAGCTTAGTAATAATGTCATGTGGCTTAGTATTGTAATTAAATATGTGAGGTTCTGGCAATGGCATGACCTGAGGTTCAATTATATGACATGTAGTAGACATAGATTGAAGAGGATATGTAGAGGGAGAACAAACAAGATCCTTAGAAGTGTCCTTAAGTTGTTGGATTTCATATTTGAGATATGTGATCATGGATTCCATAACTTTAAATTTGTCTTGAAATAAAACATGTAGAGCTTGAATTGATTCCAATAAGGGTTGATTAGATGGAGGAATACTAAGACTATGGTCGTCATATAAATAATCAAATATAGGAATTATTTCATGTGGTGGTGTATTTTGAGGACAATGTATGATGTCTAGGGATTTTTGAAGAGAAGCTTGGAAAATAGGATGCTTCTTAAGTAAGTTAGAAAAAGAAACTTGAGTAACTTTAGGAGCCATGATAAAGGAAAAATGAGTATCCTAAGCATGAAAGCATTTAGGTTCACCAAAATGATTAGCTAAAATGTGGATTTATTAAGTTAATAGTTAAAACATTAGGAACAACAATAAATAAAAGTGGTAAATAAATAAAGAAAATGACCCAAGTAATTAGGCTAATGAAAATAGAAACCCTAATGTGTAAGAAGAGTAAGGAAGTGACTTAGCTTATTTGTAGGCTAATATGGATTGTGTCATAAAATAAACAGAATATTTTGGAAGCAATAAAAAACATGAAGAGGTCCCAAAAAGGACATATCTGAGTTGTTTAAGTGGACTGGGGCACCTGGGAGAGGATCAGGGTGCTTGTGAGCACGCTAGTCTTAGTTCTCGGTGCCATGGTCTCTATAGGAGTCTAGAAACTAGATTTTAAGGGTTAGATGATGATGCAAAGCCCTTGCTACCTATCCTGCGTAACTCATTGCTCTGTGTTGAATGTCGCCAATGATAAATGATGAAAGATAGAACTGTAAAACCCTAAAACAATCATCAAAACCTTAAAAATACAAATACAAATGATGCGTTCAGACTGTCCTCAATGGTCACAAAGGTGGACTTACTAACTAAGTGTTGCACTACATTCCAAACTGAAAATGTAGTTCTATGTGTGTGTGTAATCATGCCCTAGGTTGCTCTTATGTCAGTCACACTTTGTGAAGTAGTGAATATAACTATGTGTAGAAAATGTAATAAATGGTGGATGGAATAGAATAAACTTCCTCCTATGCTTGTGTGATGCAGATGGAATAGACCTTGTCCCTTATGATGAAACTAAGATGGATGAAAATGAGCTTTAGATGCCTTAGATGGATAACCTCTAGGTGGATGATAGTAGTGCCTAGTGCTTGGTTCCTCATTATGGACTCATAACTTTGTATTTATATGGTTCTTTTGTTCTAATTTCATAACTAACCCTCGAAGAGGGTGACCACCAAAAAGATAGAATTTTAAAACAACTAAAAAGTTCCTAAAAAGTGGAGGAAAGTGTTAAAAGGATTAGGGTGCCCTGATTGGAACTAGGACGCCTTTGGGCGCCCTAGTACTGGCCCAGGTGCCCTAGTCAAGGCTAGAATGATGAAAAATGCTAAAACAGTATGTGCATGTATGTAGTGAAGGTCAACAATGATGACATAAAACAAAGTAAAATGGCAAAAAGATGGGGGTTAATTAGTACTTTCTTTACTCAAAAACCACATGAATAGTAGTAGGAGATCGAGACTAAATAATATCTAAAATGCATGATATCGTGTCTACACTCTTGTGTAGTAAAACTACATTCACACCTGAAATAAATTGGGGTATCTCTTCCTTTTTTATCTGACAAAAAATAGCCACCATTCCCCATGAATATGCTGTAGGCTCTATCTTGGATCCTCTGATCAACTGGTAAATTACATGTCCATGGTGGGATTGGAAAGTGAAATATTGGAGGGTGATAGACTATAGGAAACCACTCATCTCCACATTAATTTGATATCTCCATGTATGTGTTCACCCTGTGTAGTGTGGTAATTATGTTGGGATATGAGTACATTTCCTTTCTTTGTAGTTCAGGTGATAATTTTTTCCATTTGAGTCTGCATGTTGTAACAACTTGAACTCATTTCTCTAACTTTTGCATGGGCTGCTGTCCTCATTTACAACACTCTATTTTTGATCACATCCTTTTCTATATAACTATCATATGCTTCTTTAATTACATATGTATTAGCTGCCTCATCTCTGATTAAAAATGGTTGGACCTTCTCCAAATGTCTATATCTTTCCATCTGCTTGGCTCTGTCCAATTCATTTGAAAAATAAGAGTACAGGGCCTTAACTTGGACATCTCCAATATTAAGAATTGGAATCCAATCTCTATCATATTGAAGGGCATAGTTGTGTAAATAAAGCTCACATAACAAGTTATAGAGTTCATGTGTACTGTTCTGATATAAAGTAAAGAATCTCCTATCTAAGTTGATATCATATATCATGTCAGAATTAATGTAGGTAAGTTTATATTGCAACATATTTTCTTTCAAGTAGATAACATAAACACTTTATGGGGGTCTACATTTCAATATTTCACATGTTACTTAGACTATTTCTTCCTATTTATTCTTCATCATATTAATCTCTTTATATTTGTCCTCCAGTTCTTCCTTATGCTTAAAGACGAGGGCTTCTTTATATTTTTCCCATTTTCCTTTGAGTCTATTAACATAGGTTTCCAATTACAACATCAAATTGTCAATATCTAGTCCCATGGTCTATGTTTCTATCTCATTGCAAGATGGTTTTGCAGGTTCCCTGATAATTTCATGAATAACAATTTGGGGTTGTAATGGTGTTACATTTCCTTCTTACACACTATCATGTTGTGCTTGCTCAATTAATTGGTTAATAATTTCAGGAATTTGTTCTTGTTCTTGTTCTTATTCTTGTTTCTCAATGAATTAGTAAAAAACTATAGGAATTTTTTAGTATTTACTTTCTCCAACTTCCTCTTCTATCTCTTTATGAACTACATCCTCATTCTGAGTTGGCTTTTCTTGCTCCTCCATGGGTTGTTCATATAATTCTAGCTCATGAATTACAATATCACTATCTCCTTGCTTTGTCTCCAATTATTAAGGCTCAAATTTTCCCTCTGTAGCTTCCAAATCACTGTCTAGTGAGATGGGTTATGACTATGTTGGACTAGAAATTTTTGGCCTTTTTTTTCTAAGCCTATGGGAGCACCTATGTGTTATAGGAGTAGAATGGGAAGATTTTCGTTTGGCCTTGGAAGTGGAGGTTTCTGGAGAGGAGAATTCTAAAAGAGTTTTAACTCTTAAAATTATTTCTAGAAAGATAAGTATAGGGTGTTCTTTAGTAGGAGGCAGACCTTCAGACGTTAGGGATTCCTGAGGTTGGGAAGTGGATGGTGCTGCAGAGAGATTTCAGTGCTCTATCTTCTTTTTTCTCTATTTCCCAATAAATTATCAAGACTATTTACCCTTATAAAGTCTTCCCATAATATTTGTATATGATCCCTTTACAAGGTGTATTTAACCACTAGGGTTATAAGAAAATGATGTGATAATGCTTTCCTACCCCTATGTACTTCTTGACTCATTTTCTTCAACATTTCATGTAATTTTTTTGGGAGATTTACTTGATTGTTGTTGTTTAGATGATTCAACAATTGAAATGCACTGTGTTCAATTTAGAACACCTCCCTTCATAAGTAAATTACTGAATAATGAATGTGACAACTTGTTCCCATAAGGGTTTAAGAGATGTTATATATGTACCTTGCATGTCTAAGATGATATTGTCATCATCATTTAAAAACTCCCTCATTGTTGCTTCTAGATTGGCCTTTTATTGGAATGGTTCTCCTTAAGCTAATAGACTATTAACTTTAGTTAGAATTCCATCACTTAGTATTACTACTAATCCTTTCACCTTTACCTCTTCATTGGTGAGTGTGTTGGAATTTGTTTTCATAGTTTATTCATCAAAACCTTAAAACTTGTTGATATAATCCATCCAACCATGATCCTCAAAATACTGCACAATTTGATGATGCCTCAAAAGTGGAAAATGCATAGTGGGCTCTCATCTTATCAAGTCACCTCCAATGGCGAATACACAACTTCCTCTAGGTTCAATACACAATAATACAATTCTTCCTTGAAATAACTTTGCACAAATGAGTTCTATTGATTTATTTTCATCTTTTTGAAATTTAAGATAGAGAGGAAAAGTGACATGGTTACGAATAATCAATCATTAATAAATGTGACAATATGGAGCATATGAAGAAAAGTGATGTGACACCATTGACTTATGTGGAGGAGTTAAAGTGGACACATCATTGCTTGAAAGGTAATGGTCTTTAAATGTTGCACATGCATGATGACTCCACATAAATCCTAATTCAATATAATTAAACTAATGATAATTTATTGAAGTGATAAATGAATGAAATTATCTCATTGTTTACATGTAATGATGGTTGTGCATGCTTATTTGAACTTGATTCTTGGTTGCATGCAAGTTGCTACAACATTGCGGATGTGTGTTGAACTAATGTTGGCTGATCCTTACTACAATCAGATGATTTCCATAAATGGAATTCCAATTTTTTGGGGTGCCAATAAGTTTTTTTCCATCACCCACACATACATGCATCCTTGATATCTATTATGCATTCATAAGTTCAGTCAAATGCAAAAGAAAAAACAAAGGTTTGTTTCATGTGGCTACAAGTGGAAATTTTTGTCATTGCACTCTCTCTTAGTGATGGAGATCATGCCCTCCCAAAATTACTTGACATAAAACCCTACAAAACAAAAGCTTCATAAAATAAATGTATTAGCAGAGTGCTGCTGATAACCCAAAAGGGGAGATCACAACGATTTTATTTGAACTTGGAATATTCAATAAGCTGAATGTACCAAGGCCACTGAAATATATTCAATCCTTTGAAATCTCAGAAGGTGAGCTAACATGATCAACCTCTAAGGCTAATTCTGATGTCCTTTCTTCCATTATTTTTTGACCTCCTATGAATAGTTACATGAATGAACCTTTTTCAAATGAATTTTTGTACAATCTCAACATGTGCCCATTCACCAAAAACTTGAATCTTATATGATCTTTAGTAGTGAGCTTCAAAACTCCATTGGGTAATATTTTCTCAATTTCATAGGGGCCTAGCCACCTTGTTAAGAGCTTCCCTATATGATCCTTATATTTTGAATCAAACAAGAGTGCCTAGTCACCTTCCTGGAACTGTCTTGACTTAATGTACCAGTCATGTCATTTGAATCTTTACTTTTGCACAACCTTTATGTTATGTATTGCCTATGTTCTCAATTCATCCAACTCATTGAGTTGTATAATTCTCTGTCTTTGAGATTATGATAAATCTATGCCCAACTTAAGTGTAGTCCTCAATGTTTTGTGCTCAAAATCTAATGGAAAAACAACAGTCTTTCCATACAAGAGTTCAAATGGTGTGAATCCAATTGTGGTCTTCCATGTTGTGTTGAATACCCAAAATGATTCTGGAATCCTGTCTACCCAATCTTTCATGTGGAGTGCAATGGTATTTATCAATATGGAATCTATCTCTCTATTTGTAACCTTTGATTGGCCACTAGATTGGGGATGGTACGATGTAGAATTCCTATTCCTGATTTCACATTCTTTAAATAAATTAGAAATTACATCAGCAGTAAAATGTGTACCTTGGTCTGTAACAATCTCCCTTGGGACTCCATACATGGTGAAGATGTTCTCATATATGAACTTGGATTTTTTTTCACTTATTTGGTTTGACAATACCTTCATTTCTATCCACTTGGTTAGGTAATCTATGCATACCAGGATGTATTCCTTATGTTGAGATGGAGGGTCTATTGGACTAAAAAAATAAACCCCACTTATCAAAAGGTTACAAGAACAATTGAGGCTGTAATGACATCTCATCAGACTTAGTAGGTTTTCCCATTCTTTGACATTTATCACATCTATTGGTGTATAGTGTTGCATCCTTATGTAGTGTACACCAACAATAACTAGTATTCAACACCTTATGTGTTGTTATTTTTACAGTGAAATTCCCTCCACATTGTTCACTGTGGTAGGATCTGAGGACATCAAATATCTCCTCATCATCTATACACATTATCATTATTTGATCTTGTCCCTTATGAAACAAAAATCTATATATCCAAGAGAAAGATAAACTCTTTTCAACTATGTATTTTTTCTCCTAGTATAAGTAATGTGGAGGTATTTTACCTGAGACCAAATATTTGGTTATGTCTACATACCAGGGTATTTTTGTAGAAATAGAAAATAAGTGCTCATCTAGAAAGGAATCATCAACTACCTATCTCTTCACTATTGGTCTCCATCCTTAAAAGGAAATATGTTACCGTCATTATCCTTTCTAGGATTTTCCACTATGGTGACATGAAATTCTTGCAAGAAGAGCAACCACCTTATGATTCTATTGCTTGTTACTCATTTATTTATTAGGGATTTAATTGCAGCATGATCATTGTGAATAAATAATGGATAACCTATGATGTAGTGTATGAATTTTTTGATAGCATATACAATTACTAAGAAATCCTTTTCCAGTACTGTATAATTAAATTTTACATGCTAGAAGTTATTTCTAACATAGTATATTGCATAATTCAGAATTCCATCTTTTTATCCTAGGGACAACTCCAATAACATGATTTGATACATATGTGTGGGTGTGAATAGGAAGGTTCTAGTCAGTTCATCTCAACACAACAACAGTAGTTCACATGTATACTTCAAAGTTTGAAAATAACCTTCACAAATGCTCACTCCATACAAAATCAACATCCTTTCCTAGCAATGCAAAAAGTGGCATTGCTACTTTGCTAAAGTCTTGAATTAAATATTTTGTAATATTCAACATGGCCTAAAAATATTCTAACATCCTTTTGTTTCCTTGGTTTTAGTAAAGGTAAAATATAAAAGATACCTTTTTTGGATCAACTTGGATTCCTTTTGATGAAAGGTAGTGCCCCAACACTATACCCTCTGACATCATCATGTAGCACTTTTCATTACTTGAGGATAAATTTTGATCCTTGCATATTTTCAAGACCTTATCAAGATTCTACATAACTTCATTCAAAATTGTTGTCATGTACAAGTGAATTCATACATATAAATTTACATCCAGTCATTTGTCAAATTAGAAAATATACTCAAAACTACCATTTAAAATGTAGCAGGTGTATTACACAAGCTAAATGGAAGAAATGAATAGGAAAATTTTCCCCATGACATGTATAAGGGTAGTTTTTTCTTGGTCTTCTAGTGTAATCTAGATCTGTGATTATAGAAACTATATCCATCAAGAAAAGATAAGTATTTCTTACTAGATAAAGTATCAAGTACTTGATCAATGAAGGTAAATGGAGAAGTGATCTTTCTTTGTTGTTGAATTCAACTCCCTGTAATATACAAAGATCCTCCATTTCCTATTTTCTTTGGCACAATTAGAATAAGTGATAACCATTGACTGTCATGATATGGGGTATATGAATCCATCATCCAACAAATTTTGTAGCTCACCTTTCACAATATCTCTTACTGTTGGGTTCATTCACCTCTAAGGTTGTCCTGATTGGGTTACAATTCTTCCTTGATATAGATCCTATGAGTTTAAAGCCTAGGATTAATCCCACAAATATCACCATAATCCCAAAAAAATGTTGTTTTATGTTTTTAAAGAAGAGAAATCAACAATTTCTCTTGTTGTTTACTCAACATCTTTCTTATGTCTAGTGGCCTCCCTGGTGTTATTTCTACTTTCTTAAAGAGTGTCCATCATTGAAAACACATATTTGCTAACAAAATTTAATATGTAGTCATGGGGAAGAAGTTGGTGAAAAATGCAATTCTTACCTGCAATATCCATAGTGCTTTAATGTGGTAGGAATTGGTTCAAGGGACACCTTAAGAACCTTAATCTATCATCAATTATTCATTTATTTCATATTTTTGTTCTAAAAAACATTGGAGAGAACAACATCTTCCTCCTGATATTTAATTGTACAAGAATTCTCTAGCATCATTATGAGTTGTTATACAGAGCTCGGATTAACTTATGGTTCTTCAACCCAAATTATTTGATCTTCATCATTTAATGGTTGGGCAGGAGGATAGAGCATAAGATTCTTGGTACCACTTACATTTGAGATGATCATGTTTCCAGACCTGCAACCTATGAATGCATCAGAAATGGCTAGCCATGGTCTTCCTGGTATAATAGGATAACCTCTAAATACTTTTTTTTGGTTGAAGGACAATAAAATCATCAGGGTATTCCCAAGAGTCTACCACCACAAAATGTCCTCAAAGGATCCTTCAGGCCTTACTTTTGATCTATCTACCAGTTGCAAGACTATAGCTATTTGGCCTTAGTCCTTCTAACTTCAAGTCATCCATGATTTTATTGGTCATGAAATTGACTTTCTTCCCCTAAGTTAATTGAAGTATTCTTGATTGTAGTTTCATTGATTGTAACGTTCACCAAAGGACTGCTTGAGTCTATGTACTTGGGTAACACCGAATTCCCAAGCATGATATAAACTAAATGTCTAATGAATTGTATAGTGGATGGATCTTTAATTTTTCTATCTGGCTTCTTGATACATAGATCCTTAACCATCTTGTTGTAGATAGGTACATCCTTAATAGATTGAATGACATGGAATATTTACGCAAATATCCTTCAACTGATTGAAAAAATCAAAATCTGAATCTGATTTAGGGTCAGATTTTTCTCTTTCCAACAATCTCTCTAGAAATGGGGGTTCATTGACTTGCATTTTACCCTTGCTATAACTCTTTTCATATTGTTGTAGATCAGCTTGCAAGCATCTTAGGGATTTTCTATGGATCAGTTTGCAACAACTATAGTTCATCTACAATATATATGATGACAGGTTTACTTTTTGGGAGAAGTGCTCTTACTACGTGGAGATGGATATCATTTGCATAAAATGAATAAGAAGAGTATTGGGTTGATTCAGTTGTGTAAGTTGGCTAAGTAGATTTATTATTAGGGTTAGGTGTTGGTTGAGTTGGCAATTGAGTAGGCCTTGGTTGAGAGCTATATTGGGGGTTTGGCATAAAAGCTTCTTGTTATGGGTAAGGAGGTGGCTGGTATGGTTGTTGGTAGTTAGGAGGTTGATTATTATATTACTTCCCTCCTCTCCAAGGTTGTTTCCACGAAGAAGGGGGTTATTTATATTACCATCCTTAGAACTTAGGTTACCATGGTTGTTATTATTGGATAGAGTATAAATCCCATCATTTCTGAGTATTATCCCAAGGTGGGGGTTGTATAAATGAATTACTATCCCAATTTTGAAAATATGGCATGGAATATTGTGACATAATCCTTATCTTGGTGACCAAGGATTTCTTTAAGAAACATAGAAAACTTTCCCATAATCCATGTTATTTGTTTTACATTCTGGTGTAGTCTCCTTTCTTCTGCAATGTTGGCCATTCCTCTGCATCTACACTCAACTTTCCTTCTTCTGCAAGAGTGGAAGAAAGTTGTAAGTGTTTCCTCTACATCCCCTTTATTCTTCTTTGCATGAAGAACATCAAGCCGAGTGGCCATGTCATTAATTATTTGTTTTTTTATATTCTTGAACATGTTTACAATCTCTGATTTAGATATGTCCCCAATTCCTTTGGTAGTTGATCCAATCGTTGATCTAACACTCCTTATTCTCTTCATAGTTTCTATAGAATAATTCCCACAAGCTTCAAAAATCTCATCAAAATTATATTTTGAGATATATCTAGCTTCTATCACATCCAAAATGTCAATATCCTCCTCACCAAGTTCTTTTAAGAAAAGTAACTTAAGAGACTTAGGAGGTAGCCTTGTGTGTCTTGACTTCTGAACACAAAATAGGAATCTTTCCAGGTAATATTCTAGTGTCTCATATTCATTTTATGCCATATTGAAGGGTTCAAATCCTCCTCTACTACTTGGTCTGTAATAATCTTGGTACATAGTCAGAAACTTTTCCTTCATCTGTTGCCAGGTAGTTACAACATTTCTTCCTAAACCCATAGAACATATCAATGTTACATCCTTGAGTGTAGCAGGGAACAACTTTAGCTTGTGTGCATCAATTGTGTAATCATAACTACTACATAAAACATCAAACTCAAACAATAAATCTTCTGGGTATTTGGTTATAGATCCATGAAAATTAGGAAGATTTGATGGAGATATGTTCTTCATTACAACATGTTGATTGTTATTGGAGATAGGGAACCCAAATATAGTTTCCCCTTCTTGAAAATTTTGATTCACCTCCTCTGCCATGATAGGATGTTCAAGATCAGCATTAAAAATATCACTTGGAGGGGTATTTTTTTCTAGCAAACCTTGTACATAGGAAGATGTGTTTTCTTCAGAATCAGACACAATCTCTACTATTTGGGGGTTGGGTAGGAATCTACCATGGGAATCTATTGGAAAGTGCATACATAAATTGGCTCAAATCAATCAACATTTATTAGTGTGGGGGGTGGGTTGGAGGTGGAATTTATACAACATAAACTTATATAAGAAATTTAAAGATGCAAAAACCTCACAAAACTTCCTATAACTTGGCAATATCCCCTATAAATGTTCCAAAAATGGTGGTGCAAATTAACTTGCAGAAATTAATATGATTTTCATTGAATTACAATAATTTAATTATCAAACCAAGGGATGTAAAATTGAAACATTTCCAGTGTTGTAAACACAATTATTATAGATCTAGGAGGTTGGAAATAAATAATTGTCACAACAATGCTTAAAAGGTAAGCAAAAATTATAACTGAAAATGAATGGTTACTAAATGCTAGCACTAAGACAAAGCTATAAATTCAGAATGTAGATACAAAAATTAAATGGTTCCTAGGTAAGAATACATACAAGGAAACAAGACAATAATGGAGGGGTTTAGTAGATCGCAAGTAGGCACTGACCTGGGTGCTAATACCTCCTAAATTCTATAAATAGATACTAATAAACAAAACTCATATCTTTATTTAATTTGCACGAATATTACATTAAGGAACAAAGCAATATCCTCTATGAATTTCTCAATGAAGATAATGAATGTACGTTCCATTTACCAAAACTAACCTTTTATTTTATACTTCCCATCTTACACCAAGATGTTAGAAGAAGAAGAGTTCAACATGGAGTTTCAAAAAACTAATTGAAAGATATTCAATATAGATAAGTGAAATATATTTAACATAACAGTGAGAGATTCAACACATGCAAAAAAACTTAACATGTGTTCACATAACAAATGTTGAAGTAATCTAACAGGTCCTTCAACCATGTGTTAACTCGATTAATCATTTCTTCACTAATTTACAATAAATGAATAAATCAAAGGTTGAGTTATCTCCCAGTTCTACATGTTATAGTTGTAACTGCTTCTTCAATGGTATGTTCAAACTTGCATATCATTTATCACACCTTCCAAAATATCTTCATAACGTAGGATCTATTTGCTGTAGACAAACTCCTTTAGCTACAAACGGGTTGTTGTGGATAGGTTATTTGGTACTGCAGACAAGTTCCTTGCCGACGGTTCCTTCAAGTTGCCGCATATGGAAAATTTCTTACAACCAAGAGTGGCATCACACATATCATCATTCAAACGACTTATGGGGATAATAATAATAAATGCACACAAAATACCACAAAATAAAGATAACTAGATATAAATATATTAATCAATAATTATGCCACAAGTTCAAGGTTGTAATGATACTGTTCAACAATGTACTTGGAAAATACATGGACATATCTGTAATGGCTTTATCAAAATACAAAATATGAGGTGTAATGTCAATTAACACAATTCATCATTCATCATTAGTATCTAATTGATTTATGTTAGGAGGAACATAATAACTAATAGGGGAACGATTAATATGTGGAGGTTTAGTGTTGGTATGTACATTGTTAACAAGAGAAAGGATAAAATCATACAAGGGATATGTTACCCAAGGAAATTTAGATTCTAAAGGCATGAGGAATGTACAAAAATTTGGTGTAAATTTAGGATATGGTTGATGATAACGGGTTAGTTCACAATTAAGGATCACATCATCAAAATCAACATATGCAGATAGAGAAATAACTTTTGTAATCCCAAAAGTGGTATGAAATTGATTAGAGGATGATAGCCCTTATGGGTTTTTAAATCCCTATGGTAATTTGTGGTTAATTAAAGAATACAAAGTATGAAATAAAATATCATTCACCTATTATCATAACCCTAGGGTTTTGGAAATCAAAAAGACCAATTAAAGAGGCTAAGAAAGACCTTAAATTAGGTGAAGGGTTTGAAAAAAAGTGGGTTCACCAAAATATATCAACCCTGATTTATCTTTTGATTTATTTTAGATATGATAATAAATGCAATTGGTTTTAAATAAATCTGAAAAATATATATCACAAAATACCAAAATGTATAGTCATTTACAAATTTATAATGAAAGCCAAGCTATTTGGAAGCATATCCAATTGATATATCAATTATAACTACAAGATAGATTGAAGGTATGAATTAGCTGATGTTAGACATGTTTCAGACTGTTTCACTACCAAAAATGGGAACTATGCAGGATTTGGGTTGGACCTATATCGACTATTCTATAAAATTATCTTATAATGTTGGACCATACCAAAGGGGTAGGAATAAATTATATAAAATGACCCTTCCCTAATATCTTGGACAATTAGCTATTTGAATTTTTTTTGGGTTCCTTCATTGTCACTTATTTCACACTTTTATAAGTTCAAATCAACTTCAAACCTTATATTTTATACCTGTACCTACAAAAAAACCTAGATATCTTGCAACTAATTTCATTCTTTTTATCATGAGTATTTCATTCCTATTTAATATTTTAGAATGTTTTATAATTAAACATATATAAAAAATGATGAAATAATTTTATAGGTGGACATTATGATTTAATTAACTTTGAACAATAATTTCACAAATTAGAATAACATTTTTCAAAGTGACCATTGATCTAGAAACTATTAACACATAAGGAAAATATTATACTTAGCTGATTTTGTGTGGATCTACAAGATTCTAGGTGATCTAAGTGTAGGAATAGGATGATCTAAGACTGAAAATTCTTCGTTGTTGAAATTCAAACTTGAAACTGAGCCTGTTCAAAACCGTACAAATAGGTCTAAAGCATCTATAAGGTATTTTATCTACTTTGAATCCAAGTATATAAGTTATTGAGTACTTCACCTTGATATAAGTGTGTGTCACTATGTGCGGATATTCTTTTCTCACCTTCAAAATGGATATGTAAACTCTGCTCAAAACCTAGAACCCTTGTAGTGTAAGGAGTTCCTTTAAAAAAAAGTTAGGTGGGTTACGAGAACACATGTGCACTGTTGATGTCACCACTAATCTGAAGAGGGATCAAACTACATGTCATTCTTCTAACATGTGATATCTACCGTATTACAATTAGAACTTGACAACTGTGCTTTGAAAATATTTCACTTGAGTTTCACACTTTCTCAAATACTTGGTAAGGGTCACTTTAATTGATTGTAGAATGAAGATGGATACTCTTAAACCTAAAAGGATAATTTATACCTATAGAGGGTGATACCATAATGGATGTGCATGAGTTATTCATAGTTTAGAAATCCTTGAGTGATTTTTGGGATTTCTTTTACATGAGGAGTTCTTATAGTGCTAGGTTACCAAATGATGTACGATTTACTTACTTATATATGTTTCCAAAGGTTATTATGTCACACAAGGAAAACCAAGGGGATTTATTTTCTCATAATAATATGATGGAATCAAAAGAATTATCTCAAAACATGTCATTCCAAAACTGTATAATACGGTAAGGATTGACATATATCAATATTGACCAAAACCGATGTTTTTGGATCATAGGGAGAAAAACATATTTTAGATTTTTGGTCCTAAGAATGGATGTTTCTAAGTGTATTTTATGCATTTAAACCTCAGAGACTGTCCACAAGGAGTGTGCAATGATAAAAATGTAAGGAGTGCTATCAGGCGTGTTAAGCAAGAGTGAGGAGAGTGTATTTATCCATGCAAGTGGCCAATGTCAAGATCAACACTGTCAAAGGATATATTTCTAAATTTGTGTGTCTATATTACCCCCTTTAAGTATGAAATTAAAACTACATGATTGAAATGAAAATATACTTGAATGTACATACAATTTGTATTTACTCACAATAAATTTATTTTGAAATATCCCATTGTGTTGGTGTTGACATGCTCCAAAATGAAACCTATAACACATAGCGTAGTCAATGTCCAAAATAGGAAATTGAACCTTAACTCAAATGTAATGCAAAAACTGTAAAGAATTATACAATAATAAATTCTAAAAGATATGAAAAACATGGAAGGAATACACCTTTTTATTTTGTTATGGGAATGTGCTCCCATCCTTGAGCCTTGGATATTCTATATTGCTAAAATTTTATGAAGAATTGGTGGTGATCAGTCCCCAATTGTGCTGAGGAGAGGTTGATGCATTAAGTGTACCAAGCCAACACAAAAATGTTAAAAAGAAAAACCAAAAAGAGTATTTTAAGCATCCTGCCAAGGAAGAAGACTGTGTATCAAAGTCATTCAACATATCTGATATATTCCCCTTAATTGTAAAGAGGATAGGAAATTTCTACCTACGAAGATCTTATCTACTTCTATACCTTCCACAACCCCATAGAACATACTATTACAGATGGATATAAGCCCAATTTTTTAACTTAGGACACACAGTAGAAAATAGAAATAAGTGTCGTCATACTCTTTCCATGTGCCACAGAAATGAGTAGAAATTGAGTAGATATGATGCATGATAAAATATGAGTGGAGAATGTAGATCCATTCCCCTAGAATGTCTAAAATTGAAAGTGAAACTGAGTACTCTGGAGAAAGAGATAATGACATACTTCATACCCCCTAAATATGTGTAAAATTGAGTCAATCTGAGTATGGAACCATATGAGACTATTGTGCTAGTGATGAAAAACCTGATACTGTTGAAAAATATTGAGAAAATGTCCCCTAGGAAAAAAACACAAAATAGGGTTAGAATCATTCTTATATTCCTAACCAAGATGTGCGTTTTTGACCCCCTGTAGATTTTACCAAATTCCTGTGTGATTCCAATTTTGAGGAATTTCTATCTTCCTATGCATATGTCGGTTCCAAAAAAATTCCCATGTCTACTGGAAATGTAGAATAATCCCTAGATGTGTGCCCCCTCTTTTGAGGTGTGTGCGATGAAGAATTTGAGCACAAAGCTCAAAAGAAAAGATGTATATCCATGTCTGAGATGTTGAGAACATGTAGATAATCTCTAAAATGATGATGTGGTGGTCACTAAAAAGAAACTATACATGTCAGGGAGATGCACATGGTTTAAACCACGGTGTAAAACAAGAGAAACAATAACAAGAAACATGATAAGTATAACAATGTTAATGTAACAAAAAACAATAGTAACAACAATAGAAAAACATTTGCTAGTAGAAAAAAGTGCATGAAATGTAGAAATATGTACAAACATGTCAAATAATGTCACAAAAAAGGAGAAATGTCTATAAACATGGTACACCCATGGTGTTGCACGATAATCAAGGTCATTGGGTCTGTAAACAAGAGATATACACCCACACACAAGGCATGCTGCTACAAATGTAACACCCATGTTATAATTAATTATGAATTAAGGGAATTTTTTTCTTTTTAAATAAACCCTTTAATCCCATTAAATGCCTTCAATGATTTTAACTAGAAACAATAATAATTAAGAATGAAAGATAGATTACAATCCATTTGATAACAACATAACCATGTGTTGTTTTTAAGGTCAATTAGATCTACCTGATCCCATTTATCATCACTCTATCTAAGTGTGCATAACTTGTATGCTGTTGGTTAACCAATTAATTTAGGTTTGAGAACTAGTGCAGTTCCTAAGTGTTTATGATGCAAGAGCATCATTTTTATGACATATTATGATTATTTTAGGTGTTGGTATTTTAGATAATGGATGTGATTTATTTCCATTCTTATGTAATGTAATAGAATTTAAATTGATGTAATTTCTTGTAGCAAGAGAGAGGTTTGTTTGTAAAATATTGAATAGGTAAAGTATGGGGGTTAATGAGTTGTTAAGGCTATGTTTGAGCCATATCATGAGGAAAAACAACTTGGAGTCAACTTGTATGAATTTAGGGAGGTTGTTAGAAGTGATATTATCATAATTTACTAAGTTAGTGAAGTTAGTAATGTTAATGAAGATTATGACATGATTTGTGGAGTTAAGTTTCAGTTGAGTCATTTTACGAGTTATAATAGGGGGAAAATCGATACAACAAGCTATGTATGAGATTTTTGTGGTGGACTGTGAATATTTTTATGTAAGGACCATGAAAAAACATTGGAAGGGAATTTTTTATTATCATTTTTCTATTGTGAATGGTCTTTTGTGAATAATAATACAAATTTAGTCTTTGTTGAAAATTTTAAATATTCATTCATGTTATTTTATTTGCTGCTCCTTGGGTACACTGTCCTCAGCTAGGGCATAAGATTTATTCATATTTATCCAACTATGTTTGCTGGAATTAATAAAATTTCTCTATCTTGATTAATAGAAGATGCCTACAAAATTTCAGAGCAAAGAATTTAGTACATAGGGAAATCCTTTTACCAGAAATTTCATGGTTTAGAGGTGGCAACCAATGATCAGGAATACATAAAAAGAGTTCAAATTTGTAATTGAATGAATACAAAAGGATTGTGATAGAATTATCTGAGGTAATATGAAGGGTTTATAATTTAAATTGATTGCAGAGGTGATGTAGAGTGATGAATTCATAATTATTCATTTTCCAGAAAGAGAGGAATGCTATTTCTTAATTCGAACAATTAAACTAGGAATAATAAAGGATTGTGAGTTGGAAAACGTTATACTAGAATCTGGATTGAATCAAAGACATTCATATAGGTTGAATTTATTAATTGATTTCCTAAATTCATTTATTTGGAGAAGGTATATGTAAAAAATTGATTTATGAAGCATTGGATTGAGATGTGAACAAAGGACATCAAAATAGAGGATTGAAATTAAATTTTTGGCACCAATTTATTGGTATCAGAGTGGAAATCAAGACTTGATCAAGTCAAGAAAATTAGAGAAGGAAGTTGTTTGACAAGAGTATAGATAATGTCAGCAAGAGGAAGAGGAAATGGAGGAAGAATTACTAAAGCACAGTTGTTGGAGGAAATCAAAAAATAGAATCAGCTGATAGAAGAAGTTAGAGGCCTTAGAATAAGGCTACAAGAGGTGAAATTTTCTCAGAGAAGAGGCATTGAATTGGGAGAAGACAGTGATGAAGAAAAACCAATACCAAGAGAATTGAATGTGGATTTACCTCCTCAAGAAGGAGTAGAAGATAAAATACTCAAGGTTATTTTAAGAGCTAGTTCCATACCAAAAATGGATATTCTAATGTATGAAGGAATATTGAAGCCTGAGGAGTTTATTGATTGGATAGATGCCATGGATAAATGTTTTGAATATGAAGAGGTGGATAATGAAAAGAAAGTAAAATTTTCTGTGACTAGATTGAAGGGCCATGCCTCCATTTGGTGGGATGGAGTGTAGAAGGAAATAATCAATAAGAACAAAGAAAAAATTAAGGATTGGGATAGAATGGTAACAAAATTGAAAGCTAAATTCATACCCAAGGATTACCAAACTAGTTTTTTTAGATCACTCCAAAATTTGAGGCAGAAGGATATGTCTGTGAAATACTGTACAAAAGAATTTAATAGATTGACTATAAGAGTAGAAAAAATAGAAGATGACTTGGAAAAGGTAGCCAAATACCTTAATGGTTGAAGTTTGTAATTTTGGATGAGATCAACATTCTATCACCTAAGCCAGTGGATGAAGCCTATCAGTTAGCACTTAAGGCCGAAGAGAAATTTTTTCGGAAGAGTGGTTCATTCTCAAAAGGAAGGGGTAAAAATTTCAGAGGTAGAGTAGGTCAATAGAGTGGAATAAGACAACTAAAAAAAACTCAAGAAGAGTGCAACCATTTACATAGCACTAGAGGAGGATTTACACTAAGAGGGATAAAGCCATATTAACGAGGTAGAGGAAGATTATTAGGTAAGTGTTTTAAGTGTAATAAATATGTAGGTCATAGGTCTGATCAGTGTCCTCAAAATCCTTCAACTAGCCAAGAAAGAGGTACTCATGTGGCAAAAGGTGAAGAAGATAAAGAAACAGAGCTTGAGGTCCCATAAGAATTACCAGAAGTGGGTGAATCACTCATGATGAAGAGGATTTTGCTCAATCCCAACAAAGAAGTCATAGAAACACCTAAAATGAAGAATTTATTTAGAACAACATGTGCAAGTAGGGGAAAATGTTGCAAGTTGATTATATATAGTGGGAACACAGACAATCTTGTCTCCACATAGATGGTGGAGAAGTTTGAATTAGAAAAGGTAAAGTATCCTACTCATTATAAAATGTCTTGGCTACAAAAAGGACATCAGATTTTGGGAAATGAACAATGAAAGGTATAATTTCAAATAGGGATATGTGAGGATCAAATAATATGTGATATTATGCCTATGGATGCTTGTCACATTTTGCTTGGAAGACCATGGCAATATGACAGGAGGGCAGTGCATGATGCAAGACATAACACCTATACCTTTAAGAAGGATGGAAAGTAGCATGTTCTCAAACCTTTGAAAGAAGATAAAGCAGCCCCTAAATCAAGTTATATGGTGCTAATGTTAAGTGGTTAGGAGTTTCTTCATCAAATGAAACAAGAAGAGGTAAATTTTTCTTTAGTAGGGAAACCAAAAAGTGTTGTTACAAATACCAAGTTTGCTGATTTTCCTCAAGAAATTCAAGATATATTGAATGATTTTTTGGATATTGTTGTAGATGATATTCAAAATGAATTACCTCTAGTTAGAAGTATTAGCCATCATATAGATCTGATTCTAGGCGCTAATCTTCTAAACAAGGCTATTTACAGGATGAATCCCAAGGAAAATGAAGAGATCAAAAGGAAAATACAAGAATTATTAGAGAAGGGGATCATGAGAGAAAGCTTGAGTCCTTGTGTTGTGCCTAATGTTTTGAGTCCAAAAAAAGATAGAGGATGGAGAATTTTTACAGATTCAAGAGTAATCAATAAGATCACTATCGGGTATAAATTTCCTTTGCATAGAATTGATGATTTATTGGATTATTTAAGTGGAGCTAAGTATTTTTCTAAGATATATTTGAAAAGTGGATATCGCCAGATCAGAATTAGAGAAGGAGATGAGTGGAAAATAACCTTCAAGACAAATGATGGGATTTATGAGTGGCTGGTTATGCCATTTGGTGTGGCAAATGCTCCTAGTACCTTCATGAGGCTGATGAATGAGGTGCTTAAGGATTTCACAGAGTTGGTTTATTTGGATTTTGTAATTTAACAAAAATGTTTAAAGATGGATTAGGAGAAATTAAAGGCAATCATTGAGGGGCCTAATCTTAAAAATATTTTTGAGGTAAGAAGCTTTCATGGTTTAGCTAGTTTCTATAGGAAATTTATAAGAAATTTTAGTGGGATTTTTGCTCCTATAGTAGACACCATTAGAGGCGATAAAAAAACTTCTAATGGACTGAGGCAACTGATAGAGTTTCCATTTTCTCATGAAAAAAATAACAGAGGAACCAATTTTGGCATTACATGATTTTTCTAAACTTTTTCAAGTTGAGTATGATGCTATTAGGAATGTAATTGGTGTAGTGTTGAGTTAGGAAGGTAAGCGTATTGCTTACTTTAGTGAAACATTGAATGATGCAAAGAAAAAGTATTCAAATTATGATCAGGAGTTCTATACCATTGTACAAGCCTTAGAAAAGGAGACACTATCGTATACCAAAAGAATTTGTTTTGTTTACATATAACCATGCTTTACATTTTGTTAGTAATCAACATAAACTGAATCAAAGGCGTGTTAAGTGGATTGTTTTGTTACAAGGATTCACTTTTTTTATTCATCATAAGAGTGGGAAGCCTAATTTTTTTTTGATTCATGTCATCCAAATAACTCTTCTAGTTATTTGGAAAACTTACATACATATTCTATCTCAGAGATCTTCATTACAAGTGGCACGCACCTCAGTTGTCTCCTTAACACATTCACTAGGTCATTGTTTCCTCGTGCACCCTTGCGTGCACTTCCCATTCTCCCCTTTCCATTTTTTCTTTTTCCTTTTTTGTTCCACTCTTTCCTTGTACGCATCTTCTACGCATTTTCCTTCTTCCCAACATTTAGTCATACTTTGTGTGTGCCTTTCACTTTCTTAAATTAACTAAGTCTTTTTTCCTCTCGTGTGCCCCGCATATTAATTTATAATATTTTTCCTTGACCATACGTTTTCTACTCACCATTTTGCCACATTTCCTCTGTATGCTCGATATGATTGTGCACGCCTTCCTTCTATCTTTATCCCAAACCTCATCCTTCCATGTGCATACTTTTATGTCCTCCTCTGCACCATTATGTTCCACTTCATTCTATGACACACTTGAGTATGCCACACGTAACTAATCAAAGTGCGCCAATAGGGTGCCATATCTTTGCAACAAATCAATTAGCGACATGTGGAAAAAAATGATAAAGTAATTATACATTTGGCCATATTTTCAATCAATCAACATGTGCCACATGTTTTTCATGTGTCCCAAGTATGACTCTGAAAAATATTTTAACAACCATATATTTTTCTACAGATCTCCGATCAGTGTGATCCTAGTCTCAATCAATAACTGCTGACATAGGATATAGTGCTAGATATTCAAATTCAAATTCTTGGTGGATCTGGTAGGTGAGAAATGAGAAACCATATTTTTGGGCATTGATGAGTAGATTTGATTGCTCCAACCACCCGATTTAATCTGATCCACCTTCCTTCTTTCTCCAACACACTAGACACACTTAGGAAAACGCATTTGATATATTTGTAGGTAGATTTGTAGGCATTGAAAGCTTCTTGTTGGTGGTTGTATATAAAAATTAGGTTTTTCCTCCTCTTCTTCTTCTTCCATTGATTCATCTATAAATGTAAGAGTTAGGCTCATTGTTAATGTTTGATATTTTGGATCCTTATGAATTTTTCTAAGGACTTCATATTTATGTATTTTGAGTCGTAGACCTCTATATCTGGCTCATGTATGTGGATATCAGCCTCTTTCACCATTATAGCAGTCCTGTGCATTTGTGGAAGTAATGGAAACATCATTTTGTGACTATTATCTATCCTAAGCATGTTTATATTCTTTCTTCTTTCCTTTCTTTTACATTGTGTGCTTGATGTGTCACTCTACATCCCTTGCAGCTCCATTTTCTAGTTGTGTTCCATGAAAACTGATCATGGTAAATGCAATTTTAGTCTGTCCTACATGTTCCTAGCCTTATTTCATGCCTTTTCCTTTCATTTTCACTCAGAATATATGGTGTTCATCCCTCTTTTTCTAGTTCTATCACCTTCCTTAGATTATTTTTCCATTTTTCTATCCTTATATCCCCGGTCCATTGGCATTATTAGCTTATTTTTCCCTTTCAGCATTAGGAGTAGCAGTAGTAGTAGAAATAGATAGAGGAATCGGCCTTCTAAAAAGATATATCTCAAGAATGTAAGGTCCCACAACTTGGAGATGGTTCCATCATTCTCTCAAACACCTTGGTTCTTCTAGATCCAAGACACGAGTGCATGTTTGAATGACCAATAGTTTTTGGAATTCGCGGTGAGACAAGTAGTGAAATATTAAATTTCATATTGCTAAGTTATGGTGTGTGGAATTAGTTTTTCCATTATTTGGAGGTTTATTTCAACACATCTAGTGACTCCCAACACTTTCAAATCTCCTATTTTATAGTCCTGAGCACATTTTATGAAAAGAGTGCATACAAGATAGAGTGTTGTAGCTGAAGGATCCTTTGAATATATCCATCTTTCACCAAGATGCACATGTAGTAAATATTCCTTGCGTGCATCCCCATATCTAGCGTGCCACATGCACTCTACTCCTCCTCAAATTTGAAAAGCACACCCTACCATGACGCTTGAACTTCCTCCTCCTCCTAGGAACTTTACCAGTTTCATTGGTGAGAGACCACTCAATCTCAATGCACAACATGACATTGGTGACAGTAGCCACGCTCAAGAGTATTCCATACTTCACAAGGAGAGAATCAAGTTATCCATGTTGAACACATTTAAGATGTGGCCAATGTGTGCTCTGTCTATTTGATCGCTCATGATGATGTTGCTGTCAGGTTGTTTGCAGTCTCTTTCAAAGGTAAAGTGCTCTAGTGGTACCGAGGCTTGATACCTACGTCTATTTCTACCTGGGATGAACTTGGAATGACTCTATGCAATTAATTTGAAGATGAATAAGATCATCTATCACTAGTGGAGAAGATGCCTACAAAAAAGTGCAAGCCCTACGAGTAGATGGTTGATTTCAATATTAGATTTTATAAGACTTGGGACATAATTCCTCAAGTGGTAATGCCTACAACCAAAAATGATTTCTTGTACTATCTAAGGGATTTGAATAATGAAATTTCATTCATGATTCAATCCATGGGAGGTAGAACCTTACCTTCTACATAAAACATTGCAATAAGGGAAGAGAACAATCTCATTCAGGTTGGTAAGTTCGTTCATAGGCCTCTCGCGCCCTTATTCCTAGAGATGTCTCCAGCACCCTAACCTTTAATTTCTCCAATTCCATTTCATATCACACAACCAGTTGCATTGACATCCCACTCTCCCGTGTAGAAAAAATAAGACAATGAATTCAAGGCTTTGATTAGTACCTTGTCCAAAAAGGTCATATCATCAGAGAATCAACATGCAGAAGCCTATAAAGGTAGTTCGAATCAGGTGCAAAGTGAAAGCAATCAAACTTGGAATATTCAATATGGGAATCAGAGATACGGGAATAACCAGAAAAATGATAGATGGCATGCTAATGCACATTTTAATTAGTAATTTATTACTCCTACAACACCCCTTCCAGCTCCTAGCACAAGCCAGGAACTTGTTCCAGTTTAGAATAACATAGCACAAGAATCAGAGTGGTGTTTTCCTTGCAATATTCCTCATATTCAATATCTTTGCGCCGATGTTATGCACACACAATCCTACATGATCCAAAATTCTTCTAACTGTGAGCCTTCCATCTACATAGGTGAGCCAGAGAGCCAAGATAAAATCTAAAGGCCAGAAGCTCCTACCAAAATCTAACTTGTTATTCTTTGGCACCAAGTACTTTTACACAATTAATAAAGTTACAAATAATGTAAGTAAACCACACACCCAAGTTGTAGAAAACACAAGATATAAAAGGAGAATGCTCGAATAGGGTGCGCAAGTTTTAATTCTAGTAACATAGGATGATTCTCAAAAGTAAAAAGAAGCAGCTAAGGAATTAGGTGGTAATAATTCCTAAGTTCTATCATGCAAGGATCTGTGTAAAGCTCCTCCTAAAGTGGTGCATGCCCCTCCTTTGGTAGGTCAATCCTCTGTGCACTAGCTAAGGGGGGGGGGGGGGGGGGTTTCCTGACCTCTGCACCCGAATAATTAAGAAAGGATGTTGTTATGACCCAAATGCATAAGTCAGTGGGTCTTCTGTTCAGCATTATAGATCATATGAAAAAGAAAAACATAAATGTCACAATGTGGGATGCCCTTACCATTCCATCCCAGCATGACTTGTTACATGAAGTTTTTGCTCAACTTCCACACACTAATCCAGCTATATAGAATCCACATGATTCTGTCAATATCTTCCAAGAAGAGGAGAAGAAACCAAGTAAAGTTATTGAAATCCCACCCTTCTATATGTATTTGATCATAGGAAAACTTTTTGTCCATAACTGCATGACTGACTTAGGTGCTAGTACTAGTGTCATGCCTAAGAAAATTACTGATGTATTAGGTATTAAGTATAGCCCATTGACAAAAGGAGTCCCACAACTTGATGGTTAAACTATCACTACCCTATGAATCATAAAGGATCTTGAGTTAACCCTCCATTTATGTCCAAGTATGACAATAACTCAAGATGTGTCAATCATTGATTTTTCTTCTTTGTTTTCCTTATGTATATCAAGAGATTTTACTACTAAAGTGGGTGGTTACTTGTCTTCTTATTGGACCCATATGTTACTCAAGATAAGGTATGGTACCTGATTTACCATACAGGTTGAGCCAATATTTTCCTATCATGTAGAGTCATATGTCCCATCCCCTCTCCAAGCCAACTGTTTGATCAAACAAGAACAAATTTTATTTTCTGAAGAGCAACCAATTCCACCTTCTATTACTAATCCTATTACTTGATGAGTGTGTGAAGAGGAACCATAAATTTGACCCATATGTTGAACAGTATGGAAGCTTATGAAACTGGGCTTGGTACTTACTACCATTCTTGAGAGAAAAGTGTGTTGCTACCACACATGCTCAATGAAAGTGAAGAGAACCCTGATCTATGAAAGTTATAATTTGATGGATCTAGAAGTAGAAATGACGTGGGAGTAGGAGTTGTTCTCATTTCCCCTAAGGATGAGAAATTATTCTTTGCGCACAAGTTGTATTTTACATGTTCTAACAATGTGGAAAAATATGAAGCATTGGTGCATTGTCTACTTATTGCTGAAAAGAATAAAATCATGGTGCTACAGATCTTTAGTGACATAGAATTGGTTATTCACCAAGTCACCAATAAATACATGATAAAGAATAAGGTAATCTTATCAAAGCTTATAGACATGGAGTTTGGGATCTCCTTGAGAGATTTGATTCTCTAAATCTACAGGTGGTGCCACATGCGATGAATAATGAAGCTGACTAGATTGTTGTGCTTGGTTCGCAGTTCTCTCCTATTGAGGACTTTGTCAAAGGAAACACTCAAAACATGAAGGATAGTGATTATACCATCTATACGAGATAACAACACCAGACTGGAAATTATTTGACAAGTGATGGGTAGATCATCCAGTTCATCCAGAATGAAATTAAGTTCTCATCAAGCATGCAATTTGATTTACATGACAGACTATGGTGACTAAGTGATACATCTGAAGTACAAATAAGTTTCCTAGGGGGCTGATCACCTTAGAACAAATGTTCTAGCCCTGATGAAAAGTTCAAGAGTGAAGAAAAGTATATTCATGAACCACGTAAGAAGACTACTCTCTAAATCACTATTGCGCGGTGGAAAGGATTTTCTACTCAGTAAAGCTTGCACACTATGAAGAAGAGAAGGCCTTCATCTCTCTCTGCCAAAAATACAAGTGACATGTTCTCATGGGAGTATGAATACCTCAAAGGTTTTAATCCAAGTGTTTCTCAACATTCTATTGACCTTGATGATGGTATCAGATCTTGTTAGATAAAAAGCAGCGGCCAATCAATCCAAAGATAAAGCCCCTCATGAGAAAGGAGTTATCTAAAATCATTGAGGTGAAGATAATTTTTCCCATCAAGTACTCTACGTGGGTTACGAATCTAGTTACGGTGCATAAAAAGAATGGTGAAATCAGACTCTGTGTTGATTTTAGAGATCTGAATAAGACATCTCTAAAGAATCATTATCCTTTGCCTTCTATGGAGCAGATTCTATAGACCGTGGCTGGTGCATAAAGATTCTCAATACTGGATGGATACTCTGGCTTCAATTAGATCTTGGTCAAGGAAGATGATCAATTCAAAATGACATTTACAATCAAGTGGCGAACATATGCATATCAGAAGATGACCTTGGTTTTTTAAATGTAGGCGCCACATTTCAATGTACCATGGCTATTACATTCAAAGGATATATCAATGAGTTCATCTTGGTATACCTTGATGACACCACTATCTTCTCAAAACAAAGCATGGATCATATGGTGCACCTAGAGAAAGTCTTTGAAAGATGCAAAAATTATGGGGTATCTCTTAACCCCAAGAAGTGTGATTTTACAATGGCACAGGGCAAAATTTTGGGTCATGTGGTTTCAAAGGATGGCATTGCAATTGATCATGAGTGCGTTTCAGCCATCTTAGCTCTTTCCCTACATGCAAACAAAAAGGCATTCCATTCCTTCCTCAGTAAGATCAATTTTGTTAACCGCTTTATTCCTGACTTTTCAGGACTGGTAAGACCAATCACCCTCATGCTCAAGAAAGACATAGCTTTCAGATGGGAAAAAAAGGAAAGGAAAGCTTCAAAAAAATCAAGAAAGATATTTCTTGCATTCCAACACTCATCAACCCAAATTACTCAAAGAATTTTATCCTTTATGATTATGGCACTGATGCAAGTGTTACTGCTGTCCTAACACAAGAAAATGAGCAAGTACTAGAACAACCAGTAGCTTTCTTCAGCCAGACATTGAAGGATTATGAGTTGAAATACAATCACACAAAGAAGAAGGTCTTCACCATCATGTGCATGCTTAATAAATTTAAGAGTATGCTCACCGCAAATCACATCAAGGTGTTAGTTTATCACTCTAGTGTTTGGGACTTCATCATGGGAGCAAAAATCAGTGAAAAAAGAGCACGATGGGTGACCAAAATCATGGAGTATGATGTGAATATCAAAGCCACAAATGTGGTAAGAGTTAGTGCTCTTTGTAAGTAGATTAATCCATATGTACATAATGAATCTGAGACTTTATTGTTCCTTGACGAAGCTCTCCCGTGCGTAGAACTTGAGAAGAATATAGATCTTGGTGCACGTGACTGGATGGAAGCCATGATCACATTAGTTTTTGAGGGTACATACCCTCCTAGCTTAAATAAGGAAAATATGAGATATATAAGGCTACAATCTATCCCTTATGTTTTGATTGATGGACTTATCTTCAAAAGGAATCTTGATGGTGTGCTGTTAAGATGTATCAATGACACACAGACTGAAAAAATGTTAGTAGAATTTCACGATAGATTCTCCGGTGGACACTTCTCTACCAAAAATACAAAAATGAAGATAATAATGGCAGGTATATTTTGGCCTACTCTATTTGTAGATGCACACAAGTGGGTTAGAAAATACAAGGAATGTGATTTCTTTACAGGAAAGAAGAGACTGATAATGCTTCCCCTTCGACCAATCCAAACGGATCAGCCTTTTGTGCAATGGGGTCTCAAATTCGTAGGCCTGATCAATCCACCTTCAAGTGTTGGACATAGATGGGTGCTGATAGCTACAAACTACTTTACCAGATGGACATAAGCTATTGCGCTCAAGGAATCAACCGAGTCAGTCATCCTTGAATTTCTGGAAGGTATAGTCATAAGGTTTGGCATTCCTCAAACCATTATCTCTGATAATGAAAAATCCTTCCTTGGCACTAAAATCATTAATTGGGATCTTAACCTAGGCATATACCTGAAGAATTCTTCCAAATATTACCCTCAAGGCAATTGCTTGACATAATCAACAAACAAGAACTTGATCAAGATCATGAAGCACACAATGAACATCAACCAAAGATAGTGGCATACAAAATTCTTGTGCACACTCTGGGAAGAGAGAATCATAGTTATAAAAATAATAGGTACTTCTCCTTACAAGATTTTATATGGAAAGGAGGCTACCCTTCCTTTGACGCTTGAGTTGAACTCATTAGCACTTTCCCAATAATTAGAGCTAGAAGGTAGAGACCAAAAATAAATTAGAATGGAAGAGTTGGTTAATCTTGAAGAATCAAGGAACTCTACCATGATCAAGTTGGAACAACATAAACAAGCAATAAAGAAATGGTTTGATAGAAATGTTAGGCCTCAAGATTTCAGAGTTGGGGACTTGGTATTGAAATGGGATGTTGACAGAGATAAACCAAGGTGCCATTCAAAGTTTGATGCACTTTAGAGTGACCCATACATCATTAGTTCATGCAAGGAGGATAACTCTTTTGAGTAAACTCATCTTGATGGAGGCTCCCTATAAATCCCAGTAAATGTGATCTATCTCAAACCCTTCCATTAATTTTGCTGCATTTTTTTGGTATATTTTAGAGTAGTTTCAATTCCTCCAAGTGAGTTGTGCACACATTATTTGTTTGTACATAAGTTCTTTCTTTTTCACGTGCTTCTTGCATGCACCTTTTTTTTGCTTCCAGGGTTCCGATCTTCTTTTAGTAGTTTGTAGGATTCAGAATAGAGTCAAGAAATGATCCTTTAAGTGACTTCAAGGGTAGTTCTTCAAAGTTACAGATCAGAATTTCATGATCACATAGCAGACTCCATGCCCAATAGACACTCTAGGATACTAATCTCCTTCATCTAGCAGGTAGATGGCCCCAAAATCTTCCAAAACTGTTATCTAACTAACTCTTTTAGTTGTTTGGATAAATTACATATATATTCTAGATCATATATCTTCATTACAAGTGGCATGCACCTCAGTTACCCTCTTGGCATATTCACTTGGTTATCATTTCCTTGTGTAACCTTGTGTGCTTCCCTTTCTCCCTTTTCCATTTTTTCCTTTTTCTATTTTTTCCACTCTTACCTTCTACGAATCTTTTATGCATTCACTTTCTTATGAGAAAGATATATTTCCTATGCACACACCTTACACCTGGTTTAATCAGCTAAGTCCCTGGCTCTCTCGCACACCCCACACATTACTTTGCGATAGTTGTGCCTTGACCATACATTTTCCACTCACAAGTTTACCCATTTTCCTCTATGTGCTTTGCGATTGCATGTGTGCTTTCCTTCTGTCACCCTCCCATGCCTCATTCTTCCACATGCATACCTTATGCCATCCTCTGCACATTTTTGTGCTACGTCATTCTATGATATAGTTAAGAGTGCCACACATAATCAATCAAAGTATTCCAACAGGGTGCCAAGTCCTTGCAGCAAACCAGTGAGTGACATGTGAAAGAAATGAAAAAACAAAATTATATAGTTGGCCATCCTTTCAACCAATCTGCACGTGCCATGTGTGTTGCATGCACAGAAAAATCTAACAAAATTCTGACAACCATATCTTTTTCTATAGAGCTCTGATTGACATGCGGCTAGTCTCAATCGATAGCTGGTGACGTAGACTACAGTTCTAGATATTCAAATTCAAATTCTTGGTAGATCTGGTAGGTGAGAAATGGGAAAAAGTATCTCTGGGAATTGATGCGTAGATCTGATTGCTCCAACCACTTGATTTTATTCGATCTTCCTTCTCTAACACATAAAATAGACTTGGGGAAACATATTTGACAGATTTATAGGCATTGAATGTTTCTTGTTAGCGGTTGTGTTTCAAATTCAGGTTTTCCCTCCTTCTTCTCTTCTTATTCCATGGATTCATCTATGAATGTAAGAGCTAGGCTAATTTTTAAGGTTGGACACTTTGGATCCTTACACATTTTGATAAGGACTTCTTTTCTTTGTATTTTGAGTTGTATACCTCTAGATCTGACTCATGCATATGAATATCGACATTCAATCTCTATTGTAATAGTCTACGCATTTCTGGAAGTAATAGAAGCATTGTGGTTATTTTCTATCCTAATGTGTTTGCATTCCTTCTTCTTGCCTTTCTTTTACTCTATTTTCTTGTTGTGTCATTCTACATTCCTCACATTGCCATTTTCTAGTTGTGTTTCATGAAAACTGATCGTGTAAATGCTTGTTGGTCTGTGCTACGCATGCCTAACCTCCCTTGGTGCTTTTCCCTTCATTTTCACCTAGAAAATATGGTGTTCATCCCTCTTTTTTTGGTGTTGTCACCTTCTCTATATTATTTTTCCATTTTTCTATCCTTCCATCCCTGATATCTTGGCATTGTTAGCTTAGTTTTTCCTTTTAGCATTAGGAGTAGTAGTAACAATAGAAATAGGTAGAGGAACTGACCTTCTCTGGAGATCCGTATCAAGTGCACAAGGTTCCACAACTTGGAGATGGTTCCATTGTTATCTCAAATGACTCGGTTCTTCCAAAGGAGATGTATAATCATACAGGAATTTCAAATCAGCATATTAGGATTTGATGACTTGAAATAAATGTATAAAGAGGATGCTAATTTTAAGGCTGCATATGAAGCTTGTATGAATCCTATTGTAATTTATAGGAGTACATGGATGGAATACATGATCCAAGAAGGACTACTATTTTAGGGCAGCCAACCATGCATACCAAAAAGTTCAATGAAAGAGAATTTGGTGAAAGAAAAACACAGTGGTGGAATGACAAGACACTTTGGGCAAGACAAAACACTATCTCAGTTGAGTTCTTACTATTTTTGGCCAGGTACGAGTCATGATGTGAAGAATTTTGTGGAGAGATGCAAAGTGTGTCAAAATGCAAAAGGAAGAAGTCAGAGTGCTGATTTATATCAGCCATTACCAATTCCTAGTAGAACATGAGACTCTGTAAGTATGGATTTTGTTCTTGGTTTTCCTAGAACTCAGAAAGGGCATGATTCCATTTTTGTAGTGGTTGATAGGTTTTTCGAAATATCTTACTTTATTCCATGTACAAAAACAAATGATGCTACAAATATTTTTAATATTTTCTTTAAATAAGTAGTTATATTGCATGGTCTACCTAGAAGCATTGTATCTGATAGAGATACTAAGTTTGTTGGGTATTTTTGGAGGAATTTTTGGAATAAGTTGGGCACAAAATTAATCTTCATTTCAACTTAACATCCACAAATATATGGTCAAATGGAAGTTATGAATAGAAGCCTTGGTAACACATTAAGAAGTTTGGTGAATATACACCCAAAAGAATGGGATTTAGTGTTGCCACAAGCTGAATTTGCTTATAATGATTATCCTAATATAAGCACATGTAAGATTCATTTTCATGTTTTATATGGTATGCATCCTAGAGGTGTTTATGAGCTCAGAAATTTGGAAAAAATGGAAACAAGGAGTACTGATGGAGAATATTTTGCAAGTGTTATGTTGGATATGCATGAATAGGCAAAGAAGATTCTTGAAGAAAATACTATGAAGTACAAAAAGAGAGATGACCAGAAGAGAAGAGAGGTTAATTTTAATGTTGGTGATTTTTTCCTTGCACACTTAGAAGAAAATTGGTCATTGTAAAATTATGAGAAAATTTTCAAGCAATGCATATGAGCTTGAACTTCCCAAGGGAGTTGGAATCTCTCCCATATTTAATGTTGCAGATTTGTACCCATACAAAGGAGAATAAGTTGTTGTACAAATGCAAAAATTAGATGAGGAAAATAAAATAGCATGGGAAGACCAATTTCCAAAGGAAATGCCAAGACAACCAGAGGTGATTTTGGACAAGAAGATCATAAAAAAGACAGGGAATAAAGATTAATTTCGGTATCTATTTAAATGGAAGGAAAAACTTGTTGAAGATTCAACTTGGATGACTGAAAATGATATTTTGAAGATGGAAAAAGAGTGGAGGAACTGATGCAAATGAAAAAAATGAAGAATAGTTCTTTTGTTTCCTGGAAGTATGATGCAAGAACATCATTTTTATGACATATTATGATTAGTTTAGGTGTTGGTATTTTATATAATGGATGTGATTTCTATCCATTCATATGTAATGTAATTGAATTCAAATTGATGTAATTTCTTGTAGTAAGAGTGGAGTTCGTTTGTAAAAGAGTGAATAGGTAAAGTATGGGGGTTAAAGAGTTGTCAAGGTTATTTTTGAGCCATATCATGAGGAAAAACAACTTGGAGTTAACTTGTATGAATTTAGGGAGGTTGTTAGAAGTGATATTATCATAATTTTCTAAGTCAGTGAAGTTAGGATTGTTAGAGAAAATTATGACATGATTTGTGGAGTTAAGTGTCAGTTGAGTCATTTTAGGAGTTAGAATAGGGGAAAATTGATACAACAAGCTATGTATGAGTTTTACGGGCTCTTTTTGTGGTGGAATGTGAATATTATTATGTAAGGACCATAAAAAACATTGGAGGGGAAAATTTTATCATCATTTTTCTATTGTGAATGGTTTTTTGTGAATAAGAATACAAATTTAGTCTTTGTTGAAAATTTTAAATATCCATTCATGTTATTTTATTCGCTTCTCTTTGGGTATGCTATCCTCAGCTAGGGCATAATATTTATTCATATTTATTCAATGATGTTTGCTGGAATTCACAACATTTCTTTTTCTTGATTAATAGAAGATGCCTACAAAATTTCAGAGCAAATGATTTAGTATGTAGGGAGATCCTTTTGCTAGAAATTTCGTGGTTTAGAGGCAACGGCCAATGATTGGGAATACATCAAAAGAGTTCAAATTTGTAATTGAATGAATACAAAAGGATTGTGATTGAATTATCTAAGGTAATATGAAAGGTTTATAGATTAAATAGATTTCAGAGGTGAGGTAGAGTGATGAATTCATAATTATTCATTTTCCAGAAAGAGAGGACTGCTATTTCTTAATTCGAATAGTTTAACTTGATATAATAAATGATCATGAGTTGGAAAACATTATACCAAAAGCTAGATTGAATCAAAGACATTCATATATGTTGAATTTATTAATTGATTTCCTAAATTCATTTATTTGGAGAAGGTATATGTACAAAATAAATTTATAAAGCATTAGACTGAGATGTGAATAGAGGACATCGAAATAGAGGATTGAAATTAAATTTTTGGCACCAGTTTACATGAAAGTAAAACAAATTATGGTACATATAGAGTTCAATCAAATGGATAGGCAGGAATTAGAGTCCACACTTTCATAACATGCATTATTTTAATACAAGGTAGAATTCATTGTTTTGATGCTAAGTCAAGTTATACATTTAATGACTAGATATATGGTAACTTTACTAGTTACTATACTATGAAGTATCTCAACCTGTAATACCGCTATGTGGTTTTCATTGTTAGGAATAGGTTTAATCCAACCATGTAATTTCATTTTTATAACAATCTAATCCCATTGTTTGTATTGTTAATTCCACCAATTTTTAAAATAATGTTTGTGTACCTCTTAAGAAAGATATATAAACCTTTATGTATTAAGACCGATTAAGTTTGACAATAATCATAAATGTATTTATCAAATTATACTTATTATCATCCTAATTCATAGTTTATAGTATATAATTTTTTCTATTAAGACATCAATATGTTGATCGTAATATTTCAATGTTATGAAGGTACAACTATCGTTATTGTAAGGATTTAAAGTTGTACTACATCATGGATTAATTGTGTAACTAATCTCTTTACGACTAAGTTTAAAATGAAATGTCAATATTTCATAACTTTGTATTGTTTTCATTGTTTAATTATTCTCCTTTAATTAAGCACATTAATGGTGATGTCATTCATATAGTTGCATTAAATTCCATGAATTAATTTAGAATAATAATTGTTGTAAATTATAATCATATGTTACAAAAATCACAAAATTTTAATCCATTTCAAGAGTACACACCACTGTTAAAAACATCGTATAATCATTATTACAACTCATACATAGCTTACGAGTAATAATCTATTCATATAAACTCATTAAGGATGAACCCTTAAAATATTACAATAATTTCAGATTGTTATAGATAGGAAAATTGCCTTATGATAATATGCGAAAATGTGTTTCACATTCCAATAAATATAATTATCCATAATCGGATATTAAAACATAATCGATATTTGAAATCAGATAAACACAATCATCACATGATGAACATGCGTGAAAATAATCCAAATGGAACTTTGTAATAATTATTCCATCCTATGATCTTTAGGATGAAATGAAATAATATTCATTGTGAGTTCAAATAACTGGCATGGATTAACAACTCTCAATAATGTTGTTTCATTATGAAGTGATGAATATGATAAAGCTAACATGAACTACAATTCATATATTTCACATGCATATAAAACCTAACTATATATATAATCCAAATGAGATGAACCTATGAATAAGCTACATGTTTCCAAAAAAAATTCATTTTCAATCCATATGAAGTATTTTATCAACTATGTTATCACTCACTTCATTAAACTCATCATTTTAGTAATATAGTGAAAAATCACATTCATCCAACTAATAACAAAACCTCATGAAATCAACACTAACTTACCCTATGTCGATCTTCTTTCTTTCAAGAATAGAAAAAAAATAATTCAACATATATCTTTATCATAAATTTGATACAAAGATATCATAAGTATTCAAGTTATCTTCCTATTTTCATATCTCCCATTACAATCCAACCATTGTAATTAAAAACCAAGGATTCCGTTAGAACCAACTACTTAAGATATCACTGCAAATTAAAAGTAAGCTATATAATACAATTAACAAAGATTCCAAATGTTTTATTAACTTTAAGTTACTCACTACTTAAACTCTCCTTTACTAGAAAATCAACTGAATAACTAATTTTATGATACAATTAAATCGAGTAGACTAATCATTAGGTCAAGTAATGAATACAACTGGATCTGCAACCTCATTATGCAGCATTCATAAACTTACCCAAGTGGAGATTTTTTTAGTTAATATATTCACAGATTCAGGTACAAGTATATGACAATGGTTTTTTATAGTCTTGCAAGCATTGCCTAAAAATTATTGTTCATTCATTATCAGAGTCCATCAACCAACTCAATAATATCTTACCAAGAAAACCATAAAGGTAGGGAATATACTCATCATAAGAAGTCTAAGTTCACAAACTCAAACACAACTATTAAAACCCCCAAGGTCAAGTATATATCATACTTTTAACTCTTCAAATACCCATATATGACAACAACAAGGAAATACATACCACTCAGAAGGTTATTTAACTCGTAGATGCCATTACTAACAAGAATAAAAAATATTATTAAATCGTAAGCAAGCAGACCAAAGATTATTTGAGTCGTTCAAACTAGACAGAGAAATAACCCATCTCTTTTTTAACAATCATGGATTTTTAACCAAGTAAAAATGTTGTATCAGTTTACAAACCGAACCCAAATCAGGACAAATAAAATAACTCATACCCATATCATATTTTTGCGAGTATGGATTTTAAATCAAGTGAAAAAACTCAAACAATTTGATCTCAAAGGCCAACAAACAAAATAACCTCCATAGTTAATTTGTCAAAGCACCCAAATAAGGAAACAAACCCATTTTTGTTTTTTTCTTATATTTTCCAACCCAACAATATTAAAAAATCAAAACAAATCATGAGCTAATTTAACCCAATATTTATTCAATCATTTTGAAATGAATAAACAAGAGAGAGTCCAAGGAAATCCATGCTTGAAATGGATGAAACTTCTGCAACTTTTCCCTACTTCCTTTGCATAATCATCCACACATTCGATCAAATAAACCAAAAAATTCAAACAACATAAACTCATAAAGACATCTACAGAATTATAGCATTGAAATGCACCCATAAATAACATATTTTATTTTTTAGCAATTCGTCTGTAAGAATAGCTCAATTAAAACAACCTCATATTTTCATGCACAACCCAAAGGAGAGCTCAACCATTAAACACACAATAAAAATGAAATTCACTTTTTGCATGCAATGGATTCAAAGTTAAGCTTCCAGATTTTGAGGAGTTAGTTGTCCTCATTAATGAAATTCAATATTTACAGGTGCCACATAGTGGCTTCAAAAATCTCAGTACCTCCTTTGCCAAATTTCCCTCCCATTTCTAAGTGGATTTACGAGCGGTTGAAGACCAATTAAGAAAACTTAAATATTAACCAAATTTGCATGGTGTGGACAATGTCCAATGATAAATGTAAATACCCAAGCTTAGCTAATAACTACTTGCATGAAGTGTTTGTTCAGTTGAATACATTCAAAAAATAAATCAAGCACCCTTATTAATGCATGGCTTAGTTGATCAACCATTGATTTGAAATAAGACACTTTTTATGCACACGATATAGTAAAAAACCATTATGTTCCAACATCAAAATATGCCATAGGTTTTAGACCATTATAAAAATAAATTTACCTTGCTAATGATATGGTTAAAGACCATAGTCATCTATTGTTTACGTTTTTAATTGCCATATTCTATGGATTCATAACCATTTCTAGTCAACAATGATAAGAATAAATTTGAATAATAGAAATAGACTATTAAAATGTCATTCAACTTACTAATCAAGCTTGCTGCTAATTAAAAAATAGTGATGTTCTAGAGTATGGTAGAGGATCAATAAATTTTACTAATCAATTTAAATATCAAATTACCATGTTCAAATACCAATTATACCAATATGATTATACCTTGCAATACTTTGCCATGGTCCAAGTTTATAAGAAAATTGTCACAACCCAAATATTATAGTATTTTATTTAATTATGGACGAATGTAGATGTTATATGTTTTGAGATGAGTTATGCATGTTGATCAGTAAATAAATTATATGACCATGGTTAGATGTGAAATGATCAAGTTGCCTTATTTATGCTTCACAAAATTATTAATTATTATTAAAAGTTTATAAGATAACTTCTTTCTTAAGGATAACAAATGTGTGATTGTTATGTTGAGATGTGGTGTGCCCAGGAAAAAATACACTCATAAGGAGGGAAAGTTTCATCAGGAAGACAGCTATAGATGATGGAAAATAATGTGGAAAAAGGATATAAACCATGTGACTAGGTTCTTTCCCCTTTAGGGAAGTATAAATCTTTTTTACCCAAACTCACATGGTTGCAAGAGTAGGTATGAACCCTTTTTAAGTATTAACGGAAAATAGGTGCAGTTATTGGTCTATATAGGTAACACACACACACACACACACACACACACACGTGGATTTGGTTCATGTGTAAATATTAAATAACACCAAATTTTTATTAAAGTCATATTTTAATAAAATTATTAAATAAATAAATCACATGAGGGATAGTAATTAAGTTCTTTAAAATAAATAAATACTACTAAGATACAAGTATTAATATATAGAAGTTAATAATAAAATAAATTAATGGTTTTAAATAAAATCAATAACGTGTAATACCATGTGCAAGTGAAATACCAAAAAAAGGGCATGCCCAAACTTTGAGAAAGGATGGTTATGTTTTAATTACATTCAAAGAATCCAAGGAGAACTTTTCAACTCCAAGTGCACCAGTTGGAAGAAGTATCTTTTAAATTTATTCGAATTTCTTGTTTTAGGAAGATTACTCACATTTTAAGGAGGAGACACTCCATTAACTTTAGATTATCTGAATTCACGTGTAGGAGATGAATTTAATTAATAAAGGGGATGAATTTAACTAAATAAAGGGGGAGAATGGAAGTAGTTAATATATATATATAATATATATATAGGAGAATAAACATAAAGGTCACGGAAAAATAACAAACATTCATCTGGACTAGTAGCAAAATGCATAAGGAGCTTGGAAGTATTAGCATCAATGAAAGGTATGGGGATTATCCTACTGGAAATTTCATGGATTAATTCTATATTATTGTTAAGTAGAAACTTCCAACTGATAATCTAAACCATATTCCAACCCTCTCCATTGGATTTTCAATCAACTTCAGCCTTTTATGTAGTCTTTTAATTTTTTTGTCATTAAGGAAGGATTATAACAACACCTATGGACAAAAGGGAGGATTCCTTATCATTTTATGTAGGGGTAGTTTTAATAACCATATCCTTTTATATGATCCTTCCTTTAAAACCATGTTGAAACTAATGCTAAACGTAATCCACTGCCAATCTCAATTGAAATCTCACAACATTAGGTAGAGAAGGTTGGTTGTAGGAAGTGATGCATAACCATCTATTATAGACCTGTGTTTATAAGAAACCCTTACCTCATTGTCTGGAAAATAAATTAAATAAACGTAGTTGATTCCTACTAGTTGTTTTTTTATGGTTTGTTGTTTTTGGTTTGTTGTTTTTGCTCTAGCTTCAGATTTGGAGATGTCTACTGCAACTTTAAATTTCTCAGTTTTCTTTTTTCTTTTACCAAATGTGGTTTCCAATCTCCCCATATGAATTGATGTCTAACAATCAAAAGTTAATCATATTTACACACCTCATAGTAACTCTAGAGATTATCTTTCCCACTGAATCCAATCAGTCTTAGTTGAATGATGTTGTCTTTTCCATTACTGTCTTTTATGTGATGATATGTTAGCCTAATCCTAACAAATCAAAATAAATAAACAAGAATCCAACAAGAATCCATCAATCAGACATAGACCCCAGGAAAACTGAACCAATACAAATAAATGAGATAATAATAAATAATAAATTATTTCACTGCGTGATCTCTTGATAAAAACAATATAGAACAATAGTCTAATTCTACATCCTTTTATTAGTTTTGACTTTACGTGATAAATGAATGGGATTTTTGAACTTAAATTTTAATGCATTTATTAATAATGATGTGGTCATTCCCTCACTTAGTTCTTGGTGCTTCTAGAATGATCATATAACATATTTTTAACCTTAGGAAAGGTTGTAGGCCATTTGGAATTATGAGAATAGGATGCGACACATTAGGTGTTGTCGTTCACATTAACTCCTCAATAAATAATTTTTGTTTAGTATTCAAGGTCGAGATAAATCTAGTAGAGGAGCTGAGAGAATTGGTTGATGCCCATATTCCCTACAGTCTTGTGGCCACAAGCATGTTAAATTATGGTATACTTAAGTAGACATAGGAATATAACTTATTCCAGTCCTAGTTCACTTGGTGTTGTGATATTTTGAAGGTAGGTTCTCGAAGGTAGACGATAACCTCAGTTCACATGATACATCCTCTTTCCACATATTTCATGATATATGTGTTTTTTTGAAGGGTACGACCACTTTGTAAAGGAAGTGTGTGGGAGACTGTTAGGTCTGTGGTTGGTAGAAAAATGTCCCAATGATACTCTCCGTCTCCCTATCATGGTTGTATGGATATACAATCCAAATATATAGCAAAAACTAATTCAAGAGACAAAACTAAACTAGAGAAAAGAACATAACAAAGAAAAAACCAACACAAAACTAGGAATAGAACAGAGAAAAAACTAGTCCAGAATACAACATGAAGATAAAAACAAATAGCAAGAGGAACTTTATAGCTTTCAAACTAGAAATAAATCTCACTATATGTGAATTATTGATTTGATATGATATGATTAATATCAATTTGTACAGAATGCCATTCATACATAATGCAAATGTTAGAAAAAAAAATTTATGATTAGTGTATGGAAAATGGATACATCAAATTTTATTTTACAAAATGAAAAATGAAAAGAAATAATATTACCTTCCTCTTTGTTTATATTGAATTCTAAATGATTTGGTGGTTAAGTAAGAAATTTAATATATGTATGATGATGTAAGTAACACATATACTTCTATTATATTTTTAAAAATACATGACCTATTTTCTTAACTTATATTTCCTCTTTAATTTGGTATGAGAAAATGGGTTATTACATCTTGGTATCATAGAGATAGCTTCAACGCTTAGCCTAATGGAGATAATTACAAAAACTTAAATACTATTTTCTTTCAAAGTTTTTAGTAAACAATGGCCTGAACCAGAACTGGATCCAATCGTGGGGAAACTAATGTTGAGGGTCAAGGGAAACAAGACAAATTAGACAAAATTCTAGCAATGTTGACTGAAACAAAGGATAGGGTACACCTTCTAGAATATATTGTTGAAGAATAAGTAGAGGAAGAAGAGGAGAAAAATAAGGAGGAACAAAATGAATAGGGAGAGGAAATAAAACAAAACACTGATCAACAGGAGCCACCAAAACGACCTTGAATAAAGGTTGAATTGGCTAAGGATCTTAAGAGGGGCATACCTCCTAAACTCAAAGGAGATGCCCTAAAATATGGATACGAGTCATGGATTATTGAGATGGAGCAATACTTTGAGCTCCGTAACTTTTCAGCCAAGACCAAAGCTGTATGGGGAGCCTATCAACTCACTGGAGAGTCATCGGCTTAGTAGAATAACATTAATGATGAAAGAAACCTCACCATGAAAAAAAATATTTGGGAATTATTCATCACTCTTTTTCTGAAAATATGGTTACCAAAACTATACTTTAACAGAAAGTTGACAGAATTTTAGAACTTTAGTAGGAAGAAATGTCAATAATAGAATATTGGGAGAAGTTCACTTGAACTTCTCAAGTATGTGCCACAAAATTAGAAGGATGAGTGATTTTGTATCAAGAAAAATCATCTTGGGATTGAAACCCCAAATAGGATTTGAGGTTGATGTTCATGGGCCTTTGAATATGGACCAATTATTTGAGAAGGAATTGAAGCAAGAAAAAAATTTGAATGTAGTAAATTTTATACCCTTAGAATAACAGTCTAATCCCATGTGCGCCAGCCTATCACCCAGCTGGCATTGGATGCTCACCCGAGGCACGTGTGGGCACCGAGCCCCTCCTTTATACAAGTCTTGTGAGAATACATAATCTATGATAGATACTTAAGTGTAAAAGAATGGAAAATAACCATGCATTCATTCTAAGAACCTAGGATGAGTTATCATATTAATGCATCCATTCAAATAGCAAAATAGGAGTATCAAACAATATATAGAATGATTCATAACACAAAGGAAATGGATTAGACTTAAGATCATGAACACATATATGCTTTTAGAATAGAAACTTCCATTCATATTAATGAGTTCAGTAACTACATTGAGATATGGAGGACAAAAATGAAGGGCAAAGGGAGTCCATTTTGAACATCATCAACATTTTGAAGAAGATGGTCGTGGATCAGGTCCAGATAAAACATAGAATGATAGAGCTTGAGACTCAGGTTAAAGTACTGCTTAACAGAGTGGAGGAGACTAAAGGGGAAAAGAAAAGGAGGAGATTCAACCTTCACATTAGCAGCTCGGAGGAGGAGTAAGTGTTGGTTGGTTATGGAATCCTGGTTGGCTGTTGCTAGATTGGGGCCTCTGGCAGTTTTTTGATTGTCGCAGAGGCTTTGTTGGTCTCTAAAATTTGTGTGGACTACGAGTGAACTGTGATGCCCTATTTGTTTCTTGGTCTCTTTTGTCCTTTTGGGGGCCTAGATCCTACATTGTAAGAGTTAAGCCTATTTAACTCATTTTTTTGGGACCCCTTTCTGGGTTTTTATTTCTGTTTTGTTTCTGGTTATGTCCCTCTCTTTTGTACTGGCCCCTGGGATCCGATCCCTGGTTTTTTCCTTATCTAATAAAAAAAATGAGTTCAGTAACCACATTACATTCCCTTAGGGCCATAATAGACCAACATAATAATACAAAGTAAGGTAATGCATACGAAACTACACTATGTCCTTCATATTACAAAGATAAACGTAGACCCATCTCTATAAATAAGCCATCACTCATATATTTAGTCTAATCCCAACCCATATAATCTTCCATGATATTTCTGCAGAGCTTCACCTCTCTTCCAGCGCACCTCTACTACTACTACTGACCCACTTATCACATGTCATCTTCTACTACCCATGCAAATCCCTATATATAGCTTTTTACCTTCACCGCCATGCTTTTTGAGGTAACAGATTGAGTTGCCAAGATGTCCAAGTGGTCCTCCAATGGAGCATGCCTCATTTGATCTGAGCTCTCCACTCTTTGCAATGATGTTCTTCTGGATCTTACCATCGCATGCATGGAATATTCCATTCTTGATCCTACAGCTGTTAGGATGACACCTTATCCATTCTGCATGCTAGATGGGTCACGCTTTCCTCATGTGTTATCTAGAACTCCAAACACGGCTAAGTCTCAACACCGTCTTATCTTATGCACGCATAGTGTGTTATGATAAACCTCGCTAGAACCCTGCCCTGCGTGCCTTCAACCCGCACACCGTTCTTCAAATAGGTTCCACGCGCCCAAAAACCTTCTTGTACTTAGCCAATATTTTGGGGCCCAAGATCACCCCACACTACGCCTGTTCTCTATCCTCAGAAACACTTCTCTTTAAAGAATAAAGAATGGTAGGCTTTGAATAGGGGAAAAAATAATGAAGGAATGAAGAATTAGGAGAAATAATGAAAGAAAGGGGAGAATGAACGAGAAAAATGCTTATTTTTGAAGGAGGAGAGGGAAATCCTTCTCTATTTTTGCCTCTAGCTTTTCCCAATCATCAACCTTGTCCTGTGCTTGCTGATAGAGGTCTCTGACTAAGGCACTCACCTCCTCAAAACTTAATTCCTCCCCTTTGGCACTCATTGTTTCAACAATAATTTCCATTTTTTTCCCCAAGTCTTCAAGTATATCCATCATGCGCGTGATCTAGGGGTATAAATCATTTAGCCAACTTTTGATCTAGCCTCGCAAGGTCTCAATAGCTTTTGACTTCTTTTCTACCTTGGCTAGGATTTTATCTCTTTTAGCCTTGTTCCCCTTATAATTTTCTTTAAACTACTTGAGTTCCATTTCATGTGTGGTGACCAGGATGCTTGCCACTCTATCTCTGTCGGTGTAGTTTTCATATGCACCTTTTGTGACTTGTGCGGTGGCCTTTACCTCTACAAGGAGTTTAGTATATTGAGAAAAAATCTCGAAAACCTTCAGCTTCTCTTCTTTCTCTTGGCATGCCAACGCTTCTTCTATAGAATCTAAGGAAAGTGGCTGCCATTCCATCATGAGGATGTGGGTCATATCCTCTAGGCACTGTAAGGTTGATTCATATTTCTGCTTGGGCAGTGCTAGGTTAAGATGCTTTAAAACAATAACACCCATTATCATTTCAATCTTCTTGTGCAACTCGTGCACCGTTGCCTTCTCCTCTTTCAGTTCACACCTTAACTATGCATGGATAAGCTCTTCCTAATTCAAGTCCTTTCTCTTCTCAATGAGCTTCTTATTCTCCTTGTTTAATTCCTCCTCCAGAAATCTCACTCTATCATTCCTTCCAAACAGTCTGGCCTCAATTTTAACTAAAAATTTGTTGAGCGTGTTGCAGACCTGCTCATATGATAATTGTTGAGTGTTCACCAAGGGATTTAGTTTTTTTTATTTCTCACACCTTCATCAGTGTTCTATGACTTACTTAGAAAGCAAGTTCATCCAAATGGGACTCGAATGCCCAAGATAACATCTTCTTGGTTTGGGGATATGTGCCTTCTTCATCAAACAAAGACATAGCCAAGATTTTTCCCATTGGTACGGTGCCTTGGAAGCACACGTGTAGCTCCTTGCTTGCATTGTTAATGTATCCCATTACTTGCTCTTGTGCCACCACTATACCCTTCCCACCTGTTCACACAGATTTTGGGAAGCTTACTACCAAATTGGGATTCCCACCCATGCTACCATATTCTTTCCCAATGCTTTCTTCTTCCATCTCCTTTAAAATTTCATCCACGCTCCACTCCAATTCCCGCTCCACCAAATCCTTAATGATGCCTACCACTTCTCTCTCCATGGCTGTTTCCACTTCTTCCTTGGTGAGGCTTGGGGTTCCTTGGTTTTTGGTGCTTACCTCTTCGCTCACCCCCTTGCCTTGATCCTCTGCTTCCTCCTCGTCATTCTCCTCTTCATATTCTTTGTTATACTTCTCTTCACCTTCCTTCTGCTTTGAGTTTTCTATATCATATACTAGGTGGACTTCACCTCCTTAAGCTCATTGTCATCCTTGTCACCAATGTAGGCATCTAAGCTTTCTATCTCCTCTGAGTCTACCTCTTCTACCACCTTCTGATTCTTCCTAACTGGTGATTCCAGTATAGGAGATTCTTCCTTCTCCTCCTTACCAAGTGAACTCTTATTTGGTGATTCTTCATTTGTGAAGGGATCTTCATGCTCTGAAGCCTCTTTTTTTGGAGTCTTCGCCTTGACTAGGGAATTATTTTTGTACACGTAAGTGCTAGGCTTTGTGATTGTTTTTGGCGCGCCCATAGATTGTGTGGTCTGCACACTTGGTGCCTTTTTCTCATGAACCTCTTATCTTTCCCTCTTCTTTGGTGTGGCCTTTTTCCAACTTGTGGGGTCTTCTAGAATGGAGACATCATTCTCTAGATAGGCACCTTTCTCAAACTTAGGCCTTATGTGAAGATATACCCACGTTGCAGCCCTTCCGGCGATTGACAACGTTATTGGCTTCATCATTTGTACTTTATGGGAGACATAATTCTCCACGTAAGCACACTTCTTAGGGTACATGAGATTTCAACGCAGCTCACGGTGGTCCTAGTCCACCTCACTAAGGTCAAAGCTTAGCCTTTTGGCCTCCTTGAACTGGTTGACCCTTGTTTGGAAGTATTGCGTAATGAAAGAGAAGGGTAGCTTGCACCATGGGATCTTAGTCCCATTTTTCAATGTAAACCTACCAATGCAGAAGTGTTGATAAACTAAAAACTCTACCTCTCCATCCAAGAGTGTGGGTAACTACTTTGGGATCCTCCATTCTACCTTGAATGCATCACGCATTCGTTTGTACCACTTCTCTAGGTGCACCTTGTGAGTGACCGTGATGGTTTCACAAGTATACTTTTCGAACCTTTTCACGGGTGGGGAGTTCTCTTCTAGATACTCCCAAATGAACTTCTCTGGCCCATCTGGTACTCCAATCTCTGAGAAGATGATGGTGAGGATGAATTTTCCAAATAAGATATTTTCCCCTTCCTACACCCTGCTTATGATCTCATCCGCAATAAAGGTGGACAAGTTATTGATGGTCCCTTATGATATTTTCCGACATATATTCAGCCATGCCTAGTTCACTTGCATCCATATTTTTTGATCAATAAGCTTGGTGACCAAGCACATGACCATCCTCATAACATGGTCAAGAATTTTTACAATGTCAAAGTACTGCGAACCATTTTTGTAGTTATAAGCTACTACTATCTCCTTGATGGCCTCCTTATCACTTAAATCATCATCTATGGACCCCCCTTGACAATTCAGGCTAGTGAACTTGGATATTAACTATGGTTTTATGCACATCTTTTGGCTTACAAAGTAGAAATGGTCTTCATGCACACATGACATTAACCAATGATATAGGTGCTCAGGATTACCAAAGTAAGGAAACTCATAAAGTTGCAATAGCCATGTCTTTTACAACTTTTCTTTCACCTCATCTCTGTAAATTGGCATTCCATCTGGTGTCCTCTTCTTAGTTAGATGAACTAGATCCAATGCCATTTATTTCTATGTAGTTTTCCTGTGATGGTTATAATCACTCATGGTCATCTATCTCAAGTGTGATACCCACTCATTTCCTCACAACACTCCATCTAGGTACTACATTTCTACATACCATTCCTCATTGGAGCTCCTGATGGTAGTGGTTTGTTTTCCTTTTCCCTTGACATGTTGTTTCTTTGGTGAAACAATCACCTTCTTTGGTGCCATTATTTCTATCAGTTTAAAATTTAAAACTCCTTGATCTTTTCTAATACTCTACTCAATCTTAAAACTCAACTCTTGGAAGAAATCCTTCTATCTCCATGCGTTAGTTGCCAAACCCTAACTAGGAAAATATTCACAAGACAACATACTTTAAATAAACTTTTCTCATGCCCATGTACTCCTTCCTAGTTTGCAGATCCACTCTAGTCTCACACTTAGATTTCTAGGATTATTATTCCTTTGGACAAATCTCTCTAGATGCCCTAGTTCACAAGAGTGCTTCAAATTCATAATAGAAAGGTAGAATAATGACTTTCCCGACGTCATATTTATAGTTTTTTCTTTCCTCCAGTAATAAATGCTATACCACCTACTAACATACTTAACATTAAATGCATATTTTTCCACTAGGTGAACTTTAGGTGCCCTTACCCACATGCCCAATCCTATGTGAAAAACCTTCTACAACCTTCTAGCATGAAAAAATCTAATCTGATCAAAGACTCTTACACGAAAATCTATAGTGCCAAAGGCACTTCTTCTATCCTTTACCTATTTTTTTCCCTCACCTACCTCATGTTGTTCCTACGCTCTTCATCCTTTGTACGTGGTCTTTGTTACAGTCTTCTTGACACCATAATTCATTATCCACTATTTCCCCACACACTTTCTTAATCTTACGTGATTTCTTCTCCTAGGCCACTCAAACTTTACTATTGGATTTTGATTATACTTTGCACTTACTCCATGCCACACGAAAATAGATGCATGGTCCTCTACGCATACACAAATTTAGAAAGATATTGTGGTTACCAGCGCTCAAGGTGCAAAAAAGAAATAAAAATAAGGGAAAAAGAACCAAGAAAGGGAAGCAAAAGAAGAGAAAAATCATAAAGGGAAATTCTAAGATAACTGGTAATAATTCTTTATTTGCAAACACCAAGAGGACTTATTTATAGTAGAGCTTTAGCCTACTCCCATTGAAATGATCTGGTCCCATCTAGCACTTGTAACTGGAAAGTGCTTGAATCAAGGATGTACAAGATGATGTAAGGTCCTAACCAATGGAATTTAAACTTCCCAGGATGGTGTAGATACTTGGAATCATACAACAAAACCATTTGACCAACCTCAAATTGCTTGTTCTTGATGTGAGGATCATGCCATGCCTTTTGTCTTGATTTTTCTGTCTTTTGACTCCATCTAACAAGTGATCTCCTCTCATTTAACTATAACAAATTATTAATTCTCTCTTCCAATGCTTGTTCATCATCCATCCCTCCTATGCATGCTATACATAGTGATGGTAACATGAATTCACCTGTAAAAACATCCTTCACGCCAAACACCAATTGAAATGGTTTGGTTTTGTTCAACCTCTTGTAGGTTGTCCTATATACCCATAGAGCAGATGATAATTTGTCATCCCAATTTTTTCTTCCAACATCATAGATCTTAGTCAACATGTGAATTAGTATTTTGTCAAATGCCTCAGTAGTTCTATTCACTTGAGGGTGAGAAGGAGTAGTCTTGTGATGGGCTACCATAAATTATACTAACAGAATCCTGACCGTTTTATTGAGGAAATGTGTACCTCTATCACTTGTAAAGCTTAAAGGAAAACCATACATGCTGATTATGATCTCCCATAAAAATCTAGAAGCTCTCACTATAGTAAAATCCTTTGTAGGCACTGCCTCCTCCCACCGTGTCAAGTAATTAGTGTAAGTAATGATATACCGTGAACTAGTCCTTCGTGTGGCTAGTGAAATTGGCCCTACAAAGTAGATTTCCCATTTTTCAAATGGTTCAGCACTGAATATTTGTCGCAAGGGAATTTCATCATTCTCTCTAGGCTTTCCAAGGCGTTGGAAATGGTCACAAGCCTTGCAAAAATCAATACAATCCTGGTAGATGATTTCCCACCAAAGCCCTAAGCTAGTAGAATCTTCTGTGCGGTAGTATTTCCTACATAATGTCCTCATGCAATCCCACCATGCACTTCCTCCATAATTACCACATGCTCATGTTCTAATACGCATCAACGCATAACCTCATCACATCCTAACTTATACAGATCTCCACTAATTAACTTGTAAGGTACGACACATATTGCTAACTTCTTTCTCTTTAGAGCCCTCATTCCATTCGACGCCATACCAGTTTTCACAAACACTGCGATATCTTCCAAGTATAAGGGTGCATGCCACAACATAAATAGTTGCACATCTGACATGGTATCCTCAATGATTTGTTCGTCCTCCCTTGAGTTAATGCTTGATAAGTGGTTAGATCTTGAATTGCTCTTCCCTAGTTTTACAACCACCATGAAATCAAACTCTTAGAATAACAAGACCCAATGACATATGTGATATTGTAGAACGGGCTTGTTCACCAAGTATTTCAACACCATGTGGTTTGTGTAGAATATAAATGGTGCTACCAATAGATACTTCTTGAACTTATGCAATGCATAGATCATTGATAGTGCCTCACACTCAGTAGTTGTGTAATCATGTTCTGCTGGTGTTAACTTCCTACTTGCAAAACAAAAGGTGTGATCAATAATCCCCTCACCAAGTTGTGATAGTTCTACTCCCACGGCTTTCCCTGAGGCATCAACATGTACATGGAAAGTCTTATCCCAAGAACGAAAGCGTAGTATGTACGTAGTGACAAGCCTATCCTTTAAAGTGTCAAATGCCTTTTGCTGCACCTCTCCCAAATGAAATGCACTTCTGTGTTTTAATAATTCCTTCAATGGCGCGACGATCTTGGCATACCCCTTAATGAATTTCCTGTAGTACCCCATATGCCTAGGGAATCCGCACACTGCGCTTTGAATAGTAGGATCCTTTAATCCCACAATAACTGCAACTTTGGTGGGATCCACTAGTAAGCCTTCTCTACATATAATATGTCCTAACAGGGTTCTAAATGAAGTAGCTAAGACACATTTCTTAATGTTGAGGAATATCCTTTAATTGCTGACATCTCTCAAACATCAGCCTTAAATTTTGACAATGGTCTTTTACCAACCCATATATAGTCCAGTAATCTAGGTAAACTTAAATAAATTTATGGATGAAGTCCTAAAATGATTGTACAACGATGCGTGAGAACACATCAGGCACATTCTTTAATCCAAAAGGCATAACCGTGTAGGAAAAACTTCCCCATTCAGTGGCGAAATTTGTTTTTCTCTGGTCTTCCTTTGTAATCATGACTTTGTGATACCTTGAGAACCCATCTATGAAAGAGTAGACTTTGCTCTCAGCTACTCCCTCCAAAATATCTTCAGTAAAGGGGGTTGGGAAAGGATCGATGACACATACTACATTCAGGTGCATGTAGTCCACAAAAATCCTTATTCTTCCATCCTTTTTGATACTGATGACCATTGGGCTTATCCATTCTGATTCTTCCACAACCTCAATGATACCAGATGCTATCATCTTTTCTATTTCTAACTTTACCCGTATGCGTAAATTCAGATTCATTTGATGAGGCATCTTTTGAATCAGGTGCGCACCTTACTTCAACTTGATCTTCATCTCCCCTAAGGAATGGTAGACACCTTGGAGTTCATGGTATCCACAAGGGAACAAATCCTAAAACTCACACAACAGATCAATGACCTTTAAAACTTATTTTCCAACCAATAGTCCGCAATGATAGCTTCCTTAGGTTCATTCTGTGTCTATCCCAATGTTAACCTTCTCTATTTTTAAGGGCTCATGGTAGGTGTATGCTCACTCATCAATGATTTCTATGACTTTGTGTGTACCTTCAGAATGGTTAACATTCAAACTTTCCATTTCTTCACCATCTACTACATAGACCATTTTTCCTTTTTATTTTTCCATACACACGTGCTCAAGCTGTACTCCCTCTGATTCTTCTTCATTGAGGTGCGTCTCCAAATAAGGTTCACCTTGTAACTCTAGTATCCTATCTTCTACCATAGCACTATCTCCCATTGTAAGGTGTTTGATTACCTACAATGCGTTATCCACCGATGGCTTTGTACTCCTATATTTGAAAGCTCGAATGAGATCAGCCGCCAAATCATACTAATTACCTATTTGATGACACATCTCTGAATGAATATACCATGTGTGTGCATATCCTTATAAGGTGGAATACAAATTATGCACCGATAACGAAGGTGGTAATGATTCTACGCTTCCCATCCAGGCCTTTTCAAACACTTAGAAATGAAATGAGGTGCTCTCTTTACCATGGTAATCTTGGATCATAGTGGGTGCATTGCTCTTGGAGAACCTTATAGAAAATGTGACTCTTACCACATGCCATCATAGGAGGATCTCTCAATGTGTATCCCACCAGTGCGTTGTAGTTATGAGTAGGTTATAACTGAGCATTCCTCTTCTCTCGTCCTCATTCTTCCATTGGGTATCCATTTCTTGCAAGAAAATTTCAAGGTATGCTCCTCCAGAGTAACTTGGCAACTTTTTCCCTCCCAGGTGCTTGATTAAGCATGCCTTCATTACCCTTATTATAGATCATCTCAAATATCACCCAATCAAATCATAAGTCCCATGCACCCAATTTTCACATGCCATGCTAGTGGTATTAATCAAGGACTGAGCATCTTTAAACTGAATAACTCCCTCTGTGGGATGTATTATCTTAGGATCTCTGATGGAATGCACATAGATTCTATCAAGTAATTCTTCTCCCGGAGGCTCATTATAAGGTGATGACTTCCCATCAGTTAAAGGGATGATGACCCGTTCTTCTGTGTTCTCAAATCTAATATATCCCTTGTTAAACCGTAGGTCAACATTGTTCTTGTAGCACCATGGGTGCCAAAGTAGCACTAGAAAGTTGTTTGCCTTGGTGAGTGCCAAGACTTAAAAATCTCCAGTGAACTTGGCCCCTTAAATAGTGATAACTACATCCTTTTAGACTTCAATGGGCATTGCCTTTTTCTTTTTTGCCATAAACAACACATTCAAATATGGTTGTAATGCGGACCTTCCCATTTGATGCCATGCATCTAAGGTGAGAAAATTGACCTCTGCTCCCGTGTCAATGAGGATATTACTTAGAATCCACCCATCAACAACTACATTTAATGTAATCCCCTTATCATTGTCAAGGTCGTGAGGAGTAAGATTTTCATGCAAAACCTTCCTTTTGTGCTCTACTCCGGTGCGTGGTACCTTCTTCCCTAGCCATTCATATAGAAAGGGAATTATTTTCTATTGCCTTAACATCCTATATAATACCTTGAAGTCATCCAGGTCCTGCTTTGGAGCCTTGACATTATTCCTTTGCTCCAACTGTTTTGATTTCTCCTTTATACATTGGATATCCCCTTAAAAACTCTGTGTAGACACTAAAAATCTGTCACACTCCCCTTGGTCCCTTTTTGAATAGCTAACTTAAACATATTCACCTAACCATGACCCTTTTACCCCACATTAATATTAGTTTAATTATTTATAATTAAAGTAATACTCATCCACACTTCATTCATTATTTAATTACCTTTATTAAAACTAATTTCCACCTCACGTAGACACATCAGCACAAACCACATCACCTAGCACATTTCCCTCATCACTAGGAACTCATTCATTAGCACTCATTTCCATAACTAACTAAGACTCAAACTTTTCTTACTTTAATTAACCAAGACTTAGTGCTAACCCTAAAATCACAATGCCTATTCTACCTTCTAACCACATTCCCAGTTATCTAAGAACGTAAAATTTCCAATTAGATCCATGAGAATAGACAGAGCTGGCCAAGAGATTACCAAGATCTGTCATTTTTTGGAAACCTAAGATTTGCCTTGCTTAACTGACACCCAGTCAACCCTAAACCCAATGCTGGTCACCCTAAACCATCATGTCGGTTACCATATATTCATTTTTGGTAACCTTGTTTGAGAGGTTGGCCACATTCTTGAGTTTTAAAACGAAGGAAATCTGCATGCAAGCAAGAACCAGAGCCCTTTCACACATCCAGAACAACCATAACCAACACTAAGATGGATCCAAAGGTATTTGTATTCATCGGTAGCATTCCAGGAAGCATTACTACGGCACTGAGCTCCATTCTATAGATTCAACCATCACCATCTCATCCAACCATCAAATCTGCACACACCAGTAAGTGTATATCTAACCTAGTATCATTTCATACTTATTCATATTACAAAGTTTCTTCATCTCTGTTTATCAGCATCTATTTGTATTTTTCATCCCACCCTTGTTATGTTCCTATGAATCCAACCATTCCATCACCCAAAAATCATTTAATCACATATACATGATTCCTGAATACCTCTGAGTACCCCCAACACTAGTTAAAACCTAGCCATCTTCCCTCACACCCACTGTCTTACCTCAAAAAGTTCTCAAAACCCACTTTATTGAATTTCTACCATCCTACCTTAACCGTCGTCGGTTCCCTCTTGACCATCGTTGGTCATACCTCATCGACGTTGGTATCTGTATTTGGTAATCCTGCCAATAACAAAAACTTTAAAACCTACATCTAAGAAACCCAAGCTACCTAGAATCTGACCTTGACCTATTCCTAGCAACTTGACTACCTACCCTAGCTCCCAAATCTGATAATAACCTGAGCCTATTATATTAGATTTTATTATTGTATTTAGATGAGATACCTAAATCATATCAACTACAATAGGATTTTTTTTATTTACGTTATTTCTTACATTAAATTGTATTAAACAGTGGGTTGACTTCCCATTAAGGAAGTAGGATACTTCCTGGATCTAACACATGCTAGGCAGTCCATTGAAATATATTGTTTAACTCTCTTTTGTGGTCTTGTTGTGTATTTTAGGTAGTTCCTTCTAGCCAAAAGGAAGCTCTCATAGTCAACATTGGATCAAGAAGTCATAATGCACGTGCATAACCTTTAAACCGACCATCACTACCAGGTATTCCTCCTTGGCCCATCCACCCTTATCTATGTTTCATCAAATCCATAAAGAAAAGTGGTGAAACACTTTTGGCATACCTGGTGGGACTCATCAGGGGTTATTTTGCATTTTATTCATTCCTAGGTGAAATTTGTGTGTTTGTTTCCCTTTTGAAAATGCTTCCACATTATTTTTCTTCTTTGGAATCTTCCTCTTCTTTCTATTGTCTAAATAGCAATCGTGTTTTTGGTGCTTTAAAAAGAAAAGACTTCTTTCTTTCATTAGTATTACATTGGTGAAAGAGCATCCCTATTCATGTTCATTCACTTGCTACATTGAATATCATATTTTGATTTGGGTTTAAAAAAATTGCATGGCATTCTAATTTATTACATTATATCTCACATGAAAATTGAGGGCAACCTATATGCATTAGAATTCATGACTCAGCTGATGGTTGACACAACTGAATCGTAGAAAGAACACACACACACACACACAAACACACACACACACACACTCTCTCTCTCTCTCCTTTCCCAAACTACACAATTTGGAATATATACATATTCTTAAAAACAACATCCCACCCAGAAGAAGTTTTCAATGATCACAAGATCAGAGGATCGATAGTGGGCACCTAATTGGTTATCTCTGTCCAGTAATCACCCATTAGAGAAAGACCCGTCCCCACCAAAACATAACCTAAAACTTGACCTTTAGAATTTCCTTCTTTCGTAGGAAGCCTTCCCAACCAAAAAATCTATTATGAATTCATGAGTCAGTCCTTCAAATAACACAAGCTAAATACACTAAATTCACTTGTAGGATTACATGTTTTTTCTTAGCTTTGTTCTTGACTTGTGTTTTGAGGCGTGAGGTCATATTCTCCATTTTTTTATTTCCTTCCACACTCCTTAATCGTAGTTTAGTGTATTACAACTATTTCTTGAGTGTGTCAGGACTCATTTTTTTACCATATCTAGAATTTTGGGTTGGTGTTTCATTCTAACTTTAATTAAACAAAAATCAAATTTTTCTTCATTCTACAGATTTCTCACAGTAACCAACATCGGTTTTACATTTGAACATCATCGGTTTACCTGACCAGTGTCAGTTCGCTTGTGCTTTTGGTCAGTCTAACCAAAGAGCACTCATCTCATCTTCCTTCTCTATTTAAAATCTCTAGATGTCACCATATCCTCTACATTAAGATATTATTGACTAAATATAGCTTCCACAATTGAATTTCCTCAGTCTATGTCTCACTTGCTCAAACTGTTACTTTCCCACAGTAGCCAACATCGGTTATTGTGACCGTCAGTGGTCACTTAGTAACCGAAATCAGTTGGTCATACCAGCATCAATCATTATATTTTGATTTTTAATCAAAGCACCTATCAGTTTCACCTCTCATAGTCAATTATTTTCCATCCCTACCATGTCTTCTATGTCATTTACAGAATACAGATCTTCCCCAGGTCAATACTTATTCACATGGTGTTGACTTACAACCAAAATAATGCCCTCATATTTCATGCCAGTCCGTCAGACTCTCCCACCTAGTTCCATCACTTCACTGTCCATCTTGTCACCTATGGATCCGACTCAACTTATCCTCATTGCTACTGGTAGATGAGTAATTCACAAGACTCCTTTATCAAAACACTGCGGCCCTGCAATACTATCTCACCCACTTCATCCACCTGAGGACTCCTCAGGACAGTTAATATATGACATGATCTGTCTCTAATCCATCATGCTCTCACCCCCCACCTCTGCGTCAACTAGCACTAGCTTGGCGTTACCATCATCCACTTTACCACCTATGGTGTCTTAGCTAAGTCCCACAACCGCTATAACTGCAGCGTATATGTCATCTATCGTGCCTGCGATGTCAGCTGTTCCTTCGAAAGCTGCCTTAAGTATAGCCCCATCTTAAACCCCTACCTCACATAAACTTATTACATTGTAACCACCTCTAGTGTTAGTAGGTTACACCCATTTCAAGAACCTCATCCTTTTTATCCCACAGTCCTTACCCCTAATCATGACTGGAGTTGTTACGACTACCCCACCCACTTACACATACTACCAATAACCCTCGACCTCATCTAATGCTTATTCTGGCTATGTACCACATACATCTATTCCTCTTGCATATTTTTTATACTCAACACCACCATACACTAGTATACCACCCAACTCATACATTCAACATCAACCCCCTTTTTCTACAGGGGCACCCACTCATCACAACCTACCAATGACCTCATTAAAATGCTAATGGAAAAGATGCAGACCTTAGAAGCATTTGTTTCAGGCTCCCCTAATTCTTTAAATTATGATGAAATTTGTAACAAGCCTATCCATCTATATATTCCCATTCATCCCTACCCTATGCATTGGGAAATGCCTAAATTCAATTGCTTCAATAGTAAAGAACCACAAAAACACTTGCGGTTTTTCAAACATGGGTACTACCTAATCGCCCACGATGATGCTTTGCTCCTATGAACCTTACCAATGTCCTTGTCATGACCAACATTGGATTGGTATAGTGGACTACCTAGACATTTCATTTATTCCTTTAATCAAGTAGCCCAAGATTTCTTAGACCATTTCTAAATCAATGTTATCAAGAAAGTCACCATGACTGATCTCTATTTAACTCGACAGTATGAAGATGAATCTATCACAGATTTTGTTGCCTGCTGGTGGAGTCTTATCAACCAATTGATGTTTTAGCTACCTCAGATAGAAATTATTGAGTTGTTCACTAGAGCTTGTACCAAACACATCTCACCAACTCTACAGGTATAAACCTTTGAAACCTTCGATGAAGCGTTCACCATGGCATGAAAGCTGGAAATTCGTGCTATTCAAGAAAATAAAATATAATTACGAAACAAGAATGCCCCTTTCAAATCAAAGGATTCTTATTCATATTTAAAACCTCAAAATAACTATTCAAATCTGAAAGGATCTGCCAATGTGGTAGTCCACAAGGAGGGTCCACCTCATCCTTCTAATAAAGCCCAACCTTCTTCCAATCTTTCCCCTGTCTAGGCCTTTCAGCTCTGACGGGAGCAGTGGAAGTACACTTTGATTAGAGAGCCCTATTCTTCAGTCTTGGAAAATCTTCTTAAAGATGGATCCATTACACTTCCTCCCATAAAACCTCATACAAGTTTCGATCCTATCCATCATATGCTTGCATGGTATAAAGAACATGACTACTATAATTACCATCTTGTGATGATAACTACATAAATTTTAAGAACATTGTCCAAGAGATGATAGATACTGGAGAAATTTTCATGGACAACCCGAACGTGCCAAAAAATCCAAATTTGTACATCTTTAAAAATCTGTTCCCTAACCATAAAGAATCATCTAATCAAACTAGTGAACCTTCATCTAGTGACAATAATCTCTGTGAAGTCCACATGGTTTTTGATATCATACCGGTTGTTCCTCAAATCCCACCTACTTTGTCTATTGAAGAAATTTTGGCATGATCTCCTCTACCCATAGAGGAGCATACCTCTACTACTCCTCTACCCACATAAGAGTTCCCCTCATCTACCCCTGCTCTCATGGAGGAACCCACACTTTATACCAATGTCATTTCACAGTCTACCTCCTAGCCTACCGAACAGTCAACATTTTTAATTCTCCCATCCATAGGAGAATCATCATCATCATCTTCTCCTCCACCAAGGGAGAAGTCTACCTCACCCCACCTATTATCTATCCTACCCATGGGAGATTCTGCAGACATGCCACTACCTATTGGGGGTAGTTCTCTGCCAATATCCTAGAACCCCATTGACATGATCTCAGCTTTATTACCTATAGAGTCAAAAACTATCCTATTTCATATCTCATAGAAATATTTTACAGGGATTACCACCAAACCAACCCCATCTTATTCTTCAACAATCCCTTTTTCAGAGCTGGATGATCATTTGGATTACATTGATAATTCCATGCTCTGGGGACATCTTCAGCTCCCCTTTTCGACCCAAATGCAAATATTTCCTGAGGATACTTCCAAGATCTACCAAAAGGTATTTTCAGCAACCAAATCAACACTGACCATGCTGATTGAAATAGTTTCTTCTTCATCATCTCTATCTACATCCAAACCTTTACCGATAACAACAATCAGTCCCAAACCTAAAAACCTACCCACACCTATCTCCTCACCTGTATCTAGATCCATTAGTACTTTGGGTGTCATGCTGACATCAAGCGTTACTCACGCACTTGTTAAATTAGACTTAGCAACATCATCTCAAACCGACACCAACATTATCCCTCCCCCTAAAAAGAAAACCAAACCTTTTAGGCCACGTACACCGGTCTCGCCTACCACACCTTTGTCACTTTCCCCCTTTCCATCCATCCTAGGGCCCCATCCATCAACCCTGATCCAACAATATCCTACCCAAGGCCAGCCAAAAGTTAAACAACCTACTACTACATCACGAGCCTTTGTTACACCTCATTCACCCAAAAATGAAGCACCCTCACCCTCACCCATGCACTTCTTACCACATATAACTCTAATAGTTATTATAACCCCAACCTTTCCTATATGAATTGAACCCATGCCATATACCAAACCTCTACCAAACACCTCCATTGTAACTTGCTTGCCCCCATGGGTAAGCCATCCTCTTCCACCATCTACTTTCCCTTTTGCATCTTGTACTCCCGTGAAACCAAAAATTATGAATCCACTACCCTCCAACGAGGTAGTCAAACTGACAAAACCTCTCGGTGCTAGCTCTTCTACCAGAAATTTACCTAAATGGATGCCATCAAATCCTAAGATGATACCACTTACTAGGCTAGTGGGCCAACCCACCCCCCATCCTATACAGTCTCTTCCCTCATGATATTCCACACCTTTACCCAAACCCAAACTCACTTCCCATTGTGATTCGTTAGCGGGGTCCTAATCCAACATTTTAACCAATCTCTTAGAGACTTATGTCATCACATTACCACCGCTTCGACCTTATGATCCTCTCAAACCCAAACCAAAAGGGTTTAATGAAACAAATACTTATTCCTATCATCGTGTGCCATGTCATGATGTAGAAAATTGTAAGGATCTAAAAACCTTTCTTCTCCAAATTTTTCCACATGAAATTTTTTTCGATGATGACGACCTTCTTGATGAGGAGCATGTTCCAACTTCACCTGTCACCACACATCATTGTCCCTTGCTTCTTCAAAGACCCGTATCTTGACCCCCACAACTATTTTATCCACCTCCAAAATTTGAGATCAACATGGTTTATATTAGAGAATTGGCCAAATCACCACCCAAATGCCGGTGTGCATAACTCAATTCACAAGGATTTTACCCACCATTAGGTTTTTTCCCATCATGCTGTTACACTACTCATCCTACACCTTCTCCATTTACCACCTCCCCTTAGATTAACATGGTTCATGTTGCCACTCGCACTCAGAAAGACAAAAGAAAGAAAAAGAAACTAGCCCATCAACCAAAACCATGCCCAATATATCATCTATACCCACACCCAAAATAACCATCCGCAGACCTACATATCCCATCTTTGACGGGGTTACCCATCTCGTAATGATAAAACAATTACATCAGTCCCCTCTAAAGATGTCTTTGTATGATCTCGTCGAAACTTCTGAATCTCATAGACAAGCCCTTATTGAATTTTTACCCAATGACCCCACACCAGTGGCCTCCATTATCACTCCTCACCACATGGCCTTGCTTACCAAATCATCTCCTTCTTCTACCCTCATTCCCACTCCTCAAGTCACCCCTCTCAGCTTAACTAATGAGGATATTGGACCTCTCCAGTTAGATGACCATGATCTATCCCTTTTCATTTCTGTCTATATCGATAACATATGTGTATGGCGAGTCATGATCAATGGTGGTGCTGCATTAACATCATCTCCTCCCACAAGTATAATCAAATGCATATCCTTTCTAACTGTATGCATAATAACCTAGTTATGCTAAGCTCCTTCAATGATGCTATCACCTCTACCCTTGGCACCATTATCCTTCATGTTTGTGTAGGTCCTCACATTATCCCAGAACTATTCTACATCTTAGAGGGAGAGTTCTATTATAAAATTTTTCTCGGTAGACCTTGGATTTTCATCATGGGTTGTGTTCCTTCAACTTTACACCGCTGTGTAAAATTCGAACATGAAGGACATAACTATACCATCCCCGTCAACTTGTCACCATTCAAAATTTGTAACATATTGTACCAACACAACGATGTAGTTATACCAGTCAAGGCATCTTCCACTACCTCCACTTCTCCTTCACCCATGACCCCATCCACCAATGATGCCACCACCTCTCCCACATCTGATTCTTCTATTTCTACTGCCGCGCAACATCTACAACTAACCAATTTCCTTCCCAATCAAATAATACCCTTCTTTTTTGATCATCTAGTGAATCATCTATCTCTGCTACCCGCATATCTACTACCAATCCCTTAGAAGGTGTTTTTCAATGCCTCACTCTGAGGGAGTACTACCTATACAATATTGACACATTTCTTACTCCACAAGAGTATGAAAACCTACGCCACCACCCTTGTTATGACTACCGCGTAGGCAAGGTTTTCCCTTATGGTCCTCCCCACCTTCGCACTAACCTAATGTATGGGGGACTTGGCATTACCACCTATTCACCCAAACCTCCATCCCAAACATGACCATTTTCATCTAATCTCCAATCCCTTACTAATCACTGCTTCACCCACACTTTCCTACATCGCTTCACATGGAAAGGCTTTGGATTTGTTTTTTATGAACAAGGCCACCATACCAACGTTTCTTGTTCTACTCGTAATGACCATAGTGGCATTGGCTTTACTGCACCACCTTCCAAGAAGGCTCACCTTGACCTCATTGAGGAAGAAAAACCTTCTCCATCCCATTCACCAACGTCACCACCTTCACCCATAGAGTCCATAGACTCTGAATCTATTCATCCTAACTTTTTTATTCATAAACATGATTTCCCTATTACCTCTGATTTATGAATGTGATGGCAAGGCTCCCTCTTCTCTTCCCTTCTTGTATCCTAACATGATCGATGACGATACACCTTCTATTAACATCATTCAATGTTAGGATGATGAGTCTATCCTCACCTACCTTGGTGTGGAATATTCTTATATTCATTGGTCATTACCTTCTGAGACGTAAACTATGTTGAATGAATCGACTATCAAAATCAAAATCAATACTTAGGATGACCCGTACATTCTAAAGATAGGCCAATATTTAGATGTTACTGAACAAAAAGATTTTAATTCTTTCCTCTGGGACCATAGTAAAAATTTTTCTTGGTCCTATACTGATATGCCCAATATTGACCCAAACATTATGGCCCACAATATCGTAACCATTCCTAATGCCAAACCCATAAAACAAAAGCTATGGAAAATGTATACTCGCATTGCTCTTCTGGTCAAAGAAGAACTTCAATGCCTTCTCTCAGTTTCCTTTATCCTACCCATTGACTATCCCCAATGTATTTCTAACATCGTTTCTGTCACAAAATCAATAGAGGGAATTTACATTTGCACAAATTTTTGTGACCTCAACCTCACTTGCCCCAAAGATGATTGTACTCTACCATGTTACCTTCCTGTGAATCCAACCATTCCATCACCCAAAACCATGTAATCACCTATACTTGATTCTTGAACACATTTGAGTACCCCCAACACCTTTGTAAACCTAGCCATTTTCCTCATAGTCAATGTCTTACCTCAAAAATTTCTCAAAACCTAGTTTATTGAATTTCTACCATCTCACCTTAACCATCGTCAGTTCCCTCTTAATCATCGCCAGTCATACCTCAATGATGCTAGTCTCTATATTTGGTAATCCTACCAATAACAAAAACCTAATAGCACACATCTAAGTGACCCAAGCTACCAAAAATCCAGCCCTAACCTATTCCAGCACCTTGACTACCTACCCAACTTCAAGATCTAATCATAACCTAGCATTTAATATTAGATTTGCTTATTGTATTTGGGTGAGATACCTAAATCATATCAACTACAGTAGGACATTATTTATTTACAATATTTCTTACATTAAGTTGTATTAAACAGTGGGTTGACTTCCCATAAGGAAGTAACACACTTCCTGGATCTAGCACACGCTAGGCATCCCACTAACATATATTGTTTAACTCTCTTTTATGGTCTTGTTTTGTATTTTTGGTATTTCCTCCTAGCCAAAATGAATCTCACACAATCAGAACTAGATTAAGAAGTTAGAACATGTGCACAACCTCCAATTGACCATCACAATATGTATTCCTCCTTGGCCCTTCTACCCTTATCTATTTTGTTAAATCCATAAAGAAAATAGTGAAACACTCCTGTTGCAAATTGTAAATCACATCCATAGTCTCTTGATACACCTCTTTCTGATTAGTAGGGTCTAGATACTTTCCATGTACCACTTCATCTCTTGAAACTAGTGTAATTTGTCTTGGAATCTCCCTAGGGTGCACTACCTCTACTCGCATCGTCACTAATACAGGTTCTTGTCTCAACTCACACACCACTCTTGTCATCCACTGTGAATTAGCCTTCTTGATGTTTACCATCCCAATTCATTTTTATTTCCAGTGCCGTTAGTTTATATGATCATAAAGATCTAGAAACTCTTCATACTTATATTTCTTCCCGCACCATGAACATTGTAATAAATCAGTACACTCATGCTTGTAATGCTCTATAGATCCATAGTTGTAATAGGTTCATCACAGGAATTCACTTCCTCATCCATTGCCATTAGCGCGACCATGAAATCCTCCACAAAAACATCTTCCACACACTTGTCCATCTCTACACCCTTCATAGTGACGATCATCATCCTTGGAACTACTTGCAAGACTAGTCTGGCGCATGCGAAGATCAATAACATCATGAATCTGGTCAATTATTTTTCAATCCTTGGTATCATAGGTCGTAGAGGTATAGATATTTCAATAGAAAGAAACATTCTTACGGATTACACACTATAGTAGAGGGAACCTACTTGCATCATGATCCCCATGGAAAATCTCACAGTCTACAATCATAGCACGTATTTAATTTCGAGGGAAACTATCCTTTGCATTCTATTCTACTTCACAGTGTGTACACTAAATCCCACTACAAACTTCACATGATTAGTTTGCAGAAAAATTCTCCAACTACTTAGCCATTGTAATAATTTGAGACTCTATAAAAGGACTAACACCCATATCAATTCTCCCAGCAGCCTCAGCGCACATGGTAGCTTCCAATGGCTTGTACGGGTCTATAAAACTATTGTGTGATGAAGCCCTTCTAAATGGTGTTATCAATCCTCCAAAAAATCATTGAGCATGTTGAGAAGGATGAATGTCATAGGATAGTTTTGATAAGAGAGTCTTGAACAGTGTGTTGTAATCTTACACACTTTGTGCCATTCCTTGCTAGATTTCCTTCAGAGCACTGATGCTCTTCTGTTCAAATTCTGGGATATGGAATTCTACTAGGAAGGTGTTCTTCAATGTAGTGTATTCTACCACCATTTGATGGGGGTCATAATTCCGGTACCAACTATGCACGCGTATTTGTAAAATTATTACAAACTAACTTTCCTTCCACTCTGGGGTAGTGATCCCTTTCACGTGCCTTAGTAATTCACACTTTTCACGTGCTCTGCAACATCTTCAATACCCCTATAGTTTGGTAAGTGCAATGACATCTCAAAAAATACTTATGGAGGTGGCTGAGGCCCTTATCCTCCTAATCCAGAGCCTTGGTTTCCTTTGGTGTTTCCTCCTCCACCATACCACTAGATCCACTAGATCCACTAGGTCCTGTTCCTCATAACCCACGAGATCCTCTAGATCCACTAGGTCCACTAGGTCCCCTAGCCCTTATAGCACTAGATCCACCTCCTATAGCCGACAAATGGCCTGAAGTGGTCATGCCTAGTGTTCCCAATGTCCCACTTAACTGAATGCCGATGGTTTGTGATATTGGCCCACTTCCAGTTGTGTGTCCCGCGTAACTCCCAAACATGATACCAAAACCTTGTATACTTGCACCTTGTCCAAAAATTTCTTCAAAGACCAGAATGGTTTTCATAGCCATGGATGTTCTAAACAAGAAATTATATCTCTTGGGTGCAGATTAGTTACTCCCACCAATACCAACTAGGTTAACAATACTTATCCCTTGATTTGGAAAACCAAGTGCCAGGGGTTGGTCTTCAGGTGGGGTTCAAATGCGTACTGATGGCTCTCCTTTCTCCATGTGAAAAAATCTCTTCAGAAGCTGAAGGGGCTTCTCTCCCGCACTTACAAAGAAAAGGTAACATAGATTGATCATGTTCCAATTCTTCTGCGTGAACCTCAACTCCTTCCCACAACGTCTGCCTCTATAGATCCATCACACTTGCAACCTCACTTTGTCTAGTCATCTCCCTTTCACCATCTTCACTATAATTGAGTCATCTCTCCTCTCTTTCATTCTCAGCTACAATATCTACCATCTTCCTCCACCTTAGCTTCCTCACCCAACGCTCAGAGAATCTTAGCCGGCCATGGGAAATGCCTCTAAACTTAGGGTAATGACCAAGATCTTCATAAGAAAAGCAATAACATGCAAAAATGTTCCTCTAGGCTCCCTCAGAAACTCAAACTCAAATTTTTTTGGGTAAGAATACGTGGAAATGGCTTATTCTAGAGTATAACTGGTCAATAATCCTTTCCACCAATGATCAACAACACGAGTTCAAGTTAGATCTACATCATGCAGCCTTTGATAATAATCTTGGGTGTATATGTGTAATATATAGTACCAAATCGATCTAGATGCATATGCTGAAAGCCATTCATATAGTTCTATTGGAAAACAACAGAAGAATGTCTCATACAACTCATGGTACAAGTTCTATTCTACCTATCTCCATGCATCAAAATTAGGTCTAGTGTAGAATCTTTGAGAAAAATCATCCTCTATGTTCTTGAACCATCCTTCAACACTTTCCAAGGTTAGATGTTCTATCATCATGCATCATAGGAACCAAGATGTATGCCATTTCTCATAACAACTTCAAAAAGAGGTCCCGACAACATAACTAATATGTAGTCATTTTTATACCCTTAAAACAATAGTCTAATCCCATGTGTGATGACCTATCACCCAGTGGGAATTGGGAACTTACCTGAGGAACACATGGGTGCTGGGGTGCTGAGCCCCTCCTTTATGCAAGTCTTGTGAGAATACATCGTCTATGATAGATACTTAAGTGCAAAATAATGGAAAAGAACCATGCATTCATTCTAAGAACCTTGGATGAGTTATCATATTAATGCATCCATTTAGATAGCAAAATAGGAGTATCAAACAACATATAGAAGTGATTCATAACACAAAGGAAATGCATTAGAATTAATCTCATGAACACATATATGCTTTTATAATAGAAAATTCTATTCATATTAATGAGGTTAATAACCACATTACATTCCCTTAGGGCCATAATAAACCAACATAATAATGCAGAGCAAGGTCATGTATCAGAAACTACACTATGTCCTTCATATTACAAGGATAAAAAAATACCCATACCTCTAAATATGTCATCACTCCTATATTTCCTCTAATCCCAACCCACAGATTCCTCCATGATATTTATGTAGAGCTTCACATATTTTCCAGCAGACTATTCTCTCTAAATCTCCTCTCTCTTCTACTACTCACGCATCCCTATATATAGCTTTCTTCCTTCACCGCCATGCATTTTGAGGTAACATATCAGCTTCCAAGTGTCCAAGTGGTCCTCCAATAGAGCATGCCTCCTTTGATCCGAGCACTCCACTCTTTGCAATGATTTACTTTTGGAACCTTCTATCGTATGTATGGAATATTCCATTCTTGATCCTACAACTACCACGCTGGTACCTTATCCACTTCGTATGTTAGACGGGTCACACTTTCCTCATGTGCTATCTAGAACTATAAATATGGCTAAGTCCTAACACTATCTCATCTTATGTGTGTGTCGTGTGTCCTACTAAACCTTGCTAGAACCCTACCATACGTGCCTTCAACCTACACACCCTTCTTCATATATGTCCCGCATGCCCACATGCCTTCTTGTACTTAGCCAATATTCTAGGTCCCAACAAGGCCATCTATGAAGCTAGGAAAGATTTTAAAGAAAAGGGGAACAACTCTCAATCTACATATTTTCAAAATAAGAATTGGAAAACTAATAGGTTTAACCCCTCTAGATAAGGGAAAAACTTCAAATCAGGAGGAAATTTTTAGATCAAAAATAGAAATGGTCATTGTAACAAAAATAGGAATGGAAATAATGGCAATGGAAATCAGAACTAGAACAATAATGGAAACATAGGAAACCATGGGACTTTCTCAAAAGGACCAAAATATGGGTGATTCATATGTATGGGAGATCACTATGCTAGTCATTTCCCATCAAACAACAAAGGATCCAACAAGGTACAAGTAGCAAACCAACAGAAAAACTTTCAACAAAACATACATGTAGCTGTTGATAACTACCAGGATGATACTCAAACCAAACCTATAGAAGAATCAGGTACTCTTTTTGGTCACCTAGTCACTATATTAATAGACACAGGGGAAACTAAATGTTTTGTAGCTTCTGAAAGTTTAAGAAAAATATCTAGAATATCTGGTTATATGGAACATACTTGGGTAGTGCAATATGGAAACCGAGTTGAGCGAAAAGTAGATCAATTCTTATTTAAGGCCAATTTACAACCTCCTGAACTAAAAACCTCAGTAAATATGTATGTTGTGCCATTAGGATCATATGATGTTATTTTGGGATTGAATTGGTTGTGGAAATATTGGGCTATGGTTGATTGTTTTGCTAAGACTGTAGTGTGTTTAGATGATAATGGAAGAGAAGTAAGCATCCAAGGAACTAAGAGAGAGATTAGTTTTAGGAAAATATCTGTGATGTAACTAAAGAAGGTGAAGAGAAAATGGTGTGTCATGTATGTAGTACACATCCATGATATGGAGAGTTAAAAGGAACCAACTATTGAAGAATATCCTTTCCTATGTGAATATAAGGATGTGTTTTCCGAGGAACTTCTAGGACTTCCATCTCGGAGAGAGTTTGACTTCTCAATAGATCTCATGCCTGAAACTGAACCCCAATCCAAAGCCCCATATCATATGACTACAACTGAATTTTTTGAATTAACAGCTCAATTACAAGAATTATTGGCTAAGGGTTTGATTTGACCAAGCGTTTCTCCCTGGGGTGCCCGAGTGATATTTTTGAAAAAGAAGGATGGAAATTTCAGGCTTTGCATTGACTACATGATGCTGAATAAAAAAACTATAAAGAATAGGTACCCTTTACCCCACATTGATGATCTTTTTGATAAAATACAAGGAGATATGGTATTTTTGAAGATCAACTTAAGGTTTGGATACCATCAGTTGAGAATAAGAGATGAGAACATACAAAAAATAGATTTCCAAAATTTTTATGTTCATTACGAGTTCACCATACTACCATTTGGAATTATACATGCTCGTAAAACTTTTATGAACCTGATGAACAATGTCTTCAGAGACTATTTGGACAATTTTTTTGTTATCTTATTAGAAGATATTTTAATATACTCTCGGACGGAAGAATAACATCATGAACACCTAAGGTTGATTTTAGAAAGGTTGAGAAAACATAAATTATATGGAAAAATATCTAAATACACCTTTTTGCAACCTCAAGTGTAATATCTTGGTCACATTTTATCAATAGAAGGCATAACAGTTGATCCATCTAAGATCTAAGTAATTATGGATTGGCCTTCTCCTAAGAACGTGCATGAAGTGCAAAGATTGATGGGCTTAACTATGTATTATAATAGGTTTTCGGAAGGATTTTCCAATATTTTGAGTCTAATTACATCACTAAAAAAGAAAGGGAAAATGTTCGTTTGGACTGAAAATTGTGAGAATGCCTTCAAGTTGTTGAAAGAAAAGTTAACAAAAAATCCTATTTTAATAGTTCTCGATCCTAATGGCAACTTCACAATGGTCATAGATGCATGAGGAGACAATTTTGGGGGATTTTTGATAACCATGTTGTTGCATACAAGTCAAGGAAAATTAGGCAAAGAGAACTAAATTATGCTCCACATGATTTGGAGTTAGCAGTTATTATTAATACCTTTATAACTTGGAGGCACTTCCTTTTGGGGAAACCATTTGAACTCAAGACTGATCACTTGGGTATCAAATATATTTTTACTCAACCTAACCTAAATGTCTTCCATAGAAGTTGGTTAGAGTTTTTGAGTGAGTATGAATTTTATATTGAGTACATTAAAAGAAAGGAAAATAGGGTCGCAGGTGCACTAAGTCGGTGAAGACATGTAGCTGCCATGACTACAGTTCAAACTAATTTTAGACTATTTGATAAATTTTATAAGGTAAAGGCTTCTCTTGAAGTTGATAGTCAATATCATAGGTATGAGAGCTATTAGATAGAGAGGGATGGAATCTTGAGGTTTAATGATATAATATGTTCCAAACCATGGTGGTTTGTGAACCATAGTTTTTGAGGAAGCACATAGTGCTCCCTATTTAGGTCATCGTAGGGTGACTAAGATGGTAGAAGATGTTAAATAGTTATATGTATGGCTAAGTTTTAAAATATATTACAAATTTTTTTGTCAAATATTTTGAATGCCCATGTGTCAAAGCTGAGCATGTGTATCCTGCAGGGTTGTTGCACCCACATAGTGTGTGAGAATGGAAATAGAAAGTTATCAGTATGGAATTTTTCCAGGGACACCTAGTGTCTAAAAATGGACATGATGTTATTTTAGTAGTGATTGAAAAACTCACCAAAGTGGCACATTTGATTCCAAAAAACTTGACAAATGATACACCCACTCTAGCATGTTGATTTGTGTAAGAGATATTTAGACTTCATGGATTGCAAGAGAAGATAATTTAAGATCATGATTCTTGGATGAATTCTAGGTTTTGGCAAACCTTGCATGTAACCTTTGGTACAAAACTCATTTTCAACACTACATACCATCATGAGATGGATGGACAAAAAAAGAGAGTTAATAAAGTTTTGGAAGAAATGCTTCACATGTACTATATGGACCAACAATATAGATGGGAGGAGTATCTACCCTTAGTTGAGTTTGCATACAATAACTCCACTCACTCTATTTTGGGAATAGATCCTTTTGAGGCTTGCTATGGTCATAAGCATTGCACTCCCATTAGTTGGGATAAAAAGGAAGATAACATCCTGATAGGACCCAAAATGCTTCAAGAGATGATAGAGCAGGTAGTGCAAATCAAGAAAATATTGGTTAAGGCATCAGATAGACAAAATAACTATGTAAATAGAAAAATAAATCCACTTAATTTTGAGAAAGGGGACAAGTTTTTCCTTAGAGTCAAACCAAATAAAAGTTCAATCAAGTTTGGGAAGACTTCCAAACTTGCTCCATGATATGTGGGACCTTTCAAAGTTTTGGAAGTGATTAATCCAGTGGCATATAAGCTTGCTCTACCACTCACATTAGCTCAACTCCATGATGTTTTTTATGTCACTTTACTTAAGAAACATCATCCAAATGTATCTCATGTTTTTGACTGGAAATATTTACAGGTGGAGGATTTAGGAGTGGTTATGGTAAAACCCTTGCTAATTATTGATACTCACAAACTTCATTTGTGGAACATAGAGATTTCTTAGTGTAAGGTCCAATGGGAAAAATAATCTGAGAATAATGGTACATGGGAGGACATGGATGAAGTTATGAAATTCCCACATTTATTTGATTATAAATTATGGTCATTTGATAGATAGTTGATGCTTTTATTCGATTAGACATTATGATCATTTGATAGACACTTAATACTTTTATTGGATTAGACATCCTATGTTTTAGACACTTATCTTTTCAGTTGATCAAACATGTGATGTTTTTACTTTATTAACATTGGGATGATGTCTTTTCCTAGTAGGGAGGGATGTCACAACCCAAATATTATGGTATTTTATTTAATTATGGATGAATGTAGATGTTATATGTTTTGAAATGAGTTATGCATGTTAACCAATAAATGAATTGTATGACCATGGTTAGATGTGAAATGATCAAGTTGCCTTAATTATATCTCACAAAAGTATTAATTATTATTATAATTTTATAAGATAATTTAATTCTTAATGTTTATTTCCTAACACTAAAAAAAGTATGAGTGTTATGTTGAGTGGTGGTGTGTGCAGCAAAAATTACCCTCAGAAGGAGGGAGAGTATCATTGGGAAGAGGCAGACAGATGATGGAAAACAATGTGGAAAAGGGATGGAAACCATGTGACTAGGTTGTGTCAACTTTAGGAAAGTATAAATCCTTTTTTCTTGAACATGTATGACCGTAAGAGTAGGTAAGAACCTTTTTAAATCTCAATGGAAAATAGGTCTACGATACAATTATTGGTCTATATAGATAACATATATATATTAATTTGGTTCACTCGTAGATATTAAATAACATAATTTTTTTATTAAAGGAACCTTTTAATAAAATTATTAAATAAATCACGCGAGGGATAGTAATTAAGTTATTTGATTAATTTAGTAATCAAATAAATTAATGGTTTTAAATAAAATAAATAGTGTACAAGTAAAATACCAAAAAAAGGGTGCCCAAAATTTGAGGAAGGAAGGTTATGTTTTACTTTCAAAGAATCCAAGGAGAAATTTTCAACTCCAGGTGTACCAGTTAGATGAAGCAGTTTTAAATTTATTAAAATTTCTTATTTTAGGAAGATTACCCACCTCGCACGGAGGAGTCCCTCCATTAAATTCAGATTCTCCACATTCACGTGGGGGAGAGGAATATAATTAATAAAGGAGAATAATTTTATTAATAAATGAGAGAATGCAATTAGTTAATAGAAAGATATAAAATAAAGAAAGGAGAATTCATTCATGGGAGAAAAACAAAACAGATCTGGAAGAGGAGAAAACACATAAGGAGCTTGAAAGTATTAGCATCAGTGAAAGGTATGGGGATTATCTTGATGGAAATGTCATAGATTAATTTTGTATTATTTTTAGAAGGATTTTTGGAATAAATAAAATCTCCAAGTAGATAATTTACAGGTTTATCTGACTAAAAAATACCATGAATTAGTTTTATCTACTTCTAGATTAGGTTTGGGATAAGTAGAAACTTCCAACTAATAATCTAAACCATATTCCAACCCTCTCGATTAGATTTTCTATCAAATTTATCCTTTTATGTAGTCTTTTAATTTTTCTATCATTAAGGAAGTATTTTAGCAGCAACTATGACAAAAGGGAGGATTCCTTAGCATTTTTGTTAGGAGTAGTTTTCATAACTATATGTTTTTATATGATCTTTCCTTTAAAACCATGTTGAACCAATGCCAAATGTAATCCATTGCTAACCCTAATTGTAATCTCACAACATTATCCTTTACAGGTTTATCTGACTAAAAAATACCATGAATTAGTTTTATCTACTTCTAGATTGGGTTTGGGATAAGTAGAAACTTCCAACTAATAATCTAAACCATATTATAACCCTCTCCATTATATTTTCTATCAAATTTATCCTTTTATGTAGTCTTTTAATTTTTCTGTCATTAAGGAAGTATTTTAGCAGCAACTATGACAAAAGGGAGGATTCCTTAGCATTTTTGTTAGGTGTAGTTTTCATAACTATATGTTTTTATATGATCTCTCCTTTAAAACCATGTTGAACCAATGCCAAATGTAATCCACTGCTAACCTCAATTGTAATCTCACAACATTAGGTAGAGAAGGTTGGATTGTAGGAAGTGATGCACAACCATCTATTACAGACATGCATTTCCAAGAAAGCCTTACCTCATTGTCTAGAAAATAAATTAAATAACTGTAGTTGATTCCTACTAGTTCTTTTTTATGGTTTGTTGTTTTATCCCTAGATTTAGATTTGGAGATGTCTTCTACAACTTATAATTTCTCAATTTTTTTTACCAAATGTGTTTTCCAACCTCCCCATATGAGCTGATGTCTAGCGATCAAAAGATAATCATATTTATAGACCTCATAGTAAATATGCAGATTCTCTTTCCCACTGAATCCAATTAGTCTTATTTGAATGTTGTTGTCTTTACAATTACTATATTTTATGCATTGATCTGTTATCCTGCTCCTAGCTAATCAAAACAAACAAACAAACAAACAAACAAGAATCCATTAATCAGACGAAAACCCCAGGAAAATTGAACCAATACAAATAAATGAGACAATAATAAATACTAAATTAGTTTGCTGAGTTATCTCTTGATAAAAATAGTATAGAGCAACAATCTAGTTCTACACCCTTGTATTAGTTTTGTCTTTATGTGATAAATGAATGGGATTTCTGAATTAAACTTTAATTCCTTTATCAAGCATGATGTTGACATTCCCTCACCTAATTCTCGTGTTTCTAGAATGATCATATAACTTAAATTTAACCTTTGGAAAGGTTGTAGACCCTTTGGAATTATGAGACTAGGATGTGACACACTAGGTGGTGTTGTTCACATTAACTCTTTAAGAACTAATTTTTGTTTAATATTCAAGGCCTAGATAAATCTAGCAAAGGATTCGAGATACTTGGTGGGTTTCCGTATTCCTTATAGTCTTGTGACAAAAAGCATGTCAGATTATGGTATACCTAATTAGACATAGGAATATAAATTATTCCAATCCTAGCTCACTAGGTGTCATGAGATACCCAAGGTAGGTTCCCGAAGGTAGAAGACAACCTCAATTCACATGATACATTCTCTTGCTGCATAGTCTATGATCTATGTGCTTCGTTGAAGGGTAGTTCCACTCCGTAAAGGAGGTATGCGGGAGACTACCAATTCTGTGGTTGGTGGAAAAATGTCCCAATGATACTCTCACTGTCTCGAGCATGGTTGCATGAATATAAATTCTAAATATATATAGATATAAATATCTCTGAACTGAAGAAAGAAGAGAACAGAGAAAAAACTAGCCCAAAACTAGCATGAAACCAGTCCATAACCAACATGAAGACAAAAAAAGAGAAGGAGAAACCTACTAGCTTTTACACTAAAATCAAAGCTCAATTTTAAAGGAAGTGCATTTGTACAGAATGTAAATGTTAGATTGTATGGCATTTGGATACACTGACTTTTAATTTTCAAAATGGAAAATGAAAAGAAAGAATCTTACCTTCCTCTTTATTGCTAATGAATGGTAAATGATTTGGTGTTTAAGTAAGAAATTTTAGATATGTATGATGATGTAAGTAACACATATACTTATGGTATTTAAAAAAAATGATGTATTTTCTTAACTTCTATTTCCAATTTAATTTGGTTTGAGAAAAAAGAGATATTACAAAAATAAACAATACAACTATACTATCACACAGAATATAATTTAAGTCAACTTTAAATAAATATTTATCTTGTTGATCCTAAACCTTATTAGTTCCATATAGATGACCATATTAATTCTTTACGTTTTATGATAGTTGTAGTAACATAAGAAGGTTAGTCCATCATACATTCATAATTATTTCTCAATGCCGAAATAATTTGATTATAGCCATGTCACAAATTTACCAACTTTATCAAAACATTAACTACAATAAACAAGATAAACAAAATCATCTAAATATGTACAAAAACATAATATCATAGCAATGTTACAAAATCATTGCACACATCAAGGTAAGGTAAATTCATACAACAAAGTACAAAAAAATAAGTTATAAATTTAAAGTACTTCACGAATTCTTGACGAAAAGCGCTGTTACGTGGTTGGGTATGCAACTACGCGTAAGTATATGTATAATTTTTAGGATATATATATGTATGTATAGTTGTAAGCTCAGCTAAGAAATAATGCCTACCCTCTAGTCTTTGTAAACCACTTTCTATATTACAAATTATTCTTGTGATAAAACAAAATGAAAATGAAGGACTTGACATACTTCCCTGCTTAATGAATGATCATCCCAATGATTTTAATCATTAAAATCAGACATAATAGTCAAACATAGATTTACATCATATAAATAAGGAAAATAATAAACATTTTCATCCAAAAACTTACAATTTTTCCAGATGTCAGTTTATATGTATTCAAATTAATTAGCTATAATAGCCTTAAAATCACCCAAATTTGCCAAATAGTTGGTAATATGAGATAATTTATTCATTTCAGTGATCAAAAATAAAAATAATATCAAGTATATCATAATAGATTGTCAAATATTAGCTTTTATTACTGAAACAAATAAGGAAACACAATTTTAATCTCTTCCAGATTCTCCCAGGTTATATTTTTCTAAATATTGGTCCCATTGGAATTTGCATTGCACACTATCTCTACTTCTCAGGTGCAACCTATGAGTTTCTAAAAATCTAATAGGTTCAACCACCATGATTCCAAGATCCCGAACTTATAAAGAGTTCAAATTAAGGAGATGCATTACATCCAAAACATACTTATTAAGAAAGGAAATATGAAAAACATCACACACTGTAGAAAATGTAGGAGGTAATGCCAAAGTATATGCAACCCGACTTATGATTTCAAGGATTTCAAATGGTACAACATATATTGGTGATAGTTTGGAAGACTTTCCAAACGTTATTGAGCTATCTTTGGGCTTAACCTTTAAGAAAGCTTTATCTTCAAGCTCAATTTTTTTGTTTACTCATTTCAGATTTGAATAGCTCTTCTTCCTATAAAAAATTCTTTCAATCACTCACAAATGATCTTCACTTGCTTCTCCATTTCCGTTAACATTTCAGGGCCCACTAACACTCTATCCTCAGTATTATCCCAACTGATGCAAGTTTTACATTTTCTCCCATACAACACTTCAAATAGTGACATTTTTAGCGAAGAATGAAATTTTTTGTTATTGGAGAATTCCAAAAATGGAATATATTCTTTCCACTTGTATTTCTGATCCATGCAATACATCCCGAGCATATCCTCCAACACTTGGTTTAATCATTCAATTTGACCATCAGTTTCTTGATGGTATTCTGAACTGAAATTTAGTTTTATTCCCAAAGCTAAATTTAAGGTTTTCTAGAATCTAGAGGTTATTCTTGGATCCCTATATGAAATTATTAACTCCAGAAATTCATGTAATCTAAAAATTTCATGGACAAAACATATTGCAAGCATGAATTAATCATATTTTATATTACCTGGTATTAAGTGAGCTACGTTTGTTAACTTGTCAACAAAAACTAAAATCATGTCATGTTTATTTTTCACCATTGGAAGCCACTGTAAAAAATCCATGATAATAACTTTCGATTTATATTGTGTAATTATACAAGGATACAATAGACCAACATGATACATGTGCTCTACTTTTATGCATTGAAATTCAAGACAATTAAACATGTAGTTTATCATGTTTTTTTCATTCCCTTCGAGAAGTATTGTTGTTTTATATTAGCAAGCTTCTTTGTCACTCCTAAATGTCCCAAATAAGGAGCATCATGGAATTATTTCATGAATTTTATCCTTAATTAATTTCCCAAAGGTACGTAGGATCTACTTTCATATTTCAAGATTCCTTCATTGTCTAATTTAAATCCTTCATACTTTTTATCGCTTGGATATGCTATTAACGTGATATTTACATGAGGAAAGTATGAATAATTTAACATTTCCTTCTTTACCTCATCTTTGAATTAAGTCCCAAGTGTTGAAATCATGGAAACATGCTTTTGACAACTTAGTGCATTTGCCACTCTGTTCTATTTTCATTTTATGTAACTTATATCAAAGTCATACTGTGATAATAATTCAAGCCACCTATGCTATCTTGCATTCAAGTTTGGCTATGTGAAGATATACTTCAGCCTCAAGTGGTCTATTTTCAATTCAAAAGGATTTCCTAACAGGTAATGCCTCCTGTAGACACCTATAATTTAACCCGAGCAATTTAAATACTTAAATTGCGCTAATTATCCTCTTTCCTGCAAGTTGACGATATATCGTCAATATAGCACACTTCCTCTTCTATCACCGTTAATTAGCTATATTATGCTAGTTAATTGACCTTTCCATCCAAAAAATAAACCAATTAACGACCTTCTATTAATTAATCCCCCTTTCTATCTAGACTTATTAATTATTATTAATTAATTAGCTTTCTCTTCCATTAAATCAATAAATCATCATTTATTTGATTAAATCCCTCTCATAGTCTAAATGATGCTAATTATTCCTCTAAAAAGATTTTATAAGCTTGCACATCTATTACTTAATCCCTTTGATTAATTAATAAATCCCCTCAAATCCCATGGGTCACTAAAGGACAAACTAAACTCTCCTAAGGTTAACTCAACCCTTTCTAAACCTCTCTTATCCACAACTAACCCAACCTCTCCATTTATCCCACATGAAGGAGGATGTAGAGATTCTTCTATCCATTGGGATATATAAAAATCCATCCTCCTACCTTCACACTTACACCTTTACATTCCTATATGAGTATAAATCCTAAGATATAGCCATTTTGTCATCTTGGAGCATTTTTCATTGGAGAAGCTAGCTACTTTCATTTCTTGTATTTATTCATCCAAGTTTTGAAGTCATATGGGAATATGTCAAATGGTCTTGTAGCCATGGATTGAGAAGACTCCATTCTTGAAAACCTTGGGATTCAAACATACAATAAAACCTTTGATTGCTAAGGATATAAATAGGTTCATTTATTTTTTATTAGCATTAAATAGAGATAGAGATTAATGGATTAACATGTTAGTTTGAATATTTGTTCATGTTATAATGCAAAGATGTTAGTAGATTAGTCTTGCTTAAGCTCTAAGCATGATGGTGCATTAAGTTTGATTTAGCTTTGTTGTAGGAATACTAGTGGTTAGTTCTAATTCTTTTTGCATTGCTAACAAAGACATGCACACATTTGGCACGCCCGGTGGGATGGGTCCTTAGTCCCTTAACATTCTAGCTCAAATTTTATTGTTATTTCAAGATTTTGGCTAACCCTTGATATACACATATGGAAAATAATGTTTAATTTCTTAGAAGTTTTCTAATATTACATGTGTAGGATCTCATTTAGATATTTAATTCTAATGGGTTGTTGTCAATTTCGAGCTAAGACACCAAAAATTGGAGTGTTTTGAGCTTTTGGGTGTCTTTTGATAATATTACATGTGTGAAATAATGTTAAATTTCTTATGATTTTGCTAACTTTTCATGTGTTGAGTCTTGTTTAGGGGTTTAATTTTGATGGGTTGTTGTCAATTTTGAGTTAACATATCAAAAATTTGACCTTTTTGAAGTTGTTTATGTTAAAATGACATATTTTTGAAGTCACCCAGGAAAGGGAGTGCACACATCATTCTGTGTGTGCAGGCATAACTCTCATTGTGTATTTTTTACAAAAGGTGGCACAGGTACAAAAATCCTAGTGTAGGCACCTAAAACCATGCGTAGACACCTTAAAGTAGGTGCAAATTCCCAAATGATGGCAGACACACCTTCAAAATGGTCATTTTTTTACACAGGGTGGCGCAAGCACACAAATCCTAACGCAGGCACCCAAAACCATGTGTAGTCAATTTTATTCCCATTATAAGAGGAAGGAATCCCATGCACGTCGGCCTATCACCTAGCAGAAGTTGAGCACTCACCCGAGGCATGCGCTGGTGTCGAGTCTCTTTTTTATGTGATTTTTTAGTGGGAAGCATTCATCAATGATTAGTATCAGAGTATTCAGGAAAGAATTTTACACATACAAAGATTACAGGGCTCAAGAAGGCCTTCAGATCCTTGTAGTTTCTTCAGACTGTGTGTTTTAAAGGACTCCATAACACATAATATAACAGAAGGAAAGCTACAACCATTCATTCATAGCATGAAAAAGAAAGAGAACCTCTATGAATGAAATATACATGAAACCCACTGATATTCATATCTAATTGTAATAAGTAACCTCATTGTATTCATTGGTTCATTACAAAGAGCCATAGATGGCAGACTGTAGTCATGCACATCACTAGGCTTGTATAACTACGCAAAAATAGAAAATAAATTACAATGTTGAGCTTAATACATCAGAGCCCCACTCGCAGTAATCCTATAGAGATCTACCCATGTTATCTCTCTCTGTGTGTATCTATCCTATCTTCTCCTCTTAGGTCTCCATCTCTATCTCCTCACCTTTCTTGGTCTACAGGCACTTGTATTTATCACCTTCCCATGCTGCCAACTCACCTTTCCACGCCATCAGATCCATCACCAAGTGTCGAATGTGGTCCTTCAGCGAGCATGTTTCCTCAGGCCTGAGCTCTGCACTCCATCTCATGATGGTCTTCTAGAAGATTCATTTGCTGGCATGCTCTTTCCTGGGCCACCTGTTGCCAGGCTAGCATGTTATCCATGCACAACCGATCATGCTTTTCACATGTTCTACCTTTGTTGCTTGAATCAGCTAAGTCCTGGACCTCCTTTCATGTGCCGCGTGCTATATGCTTTTTTAAGCTTTTTCTCTTGTGTGCTTTTTCCTTGTGCGCCATCCTATAACTGGGGTCCCATGTGCCCACGCACCTTCATACTTAGTCAATATTTCAGGAGCCCAACATCACCCCAAACTACGCCTGTTCTCTGCCCTTAGAAACATTCTATTTGACCAAGGTACAAGTTGGTTCAAATGGAACCAAGACGTAGATAAATATTACAAAGATGAATAAGGAATGAAAGAATAGGGGAAAGAATGAAGAATGGGGGGGAACACTAAACCAAAAGGCTGGAGAAGTCCTTCCATAAGACTGCCTCCAACTTATTCCATGTATCAACCTCATTCTGTGCCTTCTGACAGAGGTTGCCAACTAGGAGGTTTACCTCATCAAAACTTAGGCCAGCTCCCTGGGCACCCAAAGTGTCCACAATTTGTTCCATATATTTACCTAGGTCTGTGAGCTTGTCCATTCTCTTGGTAATTTGAGGATATAATTTCTTTAGTTGTGTCTTGGTTGAGACCCTTAGTGCCTCAATCTCCTCAAATCTTCTTTCTACTTCTGCTAGGACTCTATCCCGCTCCGCCCTATTTCCTTTATTCTTCTCTTGGAACTCCTTCAGCTCTACTTTGAGTGTGGTGACCAAGGATATCACCACCTTATCTCTATCCACGCATGTGTTATATGCGGCCTCAGCAGATTGGGAAGCAACCTTTACATATGTGAGCACCTTGCTATACTTGGAAACTAGTGCTATCACCTTCAACCGGTCCTCCTTCTTATGGCACGTGGCTACTTCCTCCATAGATTCCAATGCCAAGGGTCACCTCTCCATGGTGAGGATGCACATTAAGTCTTTTAGGCATTCAAGCATTGATGCATACCTCTAGGGGATAGGCGTTAGATCTGGGTGTTTCAAGATGATGAAATTTTTTATCGAGTCTACTTTCTTGTAGACCTCCTGCACCTTTGCCTTTTCCTCCTTAAGCTCATGCCTTAGCTATACACTAATTAATTCCTCCTATTTTAATTTTTTGGCCACCTTAGCCAACTCTTCCTATTTCTTGACCATCTTTCCCTCTGAAACCCTTATGCTATCGTTCCACGTGAATAGTCTCACCTCCTTCTCCACTGTGACCTTGTTTAGAGCATTACATACTTGCTCATCTGTGAGCTCTTGGGAATTTATTAAGGGGTTGTCTCCCTTAGACTCTGGCAGTGTGATAAGTGCCTTCTGGTGGACTTCAAATCTTGGCTCATCGATGTGGGATTCAAATGCCCAAGAAAGCATCTTCTTGGTCCTGGGGTATGCGCCCTCCTTCTCAAACGATCCCATGGCTATAAGTCTTTTGGTGGGTACCGTGCTTTGGAATCATGTGCGTAGCACCTTCCTTGAGTCATCCACGTAGCCCATCATCTACCTCTATTCTGCATCCAGAGGCCTTCTACCTGAGCACGTGCCTTTGGGGAAGCTAACTGTCAGAGTGGGGCCTCCTAGGCTATCATGTCCCTTTTCACTGCTCTCTTCCCTTCCTTACTTTAGCACTATGTCTATGCTCCGCTCTAATTCCTAGTCTAATGGGATCTCGAGCATCTTCTTCACTTCTCACTTTGCCACTTTGGTTATCTGATCCTTGGTAAAATTTGTGGCTTTTTTCCCCTCAGCATCCTTCTCTTCTGCCCTTGTATCTTCGGTGCCCTCACCTCCTTGTGCGCCTTTCCACAGCGTGAATGTGAAATCTTGCTTCTCTTCTCCACTCTCCTCCTCTAAGTCATAGACACTAACTATGCGAGGTTCCAAAGGTTGCTTGTATTTTTCTAGCTCTTTCCCCTCGTCACCACCCTCTTCACTCTCATCCTCCCCTTCTCCTAGATATCTCTCCATGCTGTCAGTTGTCTTCGAGTCAGCTTCTTCATCTACCTTCTACTTACTTTTGAGAGGTTGCTTCTGGTCAGGAGATTCCACCTTCTCTTCTTCCTCTTGGGACTCCTCCAAGGTGGTGGGTTGTTTAGGTGCCTCTACTTCTGGCATCTTCTCTTTTACTAGGGACTTCTTCCTCTGAACATAGGTGCTTGGCTTGGCACTTGTAGAAGGTATGCTCACTTCCTGCGCAACTGATACACTTGGTGCTCCTTCCTCTCCTCTACCCCTCTTCTTAGACACTGACTTCTTCATTCCTAGGGGGTCTTTAGGTATGGAGATCTCATCCACCAAGTACACGCCATTTTTGAATTTTGGCCTTATGCGCACGTATACGCGCGCCGTGGATCCTCTAGCAATAGGAAGTGTTATTGGCCTAGTCATGTGGATCTCATGTGACATGTACTTTTCCATGTACACGCGCTTACCTCTAGGATAGTTTAGTTTATTCCTCATATCCCTATGTTCCTGGTTCAATTTACCTAGCTCCAGCCTTAGCTTTTTCGACTCTTTAAATCTGCTCACTCCCGCTTGGAAGTACTGGGAAGTGAACGTGAAAGGGAGCTTGCACCAAGAGCTCCATGATTCATCAACAAGTTTGAACCTACCAAAGCAAAAGTGCTGGTACACCGTGAACTTAGCTTCTCTTTATGTGGCTACTGGGAGTTGTTCGGGGATCCTCCACTCTACCCCGAATGCATTTCTTGAGTGTGTATACCATTTTTCAAGGCGCAATTTTTGGGGATCCATCATTGTATCACATGCATACTTTTCAAACCTCTTCACGGGCAAAGAATCTTCGGCTGGGTACTTCCACACAAACTTATCTGGTGCATCTGGCACTCCAACTTCTACAAACACTATGGTGAGCAGGACATTACCAAAGAGGATCCTGTCCCCTTCCTTTGCACACTTTACAATTTCCTCAGAAATGTATGCTTACAAGTTGTAAATAGTCCTCTCTACGATCTTCCTATAGACATGCAACCATGGCTTGTTGACTTACATCCACCTTTCTTAGCCATTTAGTTTCATTGTCAAGTGCATAGCCATCTTCATAACTGGGTCATTGATGTCTAAGATGTCATAATACCGCGACCCTTTCTTGCAGGCATACTTTGTGATGGTCTCCTGAATAGCTTCCTTGTCGCTAAGGTCATCTTCCAGGCTGTCTCCCTCACATATGAGGCCTGTAAACTCTGCAATCAACTAGGGAGTTACTCGTATCTTGTGCCCAAAAAATTAGAAGTAGTCCTCATGCACCCGAGACATCAACCACTAGTACAAGTGATTTGGATTCCCAAAATAAGGTAACTCATAGAGTTGCAACAACCTTGCCTTTGCCAACTTGTCCTTCACGTCATCATTGTAGATAGACAACCTTTCAAGGGTTCACTTGTTGGTTGGGCGTACCAGTTCTAATGTCATTTCTTTCTCTATAGTGTTGGTATGGTGGTTATAGTCATTGAATGGTATGTTCCTCAAATGGGATTCCCATTCCTTTCCCATCATTACTCCGTCAGGGTACTACATTTCTGCATACCATTCTTTGTTTGTTTCCACCTCAGACTCTGGTTGTTTAGCCTTCGCTTTACCCTTCCCTTTCTTTGGTGCCATGGTTAAGGTAATTGTATTACTCCAGTCCTCTCCTTGTTACTTTGCTTTCCTTCTCCCTACCTTCGATCTGAGATCCATGATATAAATCCCTTAAACCCGTGCCCTAGTTTTTTGAACCCTAACTTCGATAAATTCTTCACAAAACTTCTTTTCACTTTATTCCAAGCCCATTCAATTCCTTCCTTCTAGGTTGCAATCTCAAACTGGTTCTTTAATTTTTTTGATCACACAGATCTTCTCTCTGATTGAATCTAAAAATGTCCTAGCTTATATCTTTCGCTTATATCTCTAACTCTTCATTTTCACAAAGTAAAATGAGAGTGCCCTGACCTTTTATTTATAGTTTTTCCTTTTTTTGGTCATTAAATGCTGCTTTACCTACCCCGTAATTTGTTCATTTAATACATATTTTTAAAACAAAACCCATCTTCAGTGCCTTTACTCACGCGCCCTTCATGCGTGAAAACTCCTCCAACCTTTTGGTGCGCAACCAAACCAACCTGACAGGAGACTCTTACATGCACTCAGCCCACACCAAAGGCACTTCTTTTGTCCAGATTCTTGCTTTTTCCTACCTCGTGTTTCCTTAAATGCAGTTCATTTTCCTTTGTATGTGGGATCTATGAGTAGCTTTACCCTGGCACCAACCATTCTATCTTTTCTCTTCATCTCTCTTTTAATCAAGCTACTCAGCAAGGCTCTTCAACATAACTTCCTTGGTACTTTTAATCATGGGCTTCTTCACTTTTCTCCACCCCACACTTAAACGATGCACGGTCCTGTACACATTCATAAATTCTACAAAAATAGCCATAAGGTTACCGACGCCTGAGGTGCAAAACGAAACAACAATTTGAAAGGGAAACACAAGGAAAAGAAAACGTGTAAGGGGAAATTCTTGACTAACTAGAAAAACTACCTTGTTTACAAACACCAAGAAGACTTATTTATAGTAGGGCTTCAGCCTATTACCATTGAAGTGTCCAGGAAACTTTTTTCCATCCAACGCTTGTAAATGGCATGCGCCTGACTCAAGGATGTACGAGATTGTGTAGGGACCTATCCAATGGACTTTCAACTTCCTAGGATGGCGCAAAAATTTAGAATCATACAGTAACACCATATGCCCAACCTCAAACTTCTTGTTTCTAATATGGTGATCATGCCAAGCCTTTTACTTTGCTTTTTCCACTATTTGGCTCTAACGAGCAAGTGATCATCTCTCATCTAGTTTCATTAGTTCATCAATTCTTTCTTCCAGCGCTTGTTCATTGGCTAATCCTCCTGCGCGTGCTATTCGTAGAGAAGGTAACATAAATTCAACTAGAAAAATAGCTTCCATGCCAAACACCAATTAAAAAGGTGTGGCTTTATTTAGTCTTCTATACATAGTCCTGTACATCCATAAAATTGCTGATCCCTTGTCATCCCAATCATGTCTTCAAACATCACAAATTTTGGTCAAGGTATGACTTAGTATTTTGTTGAAAGCTTCCACCATTCCACTTGCTTGAGGGTGATAGGTCATAGTCTTATGATGAGCCACCATGAAATTAGATAGTAGGATCCTCATGATCTCATTTAGAAAATGTGTACCCCTATCACTGGGAAAACTCAAACGACATCCATACGTTATGATAATGCTCTCCCATAGGAATGTTTCCATTGTTTCTACGATGAAATATTTAGTTGGGGCTGCTTCCGCCCACCTTGTGAGATAATAAGTGCAAGTGATGACATAACATGACCCAGTCCTATGCACTTCCAGTGTAATAGGTCCTTCAAAGTGAATCGCCCATTTTTAAAAGGCTCTGCACTAGGAATAGGATGCAAAGGAATTTCATCTCTCCTTCCTGGTTTGCCAATGTGCTGATAGTGGCCACATGCTTTACAGTAATCTCTACAATCCCTATACAAGGTTTCCCACCATAAACCTACCATTAAAATATTGCACGTGGTGGCATCACCTACGTAATTCCCACCCGCACTTCCCCCATGTACTTCCTCCATTATGGCTAGGTTCTCATGTTCTAACACACACCTGCACAAAACTTCATCACATCCTAATTTGTATAAATCTCCATAAATCAACATGTAGGGTGCGACATGTATGGCTAACTAATTTTTCTCCAATGCCTTCATTCCATCTGGTGCCACACCTTCTTTTAAAAATATAGCAATCTCTTCCAAATCTGAGGGCGCATGCTGCAATCTAAACAATTGCACATATAGCATTGTCTCCTCAATACTTTGTGCATCCTCTCTTGAATCAATTCTTTTTTTTATTAAGGGAAAATAGTTTTGAAGGGACTATACCCTGTATACAAAAGGGCTCAAAAGCCAGATAGTAAAGATGAGAGAAGCAGCCCAGAGAAGGGAAAAACAGTCAACCAAGGAAGGCTCAACAACCAAATATTACAATATAGGAGAAAAAAGGATCTAAACGTACAAAGATCCAGAAAAAAGAAGGCAAGATCAAAAAGAAACCAAAAGAGAAACAACATGAAGAGCTCCACCAAACAACAGCTCCAGAACCACCCGATGACAGCCACATCGCAGCCAAAAAAAATCATCAGAACAGCCCGTTACTTGATGGCTCTGTTAATTTTGGTCTTGATAGCCTGCAGTGACATGAAGAAGGCAATGGCAGTGGCCTGAGAGGAGTCTTGCAAATCTGCTTGGGAAATTGTAATGTCCCTTTTCTCTTTAGGGCCCCATATGTCCTCATTAATCCCACTTAAATTGCAAACACTGTGGACATGTTGTTCAATGAAATTATAAATGCTTTTGAGGGCAGAAAATATGCAGTCATTTCGGCTTTTTGCATTCCCCAATCTACCATCTAAGGACTGTAGTTTCTTGAAGACTTCCCCAATAACCCCCTCTTCCTCCTCACTTTGAAGGATCCTTTTACCCTTAGCTCTTTCCATGTTTTTTATCACCCCTTTGAGCTCTTGTATCTCCTTTTCTAATCTGTCCACCCTATTTAGCAATTCCTTCTCTTTGGGCTCCTCCACCGGCTTGCTAATATGCAGGAGGTTTTTAGCTAGTTCCAAGTCTTTGTGGCTCCTTAGGACCCGTCGGGAAGCAGGGATTTTAGCTTTGAGGGATTTTAGAATTGAGGCTCCTGAATCAATTCTTGACATATGATCAGGTCCATAATTATTTTTTTCAGGTTTCACTACAAAGGTGAACTCAAACTCTTGAAACAACAACACCCATCGACATATGCGCCCTTGAAGAACGGGCTTGTTTACTAAATACTTTAATGCCATGTGGTCAGTGTAGAATACAAAGGGTGTCACCAACATATACTATCTAAATTTGAAGAGCGCATAGATGATTGACAATGCCTCACGCTCGGTTGTGGTATAATTCTTCTCTACTGGTGTTAACTTCCTGCTTGCAAAATAGAGAGGATGATCAAAAATCCCCTCACCTGGTTGTGCAAGTACTACTCCAATGGCAGTTCCTGAGGCATCTACATGGACATGGAAAAGCTTGTCCCAAGAGGGAAATCACAAAATAGGCATGATGATAAGCCTATTTTTTAATGTATCAAACGCCCTCTTCTGCGCCTTTCCCTAATGGAATGTACTTTTGTGTCTAAGCAACTCCTCTAAAGGTGTGGCAATCTTGTTATCCCCCTTAATGAATTTTTTGTAATATCCCATATGCCCAAGGAATCCACGCACTACGCTATAGCTAGTAGGTTCCCTTAATCCCACAATAACTGCAACGTTAGTGAGATCTACTAGCAAGCCCTCCTTACATATGATATGCCCCAATAAAGTCCCAAAGGGTGTAGAAAACATACACTTCTTAATGTTGAGGGATATCCTCAACTGCCTACACGTTTCAAACATTAATCTCAAGTTGTGAAAATGGTCCTTAACTAGACCATATACTATCCAATCATCCAAGTAAACTTGAAGAAACTTATGAATAGTCCTGGAATGCTTGCACCACTATGCGTGAAAATATAGCAGGCACATTTTTCAACCCAAAGGGCATGACTGTATATGCGAAACTTCCCCACTTGGTGGCAAAATTTGTCTTCTCCTAGTTTTCCTTTGGAATCTAGACTTGGTGGTATCATGAAAATCCATCCATAAAGGAATAAATATGGTGCCTAGTGACTTCTTCCAGAATCTCTTCAGTGAAGGGGGTTTGAAATGGATCAACGACACAAATTGCATTCAATTCCCTATAATCCACACAAATTCTAATCCACCCATCCTTCTTGATGCTAATTACCATCAGACTTATCCATTCTGATTCTTCTACTGCTTCAATGATCCTAGAAGCTATCATCTTATCTATCTCCTCCTTAACCTTCACGTGTAAGTTGGGATTCATCCGATAGGGCATTTTTATAACCGGGCGCACACCTTCCTTTAGTTTTATCCTCATCTCCCCCAAGGAATGGTGGATGCCTTTTAACTCATGGTACCCACATGGAAATAAATCCTCAAATTCACACAACAAATCAATGATATTTGATACTTACTTTTCCATCCAATAGTCCCCAATAATAGCTTCCTTAGGTTCTTCTCTTGAACTAATGTTAACCTTATTTGTCTTTGAAGGCTCATGGTAGGCACACATGCGAGCATCTGCACTTCCCACCACTTCACGCTTCCCCATAGAATGGTTAACATTTAAACTCTCTGACTCCTCTACATCAATCACATATACTAACTTTACCTTTTCCTTTTCCAAACACGTGAACTCAAGCTAGGATTCTTCTGTTTCTTCAATATCTTCGAGGCACACCTCTAATCCTGGTTCACCTAATAGTTCCAACAACCTATCTTCCATTCTAGAACTATCCCCCATTGTAAAGCACTTGATACCTTACAAGGCCTTATCAACCGATGGTTTGGTACTCCGATACTCAAAGGCTTGAATAAGATCAACCGCAAGCTCTTGCCAATTCCTTGTTTGGCGGCATGTCTCCGAATGAATGTACCATGCATGCACATAACCCTGCAGTGTAGAATACAACTTGTGCACCCAAAGGGATGGTGGTAGGGCTTCCACGCCTTCTCTCCAGACCCGTTCACACTCCTGTATATGGAAAGAGGTGGGCTACTTCCCATGGTACTCCTTGATGATGGTGGGTATATTACTTCTAGAAAATATGACAGAGAGAGAAATTATTACCTTGTGCCATTCTAAAAGGCTCTCCTAATGTGTGGTCCACCAACGAGATGCTGTGCCAAGCAATATATAACTCAACATCCCTCTTCGCTCCTTTTTTTTCCACTAAGCTTCTATCTCATGCAAAAAGACCTCAAGGAAGGCTCCTCCGAAGTACTTGGGCAGTTATTTCCCCCCAAGGTGCTGAACCATGCGTGCCTTAGTTACCTTGGTCACCGATCCTCTCAACTACCATCCCATTAATTCTTAAGTCCTATGTGCCTAATTATCACATGCCAGGTTGGTGGTATCACTTACTGATTAAGCACACATAAATCTTGTCCAAAACCTCTTCCCCAATGGTTCAATATAGGGCACTAACTTCCCATCAACTAGGGGTATAATGACCCACTCCTCTTTGTTCTCAAAATTTATGTACCCTTTTTTGAACCAGAGGTCCGCATTGTTCTTGTAACACCAAGGATGCCCAAGCAGTGTTGGGAAATTGTCTACCTCGGCAACTACCAAGACTTTGAAGTCCCCACTAAACTTGGCTCCATGGATAGTAATAGCTTCATCCTTGAAGACACCAATGGGCATTTCCTTAGTCTTGTTTGCCATAAACAACACATTTGAAGATGGCTGTAACATAGGTCTCCCCATCTGATGCCATGCATCCAAAGTCAAAACATTAACCTCTACACCAGTGTCAATGAGTATATTGCTGAGGAGCCATCCATCCATAACTACATTCAATATAATCTCCTTGTCATAGTCAAGGTTGTGAGGGGGAAGGTTTGTGTGTAAGACCTACCTTTCGCACTCTTCTCCGGCGTGTGGTACCTTATTTCTCAACAAGGATCCTAGCAAAGGAATGATTTTCTCCTACCTTAGCATTTTTCACACCTCCTTGACCTCATCCAAGTCATCTTTCTATGCCTCAATCCTCCTTCCTTGTTCCTCCCTCCTGGATTTATCCTTTAGACATTGGATCTCCCCATTGCAAGCTTTGAATAACATCCATGGTGTCTTGATATATCTCCTTCTGATGTGTGGGGTCTAGGTACTTTCCATGAATGACCTCCTCTCTCAAAACAAAGCTCTTCTATCTTGGCATCTCTCTTATGCATGTGACTTCTGCCCTTGTTGTTACCAAAATAGGCTCTAAACCTTTATCCCGTGTTACCCGAGGCATCCATTATATGTCTGCCTTCTTGATACTGACCATCACATCACCTTTGTCCTTCTGGTGCTGCTGATTCATATGCTCATATAACTCTGGGAACTCATATTTATGCTTATTTCCACACCAAGAGCACTGCAACAAGTCTGGGTGCTCACGCTTGTAATGTTTTGTAGATCCACAGTTGAAACATGTCCCTCATGGGAACTCACTCCTTCCTCTGTGGTTACCTTGTCCACAGAATCCTCCTTGAAAACCTTTTCCTCGCGTGCCTCTATCTGCACCTTCCTTATAACAGTGATCATCATTCTTAGAACTACTGGCAATATCAGTTTGGCACACCCCATGATCATGGCCTCATGTATCTAATCAATGAGCCTATAATCTTTAGTATCATGGGTCGTGGAGGTGTAAATCTTACAATAACAGGATACATTGTTTCTGATCACGTGTTGTAGCAAGGGACATCTACTGGCATCATGGTCCCCATGAAAGATTTCACAATCTAATGTTACAGTATGTACCACCCTTTGGGGGCAATTATCCTTAATGTTCCCCTCTATCTCACAATCTGTGCACCATAAACCACTACGAATCTCATGAACCAAGTTCGTAGATAGCTTTTCCAAATTTTTAGCCATAGCAATAATCTGAGCCTCCAAGAACGGGCTAACGCCAGTATCAATAATACCAACGGCTTCGGTGTGCAAGGCAGCCTCCAATGCTTCGCGTGGGTCTGTGAAAGTCTTATGAGATAGGGCCCTTCTAAAAGGGGTGATCAATCCTCTAACAAACCACTGTGCATGCTGAGAAGGATGTATATCATATGATAATTTAGACAAGAGAGTATTAAAGCATGCATCATACTCCCACACATTCTCTATCATTCCTTGCTGTATCTCCTTCAAAGTGCTAATGCTTTTTGGCTTGAACTCAGGGATGTGGAACTCTGCCAGGAATGTATTCTTTAAGGTGGTGTAATCCACCACTGTTTGATGATGATCATACTTTTCTATACCAGATATGTGTGCATCCTTGCAACGTGGTTGCAAATTGACTAGCCTTTCATTATGGGGTTGTAATACCTTTCGCGCACCATAGCAATTCACACTTGTGAACATGTTCCACAACATCCTCAATGCCCATGTATTCTGGTAAGTGCAGAGACATTTCAAAGAAAAATTGAGGTGGTGGCTGGGGTCCTTGTCCTAAACTAGAGCCTTGGTTCCCTCCAGTGTTTCCCCCGCCTGATCCACTAGGTCCACTGGGTCTTGTACCTCCAGAGCCACCAGATCCACCAGGACCACTAGGTCCAATAAGGCCTGTAGGAGTTATGCCAAGTGCTCCCGTGGTCCTAATAAACTGTGTGCCAACTGTCTATGATGGTACCCCACCACCACTACTTTGTCCCACGCCACTCCCTGGTGTGAGACCAAAAGTTTGTATGCTTACCCCTTGTCCAAAAATCCTCCAAATACTAGAATATGTGCAGCCATAGAAAAAGGGAATGCAAAATTTTATCTCTTAGGTGTGCATCTATTTCATCCACTAGTTTCAACTGGATCAATACTTCTTCTTGGTTCGGAAAAACCAAGCACCAGGGCTCAGTCACTGGGTGGATTTAGATATGTGCCAACGACTCTCCTTTCTCCATGTGACAAACTCTCACCAGAAGCCGAAGGGATCTCCCTCACGCACTGGCCAAGATGGGGTAGCACAGACTGCTCAGGCTCCACATCCTCTGCGTGAACCTCAATTCCTTCCCACAACATTTGTCTCCATAGATCTATCACACTAGTGGCTTCGCATCGTCTAGTAATCTCCCTTTCACGTGCTTCGCCATACTTGAGCCATCTTTCTTCCCTCTCCTTTTCTATCGTATCATCTGCCATCTTCCTCCACCTGATCTTCCTTACCTAGTGCTCAGAATGGTTTATCCGACCATTGGGAGTGCTTCTAGACTCATGGTAACCATCAATATCTTCATATCTAGAGGGATAACATGTAGAAATGATCCCCTAGGTTCTCATAGAAACTCGAACTCAGCAACCTCTAGACAATAATTCATGGAAATGGAATATTCTAGAGTGTAGCTAGCTAGTATTCCTCCCCACTAGTGATCTACAACATGGGTCCATGTCATATCTACATCCTGCAACCTTTGTTAGTATTCTTTGGTCCATATCTGTGATCCACAATGCCAACTTGATCTAGATGCATAGGCTGAAAGCCACCCAAATAAATCTACTGGGAAGCAGGAAAAAAAGGTCTCATATAGATCATGGTAGAGATTCTCCTCTACCCATCTACGTGTATCAAACTCAGGTCTAGTGCTGAATCTCTAGGTAAATTCATCCTCTGTGCTCTTGAACCATGATTCAACATTTTCCAATGTCAACCGATCTGTCATTACTCTTTACACAGATCATGATGCATGCTATATCCCACTACAAATTTGAAAAGAGGGTCCTGGTAATGGAACCAAGATGTAGTCAATTTTACTCCCATTATAAGAGGAAGGAATCCTATGCACGTCGGCCTATCACCCAGAAAAAGCTAAGTCCTCACCCGAGGCACGTGCGGGTGCCGAGTCTCTCTTTTATGTGATTTTTTTGTGGGAAGCATTCATCAATGATTAGTATCAGATTATTCAGGAAATAAGTTTAGACATACAAAGATTACAGGGCTCAGGAAGACCTTCAGATCCTTGTAGTTTCTTTAGACTGTGTGTTTTAAAAGAATCCATAACACATAATATAACAGAAGGAAAGCTACAACCATTCATTCATAGCATGAAAAAGAAAGATAACCTCTATGAATGAAATATACATGAAACCACTGATATTCATATCTAATTGTAATAAGTAACCTCATTGTATTCATTGGTTCATTACAAAGAGCCATAGATGGCAGACTGTAGTCATGCACATCACTAGGCTTGTATAACTACACAAAAAAAGAAAAGAAATTACAATGTTGAGCTCAATACATCAGAGCCCCACTTGTAGTAATCTTGCAGAGCTCTACCCATGTTATCTCTCTCTGTGTGTATCTCTCCTATCTTCTCCTCTTAGGTCTCCATCTCTATCTCCTCACCTTTCTTGGTCTGCAGGAACTTGTATTTATCACCTTCCTGTACTACCAACTCACCTTGCCGCACCCTCAGATCCATCACCAAGTGTTGAATGTGGTCCTTCAGAGAGCATGTTTCCTCAGGCTTGATCTCTCCACTCCATCTTATGATGGTCTTCTAGAAGATTCCTTTGCTAGCATGCTCTTTCTTGGGCCACCTATTGCCAGGATAGCATGTTATCCATGTGCAACCGATCACGCTTTTCACGTGTTCTACCTTTTTTTCTTGAATCGGCTAAATCCTGGACCTCCTTTCGTGTGTCGCACGCTATATGCTTCTTTGAGCCTTTTCTCTTGCACACTTTTGCCTTGCACACCATCCTGTAACTAGGGTCCCATGTGCCCACGCACCTTCATACTTAGTCAATATTTCAGGAGCCCAACACCATTTGCAAGAACCTTAAACTAGGCATACACGCTAAAACCATGGTGCACACACCTTCAAAACTGTCGTTTTCTTTACATAGGGTAGCATAAGTACACAAATCCTAGTGCAGGCACCCAAATCCTAGTGCAGGCACACAAATCCTAGTGCATGCATCATTAACAATCTTTTGGAGGCCATAACGTTTTCTCTTGAACTCGAAACAACTCTATTTTTATTGTGTTGGAAAGGTATTGAAGAGAAATCCACAATAGAAACATAATTTTGGGGTTTTGAGTTACCCAAAATTTAATGTTTTCATTTTTAGTAAGGTACTCATTTCTAACACGTCTAAATTCTTTGCAAAATTTGGTCTTTGATGTTCTAACACCTTGCAAGGTTTATTTAAGACTAATTTCTATTTTGTATAGTATATTTGAAGATACTTTATGATAATTTTGCTTGATTAAAGTTAATGAATGTTGCATTTTTGTTTAGGAGGCTAGGATCATGTATGCTCTTCCCTCGTGCCTTTTAGGTGATCTTGGGAATTAAAAATGATTCTACACCTTGTCTATTATTTAGAAAACATCTAATTTAACTTAATGTTTGTTCTTAAAAGGATGAATGTCAAAGCTGGTTAAAATGAAAAAATATTGCATTTTAACGAACTGTTTTCCATTTTTAATTTCATAGTTGGATTGTATGTCATGTATGCTCTTCTCTTGCATCCTAGGATGATCTTGAGAATCAGAAACAAAGTTTTATCCTCTTTTTGGAAAATTACTAATTCGTCGTGCAGAACCAAAAATGCTTGTCAAATAAAAGGTGGCTTTGAAACAAAATTAAACCACTAATAAAATTTCCGTGTAGGTTTCCAAAAGGAGTTCAAGAAAACCAAATCCAATTTAAAAAGATAAAACACCATAATTAACACACTATTTTTAAAGTTTTGGATAAGGGTACGTCCCGTCTGCTTAAAACTAGGACATAACCCCTTGGAATAAGCCTTAAGCTACGATAATGGGGGTGGTCCTAAGAACCCCAAAGTAGTCCATATAAGAGGGAACCTTGTGGATGAATCGGGAAGTGCTCCGCATAACCTACTTGACTAATTTTTCCTTGTGAGTTAGCATTACCGGTTGTCCGTATGACGACCCCAATGAGAGTACACGATGGATGCACTTATTGCCCATTGTGCTTGAACAAGGTAAAGTAAAGCTGAGATAATATCAAATTAGTCATTGCAAATTTTTGGGTAAATCGAGCTCACTTAAGACAACTTTGTAACACCTAGTTGAGAGAACCACCTAGGAAGATATCTTTGACTAGGAGCCAACTTTGACCATTTCAAAACGGTTTTGAGTTGTGAGCCATTGTTCATCACGAAACATGTGAAGCGTTAATTTTTCTTAGTTTTTCACTTGCCTAAAGGTGAGGTGAAACTCTTCCGAAGAGAGGGATAAATTTTCAACCCCAATTGATGTACTTTCTTCACTTTCTTTTGACACTTTGTTGATCAAAATAAGAGTGAATACCTTTTTGTATCAATTGATTTTTTTGCCACTTTTTTTTTTTCTGTTTACACCCATCCATGTTTGTAGCTGGGTTGTTAAACATCTAAAGTGTGTAGAGATGTTTTCATATCATTGGTATCCTTTTTGATCTTGATACCCAAGTCAATATTTTCATCATATTTAGGCTTGATTCATCACCTTGAACTTCCTTGAAAAGGTTACCTTGTTTATATCGTATCACTACAATTTTGGTATTTACATCTTATTTCTTGTAAAATTGACCTAAATATCTGCATTGTAAGGTTACGCTATACACATTTTAACAATTCTTAGTTATACTATAAGATTTTAGTTTGATTCCATTACTACCTTGATTTTGGAAAGTGCTACGTATTACCACTTGTGTGTGTTATATCAATATCATCTTGATATCAATACCTTAGTTTCTCGCAAAGTTTGGTTAACATATCTTGGTGACATTGTTGTGTCACTCACAATCGTAACTCAAACTTTTTGAGATATAGGTATTAATTGAATTTGGGATTGCTTCTCATATACCTTTTTTGGAGGTCACATTAACTTCTTGTTATTACTTACGGCTTGTTCATGTATTTGAACTTGACATAAGTAGGGACATTTTGTTAATCATCATATGACATCAACTACCTTTTCAAATAAAAATTTAGGGATTACTCCACTTGATTGATTGGTTTAAAAAAAACTTTGTGTGATTGTGTCTCATTTGTCACATTGAAATATCCATTTCTAATAATCACTTTGATCCATTAATTATTTATCATTCATTATTTTTTTGGTCATTAATTTGGCTTTGTGTTTTGAACTTGCATAATTGTTCCTCATGTTTATCAATCTTATAAATTCATTTCTAGGACAATCTTTTGGGTCTTCGATACTCTTGATCTTCTTGTTTTTGCCTGAGTTCACGATCATTTTTAAACACATATTTCAAACCTTGGAAAAAACATTCAATCAATTTTTGCATCAATTGAACATTGGAAATCTTTCCTTTGTATCCTTTATGTCACTAAAATTTTGATCAATCCTTTGATATTTACACCTCCATTCCTTGTTGGGTTATAAATCTTGAGTCCTCATGATGTATGTTTTCCTTAGCTTCCCTTTTGGAAAATCACACAAGCATTGCCATCTTTATGAAATGTCTAGTTGGTTGTCATTATGCTACCCAAATCAATATGAAACTTTAATCACTTTGAAGAAGTTTGATCATATAATTTAGGTCTATACTTTTAAACCCAACACATGCCAACAATTACTGATTATCGCAAGGTCCCTTATACATAAAAACATAAGGAATCAAAGTTTCGGGGTACAAATAAAAAGACACCCATCATGAACAAACCTCATTTGGTTCTTCGTGCTAGAGAACCCATTTGGCTAACCAGTTCCTCACCTTCATATCATAGTAAGTGGTATGGTTTAGACACTTCTGATCCAATTTATTATTTGGGTTCCCCACACTCTTCTTCTAATTCTAATCTAAACATTTCCTCTTCTTTTGAGGATTCCAATCCAAATATTTCCTATGAATCTTCTGATTATTTGGATCCAAACTACTATTCAGATTCATCTAATTTGACTCCTAAGTCGCGGTCCCCCCTTCTTTGTAGGACCTATATTATCAATCACCTAAACAAAATTCTCCTCTAAAGATTTGTGTTGCCACAAATTTTCTTCATCATTCATCTAATGTGACTCCTATGTTGTGGTCCTCCCTATCTTTGCAGGACCCTCTTCATCATAAATTTAATACAACTCCTACGCTGTGGTCCTACCTTTATTTGTAAGACCCCTTTTATCATTCACCTCAACTACGTCTTCTTCCTTTGAAGATACATGTAAATCAAAATTCCTCCAATCAAACATCTAATATATTTCTTGAATCACGGTCCTCTCTTTATTCATAGGACCCTTTTTATTATTCATCTAATGTGATTCTTGAATCACAGTCCTCCCCTTTTTCGCGTGACCTTATTCATTAATCACCCCCATGAAGTATTCCTTATTTGAAGATTCGTGTCACTCAAAGTCCTTCTAGTCAAACGTCTAAACTAACGCATGCATCACAATCTGTAAACTTTGGACTTAATCCTACTAGTTTATAGACAATAGACCATTGTATAGGTAAGTCAACACCACCTTATTCTACTTCTGAGACATCTAGCTCCACATTTTCTTCATATCTCATGTCATCTTATTCTATCAATCATCATAAAAAATCTTCTAAGTATTCCACACCAAGTGAACATATTTCTTCCAATCAACCCTTGGTGGTTGATCAACAACTCATACCGATTGATCTCTTTCAGAATGAAGAAATAATTAGGGAATTTATAGGGGCATATGAAGATATTCCTTTAGCAGATTATGAGAAAGGATTCTCTTTAGAATTTGATGTGTCTACATATTATGAGGAAACAGTTGATTCCTTTTATCAAGAAATGGAGGAAGAGCCTCAGATCATGCAAATTTATCCTCCTCTTATTCTTCCATCTTCACATTCTATATTATGTGAGGAAACTCCAATTTCTTGTATTGATCCATGGCCTATCTTCTCATCACCCAATCACTCTTTGTCTATCATAATTATTCAATCACAATCTCTTATGGGGTCAACGCCAAGTATCCCTTCATCTTCATCTAGGTGTGGGTCGCCTTCTAGTATCCCTCCCTCTGCTATTTGTGGGACATTTTTGAGTAGTCCACTATATTCTATTCTTGGGGCATGTCCCACTAGCCCCTTGTCTTCTATGTATGGATCACCCCTAGGTAGTCGATCATCTTCTATTCTTGGGCCACATCCTAGTAGCTCATCATATTACATCTATGGGTCACATCCTAGTAGCCCTTCTTCTTCTATTCTTGGGCCACATCTTAGTAACCCTTCATCTAATATCAATGAATCACCTCCTGGTAGCCCATCTTATTAAATCCTTGGACCGTATCCTTTTCATCCATCACATTATTCTTCTACCAAAGATTGTGGAAAGCCCACCACCTTTCCTCTCATCAATTCTAAACATCCACGTTCTTCTTTCACTTCTTAGGATTAGATAAGTTAAGCATTATATTATAAGAAATAAAGACATGTTCTTTATAAAGCTAAGATCAAAACTCCGAAGAGCTCCAAATATCCCAACAACTCAAATGATTATAAAATTCAAAATCAAACACGATTCCAAAATGCACACCAATGTACCCATCAAGTATGGTACAAAGTGCAAAAACCTATGGATAGGGAAATCAAAATCCCACATATGAAACCCATGTTTCAAAACAAATCACAGTCATTTGTTGAGTGTGAACTCACCACGATCATCGAGATCGGGGATAATATCACTCTTGATAAATAAACACACTTATTCTCCCTTATCAAGGAAGTCACACACATATTTGTGGGATACTATCATGCAAATTGACATTGTTGGTCCCAAATTTCAAAAAATCATAAAATAGTTCAAAAATACAAACAAAATGAGAAAACATTAAAAAATTACAAAAAAAATCAAAGGTACAAAGATCAAACATTGCAATCGGGTATTGCATACACATGGATGTTATTTCTTCCCTTTATTTCATATTCATCTACAATTCATCTACCATTTTCATCCCTTCGATGTTATCATGGTTAGCCTATTCACATGCTTTTTGTGACATTTATCTCTATGGTATCCATTTGAACTCGGTCTTTCATAACCTTAGTAAATTAAATAACGATTGGCCTCTTAGAGATCCTATCACCATCTAAATATAATAAACTTATTGGGAAGAATTTTTGGGCGTATTTTTTAACACTAGCCAATGTCATCATCAAAATCATTTCCACATCCTTCCATCAAGCTATCAGTTGTTCTTAAACCCTTATCAAACAAGAGAGATGAAATAAGTTTTTAGAAAGAAAAAGAATCAAAATCAATCAATCAAAAAGCAAAAGCTAAAAGTAAAAGAAAATTGATATATAACTCTCTCTTGGGGCATTTCCAATAACCTCTACTAGGGCTATGGATGCCTGACTGGTAGTAGAGCAATTTTTTTGATTAGAATAAAATGCATCTCCGTTGGGGCTATGGATGCCTAAATGACAAAGGAGCAATGTAAAACTCTCCTTCCACAATCCATTCACAAATAACCTTTCGACCAAAATCATTCCTACACATTGACTAGTATCTTCACTTGCTATATATCAAATCTTTCCTTCAAGAGGTAACTAATTTCCATGTGCACACATGAGATCTCGATGAGAAAACAAGATTAGTATGCTATCAAGTGTTACTTTTTGGACCTTGTTCAAATTCTTTCTTTAACGCATATCTTGTCTCATGATTTGTGCCTTGGGCTAATCAATTTTTCATTGAACACGTTCTAAATATTTTCATAGAATCCTTTGTTCTTCAGAATCATTTAGAACATCCATGTGTATCAGATGTCCTATTTTCCATGTTTGCAGTAACCTTTGTCCCCCTGTAATAAATCAAATTTCTACTTCTTTTCTCTCATGTGTTTCTTGGCCAACTTATGCTGGGGGCATCCTTGATCCCTCAGGATTGAACCTATTTTATATTGGCCTTGATCCCCCTTCTATCTGTGAAGATTTTGTCTTTGAATACTCCCACCTAATCGTTAGGGTATATCTCATCTTCACTTTCTCGTATGCATGGCATTCTTCCCTTGTACATCCCATCTATCACTGGGGGCATCCACACTTCTTTGTCTTCCTATACATAGCTTCAAAAAACTTATAGAAATTCAAAAAACATTCAAATATATTTTGAGAAAACTGAAAAACAATATAAATATTCTTACAAAACATCACTCTTTGGTTCTCACCTAAGCTTGTGTGTGTCTCGTGGATCATATCGATCTACCTCCATCAATAAATTTTGTTTGCTTAGTATGTTTGTACTCTAGGGCACATTGATTTGATTGGTACTATTTCATAGTACATAATTTCTTTTCATAGGACCCAAGTGTCCTCCGTTATTCACCTTGCATGTATCCTTGCTTCGGGCACCATATTTTAACTCTTTTCATTAATATGCATAGGTCAAAATCAAATCTTGATAACAAAAACATTACATTATGTTTCTCTATTAGGTTAGCTTGTTTACTTTCTCGTATTGCATTGCATTATGTATGTTGCATGGAGTTAGACATCTTTTACTTTCTCATATTGCATTGCATTTTGTATGTTGCATGGAGTTGGTGTTTTTAGCAATGGAAAATTGTTTGAGGTATGAATTTCATGTCATTATACTTACATTTTTAATAAGGACCGGTGACATAGATCTTTACCAATATGATGACAATAAAGTTGTTTCAATCCAATGGATGAAATCTTTCTCTTTTCCATTCATCTTCATTCCTCTTCTACATCATTCTCCTATCAACACTATTCTTCTTATTCACTTGAGGCATGTTGCTCTTGATCATTCTTTCATCCTTTCTCTCACCTTTTGTGATTGTTGATTGCCTTCTTTCATCACCCCATCAAAAATCGAGGGGGCATCTCTTACTTCTACTAATTTTTCTTCTACTCTTTCAAAATTATCTATCTACTATCTTTGAAGTGGCATCACTTACACCACCCCAAAGAGGGGAAAATGTAGACACCTATAATTTATCTTAAGCAATTTAAATACTGGAATTGCACTAATTATACCCTTTCCCGCAAATTGGAAACATATCATCAATAGTTCTCATCATTCTCCTATCAACACTATTATTCTTATTCACCTAGGGTATCATGCTCCTGCCCATTCTTCTATTTCCTTTCTCTCAATTTTTTATTATTGATCACCTTCTCTCATTTACATCGACACTCGAGGGGGCATCTCTCACTTCTAATAATTTTTCTTCTACGTCTTAAAAATTTATCTGTCTACTATATTTGAAGTGACGTTACTTACGTCACCCCAAAGAGGGGAAAATGTAGACACCTATAATTTAACATGAGCAATTTAAATACTTAAATTTCACTAATTATCCTCTTTCCCGTAAGTTGACGACATATCACCAATATAGCACACTTCATCTTCTATCATCGTTAATTAGCTACATTACGCTAATTAATTAACCCTTCCATCCAACAAATAAACCAATTGATGACCTTTCGTTATTTAATCCCCCTTTCTATCTAGATTTATTAATTATTATTAATTAATTAGATTTCTCTTCCATTAAATCAATAAATCATCATTTATTGGATTAAATCCCTCTCATAGTCTAATTCATGCTAATTATTCCTCTAAAAAGATTTTATAAGCTTACACATCTATTACTTAATCCCTTTGATTAATTAATAAATCACCTCAAATCCCATGGGTCACTAAAGGACAAACTAAACTCTCCTAAGGTTGACTCAACCCTTTCTAAACCTCTCTTATCCAAAACTAACCCAACCTCTCCATTTATCCCACATGAAGGAGGATGTAGAGATTCTTATATCCATTGGGCTATATAAAGATGCCTCCTCCTACCTTTACACTTACACCTTTACATTCCTATATGAGTATAAAGCCTAAGCTATAGCCATTTTTTCATCTTGGAGTATTCTTCATTGGAGAAGCTAGCTACTTTCATTTTTTGTATTCATTCATCCAAGTTTTGAAGTCATATGGGGATATGTCAAATGGTCTTGTAACCATGGATTGACAAGACTTCATTCTTGAAAACCTTGGGATTCAACCATACAATCAATTCTTTGATTGCTAAGGATCTAAATAGGTTGATTTCATTTTGATTACCATTCAATAGAGACAAAGATTAATAGATTAACATGTTAGTTTGAATATTTGTTCATGTTTTAATGAAAGGATGTTAGTAGATTAGTCTTTCTTAAGCTCTAAGCATGATGGTGCATTGAGTTTGATTTAGCTTTGTTGTAGGACTACTAGGTGTTAGTTCTAATTCTTTTTGCATTGCCAACAAATACATGCACACACCTCCAAACTTATAAAGCGTGAAATATGGAAATAATTTCTAAATCGTGGGGAGCATAGTTCAACTCACGTACCTTGAATTTTATGCTCTTGTATGTAATCACATGATCATTTTGTAGAAGTATTCTACCCAAACATTCACCAGGGGCATTTATTACCACAGTGAAGCTTCCGTTGGGATCTGAAACCTTTAAAATAGGTGTCATAGTTGATTTATCTTTCAAAAATTTAAACACATTCTTGAATTTATTTGACCAAATAAATCTCTTATACTTTTTCTACAGTGAATTTATTGGAGCAACAACTTTAGAGAAGTCTTTTACAAATTTTCTATAATAACCATCCCCATGAAGCTTCTAACTTCATGAATGTTCTTAGGAGTTGACTATTATATTATGGCCTCAATTTTTGATGGATCAATAGATATTACTTCCTTATTTATTATGTGTCCAAGGTATTGCACTTCATTATGATAGAATGCACATTTAGAAATATTTCCATATCATTTTCTATTTCTAATTATGCCCAACACTATTCTCAAGTGCTCATTATGTTCTTCCATATTTTTTGGAATAGAGTAGGATGTTATCCAAGAAAACCAACAAAAACTTGTCTAAGTATTATTAAAAAATGTTATTTATTAATTTTATGATTGCAACAGGTGCATTTGTGAGTCCAATGGTAATACTGTGAACTCATAGTGGCCATATCTTTTCTTAGAAGTAGTCTTGTGTATGTCTTCATCTTTTATTTTCAATTAATGGTAACCTGATCATAAATTAATCTTGGAATAGAATGATGCATCTTGCATATGATCAAATAGATCATCGATCCTTGGAAAAGGATATCTATTATTTATTTTGGATTTGTTATGCATGCAGTAGTCAATGCATAACCTTTACATGACACCTTTCTTTTTGACAAAGATGACCGGTGCTCCCCAAGGAGAAACACTTAGTCTAGTCAATCCTTTGGATAAAAACTCATGCAATTTTCCTTAAGTTCTACTATTTTAGTTGTAGTCATTCGGTAAGGCACCTTAGAAATAGGTTATGTTCCAGGATTGATATCGATTGTGAAATCAAATTGATCCCTCTAAGGAAGTCTAGGTAAAATTCCTTTGGAAAGACATCACTTTACTCTTGTAATAGTGGATAGTATTTTAAGGAATTATTATCTTCCTCGTTAAAATATTATATTTTTATTGCGTATAACATGTGCCTTTGTTATTATCCTTTTTGAGCTGTATTGTAGAGATCTACCTTACTTTTATGTTCCTTTTTATGCCTTATATGAATGTTGTTTTCTGCAGGTCATCCAAGTATTTTATTTGTTTTTCAAAACACTTCACATTTACCTTATGTTGAGATAGCTAGTTTACACCTATAATTACTTTGTAAGAACCTAAAGGACTATGTAAAGGTCTAATTATATGGTAAAGCTAGGCATATCAAATGCTACATCAAACAAACATTGGTTTACTGTGTGGGAAACATTGTTCCCGTATTGCACAGACCATGCTTTTTTCATATAACCAACTTTAATTTTTATTTTTTTAGCTAAATTATTTGAAATGAAACATTTAGTAGAAATATAACAAAGAATAGTTACTAGTAGTCCATATAACTTACCTGGTACTTAGATAGGTGTGACTTATTTTCCATCTTTCTGATTTGCTACTACAACATGAAGTGTTTTCTATGGGTTGTTATCTTTGTTCTTCAAAGGAAATTTTTTTACGTAGTGATCTCCACCACACTTAAATCATCCAGAAAATGGTCCTTTTATTTTATTTTTATTATCATTAGTTGATGTAATATTTTGACTAATTTTCTTAAAATTTACAGTAGGGTTTGTTGTTGTATTTTTATTTCCATTTTTGGCCTTATTTCCAACCTTTTTCCACTAGTGCAAGTGGTGAAGGTGAACTAAAATTTTTCTTTCCTTTCTCATCTCTGTGAGTAGATATACCTTGCACCTTCTGCTCTTTCTGAATGGCCTTTTCAAATATCACTTCCTTGGTTGAAGGACCATGTACATCCACTTCCCCACCTATAATAGGATTAAGTCCCATGATAAACTTGTGTATATAGAAGTTCTCATCAGTTTGATACTGTGGAACATATTTAAATAGTTTTGTAAAATTTTCCCTATATTCCATTACAGTCATCTTGCCTTGTACTAAAGTTTAGAATTCATACATTTTCTGGTCATAATGTAGATGTGGTAACCAATGCTTTGTGAAATAGAATTTGAATTGATCACATGTTATATTGGCTGGAAAAAATCCCAATTCAACCTTTTGGATATCCCACCATGAGGAAGCCTTTTTTGAGAGTTGATAAACACCCCAAAAAACCTTAATTTATTAAAAAAAGTTTCTGATTGTAAAACATTTCTCCATCTCACTAAGCCAATTCTCATCTCCATAACCTAGAGTTATCCCATCAAATTTAGGAATACTGATACGTTTGATGTCATTTGACAGTTCCACTTCCAAATGGGATATTTTTTTTCAATTTGGTTAGTATTTACAGCATTAGGATTTTCAACATTAACATTATTATTAACATCATTAGGATCTACTATAATAGGATGACCTTGAGGTTGCACACTGCTGTCAATTTTAGTGCTACTATCCTCAATCAATATCTAATGTTTAAGGACATCTATAAAATTATGAGTTTCTTACATGAAAACAAGTATCTCTTCCAAGTTTTGGGATGTTGCTGCTTCAGCTCTTGTATCCTGGTTGTTTACAAAATTTCCTCTTATTCTAACCATTTTGTTATGTTAGAAAAGAATACTTTTTTTTTGTGTTAGTGTAAGGAACCATTACGTCCAAAAGATGCAAACATTTAGCTCTAATGCCAAAATATAACACCCATGTTATAATTACTTCCAAATTAAGGGATTTTTTCTTTTTAAATTAACCCCTTAATCCCATTAAATGCCTTCAATGATTTTAACTAGTAGAAGTTATAATCTAGTATGAAATATAGTTTATGAAGAAGACTATGAAAAATGTGAAACATGAGGATCATGTAGGATAACACAAACATTGACCGAGTTTCACTCCAGAAGTGTGATGAGGTTTCATGAAGGAGCGAGCATCAACCATGAAAATGTGCATACAAGGATTTGAAAGGGGAAAATCTCATCAACTCCTCATAGATATGAAAAAGGTAAGAGGTACAAATAAGGGGTGTTGTGTTAACCCCAATTCCTGTAATCATACCTCCTCAAGTGGAGAAGGGGAGTTACATTTCAGAAATGAAATTAACTCCCATATGATGCACTGATACATAATGACGCTTAAGGAATTTAATGATGACCCTATCATAACCCCTGTGACACCTAGACTTATGACCTCACCTAAGTGAAATGACTCGCCACGTGATTTGGAAAATGAATCAAACCAACACCCCCTTCATTGTAACTTAGGATGAGGTGGAAAGTTAGAAATGGGAAATGGGTCCTGACAATAAATCTTGATGAGGAACTCATGAACAACAAGGATCTTAAGTAATGGAGGAAAACTCAGTGGGAAAAAAATCCACCATAAGAGATAAAAACACTCTATAATATAAGAAATATGCCACAAATGGGTCCTGATAACCGAGGATCCTGATAAGGTACCCATATACAAAGGGGAAATCCCTCTGGAAGAAGAAGAAGAGAAAAGAAGGAGATAAGAGGAAATTAAAAGAATCCATAGACGGATCTGAACTCTACAACTCTAGGAAGTCTCCAAGAAGAGTGTTGATGATGTGGTCCTTGGAATTTGGACTGAAGAAGAACCACCCACACCAAAATGTGTGCCTACCCTTGGGAAGGAAAAATGGAGTACTAGAAGTCCACCCACTCCACAAAGGAATCTGAAGGAAACAATATGAATAAATCTAAATTTGGTCCACATAAATGTGACATAGGTCTATAAAATGACTGGATAATATCCAAACGTAATGCCACAAGTGTATAACTATTAGAGTGTAGAGAAAGAACATCTACTAAAAGGATTCCTGAGTGAAGTGAAGAAAATGCAACAACCCCCACAACAGAAATAGGATGGATAAGGAAGGGTGGATGAATGGTGGTCTCCTAAAAAGAGGAAGTGATAAGAGTCTTAGAAGGGGAACTCCCAATAATAGAGATGAAGCAATCCTCCTAAATACTTGTAGAAGGATTGGAAGTTCCTTGTACTATAGCACAAGTAAACACTGTGAAGAGATGATAAAGGTTTATTAAATACTCATCCCAAGAAGGGTGATAAAAAAATAGAAGAGTGATGTCAGACATGTATGAATCATCCATCGAAGGAAGAGGAGTGGAAAGAGCCTCACACACTAGAAGAGTAAAGGAGGAAAATGAAATGAGCTTATAAGGTTGGGAATAAGAATACTCAATGTTTTATGAGAAGGTAAGAGAGTCAACATACTCTAGAAAGGTGGGAGAAGGAGGAGAAGAGTCCTCAGTAACATTCTCATCATTAGAACTAAAAGTAAAATCCTTATCATCAGAGATGGAACCAAACAAGTCTTTATTAGTGGAACTATCATCACATGAGTCATAAGAGGAGACAAGCGTATCAGTAACAACAAAAATGTAAACATTATATGAAAGGTATCTAAACAAGGAATTAAATATGCTCTAGATGGTGTGGGGAGGATTTGAGTTTACCATGTGGAGGTAGAGGTGTCTGGTGATAGGTAACATCAAGTGACCAACAACATGGTCTCATGTGTTAAGATAGTCCTCAAGACGATAATGATCAGTTGGTGTAGGAACTGGACCTTGTAGAAAGTGTGAAAGATCCTCATAGGTAAAGTAGCATTCCATAAATCATGTCATGATGTGTAGTTATCTCTCCCAAGAAGAAGTTTTGGACGCTGTAAAGAGGTCCTACAATGCTCAAGTCTGGAAAGAGAATCCTCCATGATGCTGAAGAAAAAATTGCAAGGTGCACAAGAAGAAGGGTGTGTGTGGATACAAGAAAGGTGGTAAGATGTCAGAATCCATTGAGAATGCATCTACGTGTAATAAAACACCCAAGAAACAAAGATAACCCCATGTTTGTGCCACTTTATAAGTAGTGCATAATTACAATAAGGTGTGTTCATGCGACGTTTGATAATTAAACACTCAACTTGAAGTAGACAATGAATCAGGAAAGAGTGGAGGAAACAATGTTTCCTAGTAGGAAGAAAAGGAATGAAACCCAATCAAACAAAAAAGGGTAAAAAAACTTCTCAATGTGAGAAAAGGCATCTCACATCGCAAAAAAGAAGGTTCTCTTGCTACAAGGTTATGGTGGATGCACTTACAAGCCATAGGAAAAAGGATTATTATAAATAAACGAGTAGGAAAAGTGTCACTAAAAGCCCAATAACCCTATAGAGAGGCACAAAAAAGACACCCCCTTATACAATGATGAATTTTAATATTTTACCCTTAAATTTCTTTAACAATGTGAAAAAGGGAGAAAACCAGAAAAAATTCAAAAAGGGAGTGAAGGGGTACTAGGGCCCGAAGGAGGGTGAGTTGGAAGTAGCTCAAATGAGCTACTTAGTGAGATATCTTGGGATGGATGGTTGTAAAGCTTAGTGACTTAAAGCAGCTTAGTGGGAGAGCTAAGGATTGAGTTAGCTCGGTGAGTACACAAGGTGACTGAGGAGTATTTTTGTAAATTGGCCAAGTTAGGGAATGAGCTAGTGTGGGTAGCCATATTGGAGGTCACAGGTATGAATAAGAGGGATACGTCAAGGTTAGAGGTGTGTTGGATGTTGTGTGGAGTAAGAGAATGTGCCGAGTTAACACCAAGTAAGTCGGTGATTTTTAAGGTCGAGTTATTAAACAACGAGTTGAGGCAGTTTCTATTGGAAGTGCTGAGAAGTCCAAAGAAAATGCCAAGGTAGGTGGGGTAGCATGTCACAATTGGAAGAGTGATTATTGAGTCAAAGGTGTCTGTTGGAGCTAAGGAGGTCGGTGTAATGACCAAGTCGGGTAAGAACATGCACTGAGGAGGCAGTGGAGTCAGGGCGAATCGATATAATGCTCAGTGAAGAGTTGATCACAGGGGACTTGGTAAGGTCAAGGAGGAATACACATTTGAAGCATGAGGAGAATCCAAAACATGGAACATTAACATAGGACTAAGGGTGGTGGAAACATGGGTTCAACATGATGCACATGGAAAATGATGAAGGCTTGAACTAGGGTAGGTCGCAGCGAGAATTTAAAATCAAAGGTCAAGCTAAAGGAGAGGTTACATATGGAACTGGTGAAAATGCATGGAACCCTTGAGCAGGGAGTGAGGAGATCACTCAAATTCAAGTAAGAAAAGCACTAGTGCATAAGAAAATCAGGTTACAGAGCCAAAGAGAACCACGAGTGGTTGGATGCCAAAGAAAAAACCTGATGTAAAATGCACACACGTAGAGCCAAAAATGAATGCAGAATGAGTCAAAATTGAAGTAGACTGAGCTCTAAATATGTGAAGGATGAGTTGAAAAGGGTGAGATGGGGAAGTAAGACCAGTTCCAAGCTTGGCGAGATGGGGCTGAATTGGCCCTTAAAGACAACTTCACACTTCTAAAACTCTAAAAAATAACATCGAAGAAACTCATATCTGAAACCCAAACATACGAAAACACCTCCAGAATATGCATGCAAGACTTGTAAACCTAGAAAACTATAAAAACAAACCAAGAACCATGAAAAAACCTAAAAAATATTTCAAAACCTAAATTAATACAAGTAGAGCATGAATTTAATATCCATTATGATGCATACACATGAAACCAGAAAATCACAAATAAAAATCCAAGATAAACAGTAGACGGTGAGTAACACAGATCCCAATAATGTGCACTCTGACACCATGATGAATAATGTGAAAACATGAAGCATGAGGATCATGTGGGATAACACAAACATCGACTGAGTTACACTCCAACAACATGACGAGGTTCTATGGAGTGAACATCAACCATGAAAATGTGCATGTAAGGATTTAAAAGGGGACAATCTCATTAAATCCTCATAGATCTAAAAAAGGTAAGGGGTATAAATAAGGGGTGATGTATAACCCACCGTGCTTGTAATCATACCTAATTAAGTGGAGAAGGGGAGTTACATTCCAAAAATGGAAGTAACTCCCATATGACACATTGACATGTAACAAATTTGATGATGACCTTATCATAACCCTTGTGACACCTAGAACTATGACCTCACCTAAGTTAGATGACTCACCACTCAATTTGAAAAATGACTCACACCAAAATTTTACAATCCATTTGATAACAACATAACCATGTGCTGATGTAAAGGTCAATTACATCTATCTGATCCCCTTTATCATTACTCTATCTGAGTGTGCATAACATATATGCAATTAGTTATCCAATTCATTTAGTTTTGAGAACTAGTGTAGTTCGTAAGTGTCTACCTAAAAATAAAACAACTGAGTTTCATCTGGCATCTCACACTATTTGATAGGAACTCGGTGAATTGAAAGTGTATTCAGATAATACACTACTTAGGCCAAAGTTTTGAAGCTATACATTACATGCATAGTTTCATGAATGCACATAAGCTGAAAAAAACTTGTCCCATCACCACACAATTATCTCTACACAAGTATCTAGATCATGTCTTGTTAAATAAAAGTTTAAGTTATTGGATTAAGAAGGCATAGAATCTAGGTATCTCCTCTTAACTCGAGAGTACACTATCAGTCCCAACTTAGGACCCTATGGGAAAAATAATGACTACTTAATGAAATTCATCATTAAATAATTATTACCCTTCCCATAACCATCCTAAGGTGGCATAGATAGAGTTCAATCAAATGGATAGGTGGGACTTAGAGTCCATACTTTCAAAATAAACATTATCTTAATACAAGGTAGAATTCATTGTTTCAATGCTAAGTCAAGTTATACGTTTAACAACTAGATCTATAATAACTTTACTAGTTATTATCTTATGAAGTATATCAAACCGTAATGTTTCTATATAATTTTTCTTATTAGGAATATGTTTAATCCAACCATGTCCTTTCATTTTTGTAATGATCTAATCCCATTGTTTGTATCGTTAATTCCACATATTTGTTAACTAATGTTTGTGTATTTCTTTAAGAAAGAGATACAAAAATTTAAGTATTAAGACTAATTAAGTTTTATGATAATCATAAATGTATTAATCACATTATACTTATTATCATCCTAATTTATAGTTTATAGTATAATAATTTTTCTACATCAATATGTTAATCATAATATGTCAATGTTGTGAAGGTACAACTATTGTTATTGTAAGGATTTAAAGTTGCAATACATAATGGATTAATTATTTAACTAATCTCATTGCAACTATTTTTAAGATGAAATGTCAATATTTCATAAATTTGTTTCGCTGTCCATATCAACATTGTTTAATTAATCTCATTTATTTAAGCATATAAATGATGACATCATTCATATAGTTGCATAAAATTTTATGAGTTAATTTAGTATAATAATTTTTGTAAAGTACAATCATATGTTATAACAAGTACAAATTTTAAATCCATTTCAAGAGTATATACTACTGTTAAAACCAAATTATAATAATTATTACAACTCATACAAAGTTTATGGGTAATAATGTATTCATATAAACTCATTAATGATGAATCCTTAAAATATTACAATAATTTTAGATTGTTACAAATAGGAAAATTGCCTTATGAAAATATGTGAAATTGTGTTTCACTTTCCAATAAATACAACGATATGTAATTGGATATTCAAACATAATCAATATCTGAAATCAGATAAACACAATAGTCACATGATGAACATGTGTAAAAATAATCCAAATAGAAGTTCATAATAATTATTCCATCTTACAATTTGTAGGATAAAATTAAATAATATTCATGTCCAGTTCAAATAACTAGCATGGATTAACAAATCTCAATCATGTTGTTTAATTCTAAGTGATGAGTATAATAAGGTTAATGTTAACTAAAATTCATGTCTTTCACACACACACACACACACACACACCCACACACACACACACACACACACACACACACACACACACACACACACACACACACACACACACACACACACACACACACACACACACGCACGCTTGCGCGCGTGCGATATGAACCTATGAATAAACTATATTTTTATGGCAAACATCCATTTTAAATCCATATAAAGTATCTTATAACCTATTCTATCACTCACTTTATTAAATTCATCATTTTCGTAATCTAGGGAAGAATCACATTCATCCAACTAATAATAGAACCTCATGAAATCAACAATAACTTACCCTATGTTGAGCTTCTTTCTTTCAAGCATCATTAAAAAGTAAAAACGTTTTTTATTCCCAAATAATGATTGTCTATTATCTAAATCCTTGATATAACATACAATAACCAACTCAACATATATTTATCATAAATTTGATACAAAGATATCATAAGTATTCAAGTTATCTTCCTATTCATATCTCCCATTACAAGCCAATCATTATAGTTACAAAACAAGGATTTGATTAGAACCAACTACGTAAGATACCACTGTAACTTAATAGTAAGCTATATAATACACTCAATAAAGAATCCATATTTTTTTTAAAATTTAAGTTACTCAAAGCTTAAACTATCCTTTCCAAAAAAATCAAGTGAATTATTACTTTTATAATATAATTAAATTGAGCAGAATAATCATCAAATCAAATGATGAAGAAAAAAGATCTACAACCTCAATATATAGCATTCATAAACCTACCCAAGTGGACCAAGTTTCAGTTATGCTATTCTCCAATTCGGGTAAAGATATATGACAATGCCTTCTTATAGTCCTATAAGCATTACCTAAAAATTCTTATCATTTATTGATTATTAGAGACCATCAACAAAATCAATAATATCTTGCCAAGAAAAATGTAAAGGTAGAGACATGTAGACACAAAGATTTGGTATCGTTACCCTTGATTTCCCAGGTGTGCATTTTTTCACCATGGTCCTGCGTAGGCCCCTTTAATTTAATTCAATTCATTTAAATGACCATCTATCACCTTTAATTATTAATTAATTCTTGTTAATTAATCTAAACTAGATAATTACCCATAATTAGCTTTCATATCTCCTAATTATCTAATTTCCTCTAATTAGATTTATTTGGGATGCTTTTTATACCTAACCACCTAAGTCCACATCCCTATGCTTTTTACAACTTTTATCCCACACATCTTTATCTCCTATCTACCCATGACACTTCTCCAAACAACTCTTTCCTGCCAACATGCTTTAAAGCATTTATCCCAATCCCTAAAGCCCCATATCTCAAGTAAATCAATTATTTTACCAACTAAAGAACATTTTCCCACAATCAGTGGTTGATTAACTAAAAATGGACTAACTAAGTAGTGTAGGGATAGTTAATCTAAGCTATGAACAATTGTAATAAAATAAATAAATGCAGTAAATAAGAATTTAAATGAGCTAAACAAATATGCAAAAGGAAATGTAAACCCTAATGTGTAAGAAGGAATAGGAAATAACTCAATTGAATAACAAATGCCTATCGAAGAGTGTAACAGAGGTGACTAGAAAAATCAAGAGCAAAAATGATTGTGCAAAAGTCTCAAAAAATATGGATCTAGAGGATCTAGCTGGATGGGAGCACTTGGAGGAGGACTGAGGTGCTTGCAGGAGCTCTGGTCTAAAATTTTGGCATCATGATCTATGTAAAATCTCTAAAACTGATCTCTATAAGGTTGGAAGGTGACCTGGAAACTTTGTTGTGTGTCACATCAACTTCATTATCTTGTGGTAGATATCACCAATACTCAAAGATGAAAGAAAGATCCACAAGACCCTAAAAGAAACATCAAACCCTAAAAAAAGAATAATACATATGAAGGGGTCAAACTGACCCTAGTTTCCACAATGGTGGACTTAATAGGCACTGCGCTACATCTCAGACCCGATGTAGTTATATGTACAAGTGTGTGTGAACATGCCCTAGGTTGCTATTGTGCCACTCACACTTTGTTAAGTAGTGAGCAATAACTACATGGAGAAAATGTAATATAATGTGTGCATGTAATAGAATAGAATAAGTACCCCTATGAAATGTGATACATATGTCCTAGCCTTGTGCCTTGATGATGGAGTTATGTGGATGCAAGTGATCTCCAATGCAATAGATGGATGTAACTCTAGATAGAGCGATAGTAGTAAGTGATGCTAGGTCCCTCATTATGGTCTCATAATGTTATATTTATAGGATTATCTTGATCTAATTTTGTAATTAACCCTAAAAAGGTTGACCAAAAGAAAGGTAAAGATGTAAAATGGCTAGAAAGAGCCCAAAAAGTGGCAGGAAAGTGAAAAAGGGATTGGGGCGCCCCTAGTAGGACCAGGGCTCCCATGTGCACCCTAGTACTAGCCTGGGCACCCTAGTTAAGGATAAAATGACAGGAAATGACTGAAATAGACTGGGTATGTGGATGAAAAGGGGTCAGTAATAAAACAAGATGGCCAAAATATGGGGGTTAATTAGTACTTTCTTCACTAAAGAACCTTCTAAATAGTAGTATGAGACCAAGATAAATAAATTTCTAAAGTGCATGATTTTGTGACTAAAATTTTTCCCCACTTTATGTTGGTGAGTGGAAATCTTGATAACATAAATTAGAAAGAGATGTGTACTTGATGTCCATGAAGAGTGTAGTAGAAATGTGCTGAAGGACTAGAAAAAGTGTTGAATGAAAAAAATATGGAGGAGCATGAAAACTAAAGATGAAAAGCATGCAAAGAAAAAGTGATGAGAATGAACCTAGGGCAGAATGGGTATGTAGATGCTATTGTGTGTAATGTACCTACATGGTTAGTAAAGCATGTGCTATCACAAAGTGTTGTTGTTAACGGTGTTGTTGTTGTTGTCCCCATTTAAATTCTTGTTTCTCATATGTCTGGACCTGCAAGGATAAAATGATCAAGTAGTAAAATATTTATGTATGCATGTGTAAAAATTCAATGTATATGAAAGCATGTGAGTGTAAAATACACAAATGTGAATGAAACATGTGCACCTGATCCATGTCGGGAAAGAGAGTGTAGAAGGATATCATGTACTACAAGTTTTTTGGGTAATCTAATGCCACCTTGGATAAAGAAGTGTAGTGAGGAAATGCTCTATGTCCTCCAAGATATAACTAATTCCCTTAATGTGTGTGAAGAGATCTTTGTATCATCCTAGTTTTTTGGGTGATCTGATGCCACTGGCCGAAGTAATGTAGAGATCCACACCCAATATAACCTCTAAGCCTGTAATTACTTCCTTGAATGCTAAGGATACCATGTCTTGTAAAATATGATGTGTATGGGGTTCATAAATTGGTATGAATCCTCTTGTTGTATATGATTAAACCGAACCGGTGTAGAATCTCTATGTTAGTATGTAAAAACCACAAATGATGCCCCCTCTTTGGGGGCACATGCAACGTTGCTGATAGGAGAATGAAACCCCAAAAGAGGATAAATCCTATAGGGAGAAGGGAAATGCGCTTGGTAGAAACCAAGGCATGCACAAAAAAGGATGGATAGCCAAAGAAAAGTTTTAGTACGAAAACACATGGATGTAGAAAATAAGTGCAAAGTACACAAACAATGTATTAACTATGAAGAAAAGCAATATAAACAAGCAATAAGGCAAGTAAGCCGTAAAAAGTGGGTTAAAAACATGGGACATCACTCACAATGCCACAAGACATGCAAGGCTATCATGGCCAAAAACAAAAAAAAAGTGTGCACACCAAACATAGGGTAAGGCCCACATACAAGAAGTAAAAAATGATAGACAAGTATAAAAAAGAAAAAATAAGTAGTCATAGAAACATGTAATCTTACAAAACAAGTGTTACACATGGAACACCCATTAATATGTTAGAAAAATAACCAATATGTGAAAGCATGAATAAAAAAGTAATGTCAATTGCTAATTAAAAAATAAAAAAATAACACCTATGAGAGATGAACGTGGATGCCCCCAATGAACAATGTAGGAAGGGTAGAAGGAAAACATCCATAATGCGTGTGAAGGATCTGTATATGTGATCACAACTAGATAAAGGTGTGAATGGTATAGATAATGACATGTAATAAATCAATATAACATGTCTAGTAAAGTGATCATGTAAAACACTTGTAAACATGAGTAAATGCCCCCAATAAAATGTAATATGTTGTGGAAGGATGGAATGAAATGAAATATGGAATGATAGAAGCCGCGTGCTCCCCGAGTGAATGGAAGTGTATGAAATGAGGTTCATTGTTTTCCCCCTTAGTAGTCAAGAATGAGCTGTAAACGAGAGTGCGTCATCGGGAAATGTTTGAGTAGTGTGTGTTGTGTCTAACACGTTGTGATGAATGTGTAAGTGTAGTGATGAGATGCAACCTAAAAATGATGTGTGTGCGAGCCCTATTTCTGAAGCATATATCACGTCCAGATAAACATATAACTGATGATTCATCCTAAGCATATATCATTATAAGATGAAATGAGGGAGTGGTGATGTAAACTAAGGTGTATACCACTACAAAATTATAGAATAGGTGATGATTTAGCGTAAATAATATGTCACTAAGCTAGAAATGTCACATGATAAAAGGTCAAATGATAAGCACATAATTAATGTAAGATCCATTTGATTTGTAAACCCTCGGTAGTCGAGTATGGAACAAGGAATTAAAGTGTGTCATAGGGTAGTGAGTTCATTGCGTATAAGATAATGTAGCATATGTAATGATAAAAGACGACCATGGGATGAAGAGAATATGTAAAAATGAGGTGTCAAAATGTGATGGTAGATGTGTAGAATGTATAAAATATGTTGTATAACGTGTAATGTAACATGTGTAGGTAGACTAATAATGTAACATGTAGGATGGAATGATGTGATCGTATAGATGGTACTTGAGTAGATGAACTAGGAGTAGACTATGCTTTGAGAAATATAGAATGAGATGAGTGACTATATGAGGAGATGATGACGATGGAGGAGATGGAGGGACACTATTAATAGAAAGGATTTATGTATTGTAAATGGACTTGAGTCATAAGTGATTCATAGAAATGATAGATTGAGAGAAACAAATCTAATTGAGACCAAGAAATAAGTCACATCCATCAACTATGTTGCTAACAAGGAAAGGGAAAAGTATAGTAAGAGGACCAATAGTGACATGCATCTAAACAATACCAAAGGGTTTGTGGAAGGGATACTCAATTTGCGACATAGGATAACTGATAGCATTAAGAAGTGACATAGAACATGCATTAATGGGCCATAATGGGTCAAAATTAGTATTTTTAATAAAGGTCGAGACAATAGATGCATGGATGTGTAAATGATTAGATGTAAACTTGGCATAATAATCCTTGTTGGAAAAATAAATAATTAGTAGTGAAGCTTCAGTATTAGAGACTAAGAAATCTAGAGATCCTGATCTCGAAGGTGATACCACATGATACACAAGATTAACAAAAGAGTTTGCTGTATTTTTGTCATGTTGTTAAGAGTCATTGTTAAAGAGTTTGAGTTTACCCTTGTCATTGGTTGGGGTAGAGCTAGTATAATCCAGGAACTCAAGTTTATTGTTATCAATTAGATCTTGGATGATTGGTATGAGTTTTAGGCATCTATTTGTATAATTTACCACACATCGATGATAATTAAAATGGAAGTTTTCATTGTAATTTTGACCTTTTGGTTGTGACGGGTCTAATTTGAGTGGTGAGGGAATGGTAATAAGATTTATTTCAAGAAGTTGTTTTAAGATAATATGCTGAGATATGGGAAATTTGATAAACATGCACCAAGGTTACTACGATTGAACCTCCCTAGTAGGAGAGACAATGTTGAATGTGACTTTAGTGTCAATTGGTTTAGTTGTGGAAGGTTTAAATGGAATTTTGTTAGGAAAATGAGTGGAAGACAAAGTCTGTTCTTGATACTTAAGAGCTCCTATGGATAGGAGTTTAATTTAATGAAGCTTGAGAGTATGAAAAAGTTGATCAAATGAAGGAGAAGTCTCAAAAATAACACTCTCCTATAGAGGTGGTAATAGAGTTTGAATAAATAAGTCTTGAAGCTCAGAGTCAGAAAACACATTGGTCATCTTAGCTAGATTGTTCTCATACCTCAAAACGTAATTAGCTAGGTGTTCATTTGAACCTTGTTTAAGTTTTGATAGATGGTCACAAGAAATATTAGAGATGATATTGATGGAGAAACACATTAGCGAGATTTGTGAAAGAGGTTATCGAGTGAAAAGGTAAGTCATAGAACCAACACATTGAATAATCATGAAGATTATGAGGAAAGGGATTAGCTAAAAGTGTATGATCATTAACGAAGTCAAGAAAAGTGACATGAAATGCTCTAAGGTGTTCTTTTGGGTCACCATGCCAATTAAAAATGGGAATATTAGGGGTAAAAAAACTAAGAGGAAGTGGGTAAGTAGATATGGTAGGTGCAAATGGAGTATGCAATAACAAGGTAGAATCTAAGGAGGGAAATGCATGCGAAGTGGCCTATTACAACTTACGAATTAGAGCTTGAAGATCATGATAAAGACAAGTTAGGTATTGATTTATAACAGATGAGACTTAGCATACATGAGAAACTAAGGGAAGCGTAAAATGATTGGTAGGAGTAGGAATAGAGACTGGAATATTAGAAATGGGAGGAAGAGTAGAAAAAGGTGGTGTAGTGGTAATGCAAGTGGGTACGGTGGAAGAACCAGTGAGTTCCGATAAGTTAGTAGATTCCTCATGAGAAACATATGAAAGTAAATACAAATCTCGGGGATGCTCGGTAAGGTGATCATTGATAGTCTTAAGATGAGCTTCAGTAAACTAATCATGAGAGTGAGCCATGGAAAGATGAGGATAAAACCTAGAATGAAAATGTAAGAAGGAAGGTTCTAGAAGCATGAGTGACTGAGTTGGGTTTACCAAAATGATTAACTAAAAATGGACTAAGTAGTGTAGAGATAGTTAATCTAAGCTATGAAAAACTTTAATAAAATAAATAAATGCAGTAAATAAGAATGTAAATGAGCTAAATAACTATGTAAAAGGAAATGCTAACCCTAATGCACAAGAAGGAATAGGAAAGAACTCAGCTAAATAACAGATTCATGTCAGAGAGTTTTGCAGAGGTGACTAGAAAATCAAGAGTAGGAACGACTGTGCAAAAGTCTCGAAAAAGATGGATCTGGAGATTCTAGCTGGAATGGAGCACCTGGAGGAGGACTGGGGTCCCTGCAGGCTCTCTGGTATGCAATATGGGCACTCTGGTTTGTGTAAAATATCTGAAACTGATCTCTACAGGAATGAAAGGTGATTTGGAAACTTTGATGTGTGTTACATCAACTTCCTTGTCATGTGCTAGATGTTGTCAATACTCCAAGATGAAATAAAGACCTACAAGACCCCCAAAAAAGCATCAAACCCTAAAAATATTAATAATGCATATGAATGGGTTGGATCAACCTCAACTGCCATAATGGTGGACTTACTAACTGAGCACTACACTACATCTCAAACCCGATATAGTTTTATGTGTGTGTATGAACATGCCCTAGGTTTCTCTTGTGCCAATCACACTTTGTGAAGTAGAGAATAATAAATACATGTAGATAATGTAATAGAATGTGTGCATGGAATATAATAGAATCCACCCCCTATAAAGTGTGATGCAAATGTCTTAGCCTTGTGCCTTGATGATGGAGTTATGTAGATGCAAGTGATCTATAATGCAATAGATGGATGTAAACTCTAGATGGAGTGATAGTAGTAAGTGATGCTAGGTCCCTCATTATAGTCTCATAACTTTATATTTATAGGGTTCTCTTGATCTAATTTCATAATTAGCCTTGAAGAGGCCAACCACAAGAAAGAGTACTATGAAAAATGGCTAGAAAGAGCCCAAAAAGTGGCAGGAAAGTGAAAAAGGGACTGAAGCACCCCTTGTGAGACCAGGGCACCCACGAGTACCCCAGTACTAGCCTGGGAAGCCCATTAAAATTTAAAATGAAAGGAAATGACCAAAATAGACTAGGCATGTGGATGAAAAGGGTCGGTAATGATGAAATAAAATAAAACAAGATGACCAAAAAGGGGGTGGATTAGTAATTTCTTGACTCAAGAACCTTCTAAATAGTAGTATGAGACTGGGATAGATAAATGTCTAAAGTGCATGATTTTATGACTACAACAACAATCCATCTGGGTCACCATCTACCCTATAAGACTAATCTCTCATCCCTTTCAAAATGAGACACAACCTTAGATTTCTTACATTGTGTAAATGTATCTTTGACTCTAAGTAATTTTATAGATGTGTCAACCCTCTTACATTCCATTGGAGATTGTTTTCAAAACACTTGCGTGATTTTGGGATGTTTACTATGATTATTTTATTATTTTTGTTATTATTTATATCATTATTATTATATGTCAGCATCTTACCTCTTACATGTTATGTTACTATGAGGACTTCATTACTAACTTGTTCTCTTAGTCATTTTTCTTTAAGATTTCTCATTCAACATATCCACCTTCAGATTTGTGTTGCAATTCCCAAGTCATCATCACCCCATCTAGGTCACCATCAACCTAGTCCTATGTCACCATACTTTCTATTTCAGATTCCTCTCAGTGTCTACTTCTTCTCTTGTATTGATTCTAGACTCTAAATTTGTCATCCTGTTTCTCAAATCCACTCTATTTTTAGTAAAATTCATCCTAATCCTTGTTATCTTACATCCCTTTCATCTCTTTGTCTCATTCCTCCTCTGCATGTTGTTATTAGTCTCCTCCAATTTCTGTAAACTCCCTTTGTACTTAGATTCTTGCAGATCTACTTTTAGAGTTTTTTGTCTAGATCCTCCTATTAGTGCTCGATAATAATGTCACCCATTTTGTTGATATTTTATTTTTTATATGCTTCTCATATTTAGTTTTCCTATGAGTATTTATAGGTGCTCTCTATTTTTACCGTTTATATTTCTATTCATCCTCCTTTTGATCGAAGGTCTAGTTATGGAGCATACTATTTTAAAAATTCTCTTTGGAAATAGACTGGTTTTTATCTGAAACAGGATTGTTACCCTCTGGTAAAGGCTTTTCTCAGTCGTGTTTTGTTTTTTCATTTCTCTCATTTTGTTGTTTGTTGTACATGGTAGTGTTTAATTGGTGTCATGAAGTATGTTCAATTTGTAAAATTACAATTTTACTATGAAATTCACGAACTACAACTTTGGTCTTGCGACCTGACGAATATTCATGACCATAAAGTTAGCACAAATAAAGTTTTTCTTTCTACCCCGAAGGTGTAGACGTGGCTTAAAATGAATGGATGCAAAGATGCGGTGCATAGTTATACTTATGAATTTAAGGAGAAAATATGTTAAGAATGCAAAATGTCCCCAAGGTCTGTAGAAGGACAGATGGTTTTGGTTTTAAAGAAAGTAGAGAAGGTGGGTCATCGGGGATTTCTAATACTTTTGGGTCTTATGTAAAAGAGGAGGTAAAATTTCATAAAATGCCTGAAACTCCACTAACATCAAGGTATGGCTACGTGTCGCACTTGTGTTGAAAGTAAAAAGGCTGATGGGCGGGTCAAAATTTTCAAAAGTGTGAAAGTTTTAAACATTGTAAAATAACAAAAAGTGTTCCCAAAGCCCACATTAGCGAAGGTTTTTCCATGCGGAAATCTCATTTTCAAATTTTAGAAGGGTACAATGAATGGTGACGATGTAATGCATTTATTTTTTCCTCCATCAATGATTTTACTTGAAAATCAAGGACATTTAAAGTTTACAAATTCATTCTTTATTTATGATTAGTTTTCTGGTTCTTGTTATTTCTATCAAAGAGTCTTATTGTGAGATATTGTGATTTGAATAGTGGAACTTGACTGGAGAACCAAAGGATTACAAAAATTATTGTTTTAATTTTGAATTGCTTGGGTACTCATGGAAAATAGGTAAGTACTTGAAATGCTTGTGTTTTCCTCTTGTTGGTAAGGTCAATTGAGATAAAGTTAGGGTTTTTCAAATATGAAGACTTTGCCCTCTTTGTTCGCACTTGCGTCGAGAATCACAAGCAATTAGGATAAGATTATGGATATAGATTTAATGGATGTGGATCTAAATGAATTCCTCCAAAGGCTAAGTGATCCCCATGAGAGTGAATCTTTAAAACTAATTTAGGAAAGATGCATTGCTAAAGCTAGTGCCATCTTGCCTTCTGCTCATTACCTAGAGTTAGTATGGTAGTGTTCAATGAATTACAATCCTAAAAAGAGGGAGGTGTTAGATAGAAGTTGGGATGCAATATTGACGTTAACACCAGTTGCCATCAAAATTATGTTAAAATTTCCTATTATCACAACCCCAATCACCATAGGCATTAAATTGGCTCTGGCTAACTATCGAGAAAAGAAGAAGTATTATTCCAAAATTATAAGTTCAAACTGGCTCCTCACAAAAAAGACAACTATTAGAATCCCTAAGAAATTGGTTACGACATAGTTTATTGAGGAATTAAAAGATCTTATTGTACCATTCAACGAAATGACAGGTCTAGAAACTACTAATGAATTTAAGGAATGGATGACTACATACATGTGGATTATCCTAGAGAGAAAAGGAAATATTTGCTGGGCTACCTTCATTACAAAAGCACTTCATGAACACATGATAGCTCTGACAATGAAAATTGAGATGGGAGAAATTTCAAACCTTGAATTCTATATGATGACATACCTCGTTTACATTATTGCTAGCCATAAACATTTCCCAGGGTTGTCACCACGTGATGATTTCAAGTAGTTTTAAATGCATGAGATTTTCCCTCAGCTGCAACTGGCTAATTGGAGTGGAAATGTAAGGTTAGTAAATGATGCCTTTTTCGCATCAATTATTTGTCTTTTTGAACCAAAATGTGGATAGTACATAATCTCTCAGCAGGCCATACATGTAATTCTAGAATATGGTTTCTACTTTATTGATTATAAGAAGTTCACATATATAAGAGTCAATGGTTTTGAAGGAAAGCTTTATAAGTTGCCCCGGGATGTTGATGATTTTTTTTATGTGATTTGGCAAGGCAATTGACTCTTGTACATAAGTTGATTACTGGAAAGCATAAAATAAATATCAATTTCCCCATTAGAATTGGAAGGTATTCATGTCATTACATCATAAAGGATAGACTTAATGGTGAGGAATTGGAGAAATTTAACATGGAAAAATTTGAGGCAAGGCCAAATTATGATATTAGATGGGTATTCACCAATATTGCATATAACTTTGATCATGAGCCCCATTTCAAAGATTACTAGATGAATTGTAGAGATGAGGAAGAATTCAGGTTAAGAGAATTTTCTAGAGTGACCTTGTCACAAATAATTGACTATAAAATTACAATTATCCCAGAGGGGATTGTAGATGATCCTCACAGAGTAAGAAGGTTCTATATCGATCGGAAAGTGGAGGATTAACCTATTTATCATCCAGAATGGAACGTGGATGAATTTGTTGATCCTTATTTGAGATTAACTGATGTTATGAGGAGAAATGTAAAATGGTTGAATCAAAAGAATATTGATCTATCAATCTAGAATAAAAATATCTTAAGCAAATTCAGGTGTTTGGGAAATTTGAGTGAGGATATTCCACCCGTGAGGGAGGATGCAGAAAAAATGGACCCACTAGGTGGAAAATCCCCTCAATTTCCAACTAAAAGGCCTACTCCTAAATTCATAGATGAGTGGACATCAACCACTAGTGGAACTGACACTTCTGTGTTAGTTCTCATGTAGAATACTGAAGAGATGATTTTAAATTCTATGGAGAATACTCCCATCAATTTTGCAGTGCCCCTCCATGAAAAAGGGAAAGGTCTAGCATTGTAGGTGGCTCGTCCAAATATCTCACCTAAGCCACATAGTATTGAAAAATTAATGAGTGGAGCCATTGCAAGTGGTCACATTTAGCCTATGACACACAAGGATGAAAAAATAAGAACACTAGATTTGAAAAAGTTTGAGCAGACACAAAAAAAACCCAAGATTGTCCACCAGCCAGTCTTGGTAAGAGTGGGTTCCCATATGCCAAAAAATTTCAAACATAGGGATGGGGTAATTGATCCCACAGAAATAGAGAAAACTAATATCTTATAGAAGTAGCAGGATGCATCATTGCCACATATGGAGCAATTAAATCCTATGATCCCTCCTTCACCCTTCATGGAAAAAGTAGTGGAATGTACTCAAAACTTAGTTCCCCAAGGGTATACTTTAGTTAATCTAGTGGATAGTCAATTTGTTACTCCAAGTATGAAAATTCCTGAAGCTCTACTTGTTAGGGATATCAATGCACCTCTAATTGAAACAATGCATGAATTTGTAAATGTACAAATTGAGGTGATTGATGTGGATGCTGGTGAGAGATTATCCATGTTAGATGCACTTAGTTTGTTTGTTGATGAACCCATATTAACATGAGTGGATAGTATTGAGGTAAGTAAGGAATCAGAAAGGGATACTCATGCACTAACAACTGAAGTAAGAAATTAGGAAATAAATCTGTCTTCTGAAAAATAAGTGGTTTTGGAAATGGATAATCCATAATTATTCGATGAAAAGGATATTAATACTGGATTGGTAGTAGATGAAGTTGTGTCTACTTATATTGAGCTCACCTCAACTAATGAATTTACTCAAGAAGGAAAATTGTCTTTTGAAGAAAGACTGAAAATGGCACAAGATGCAATTACTAATGAGGAAATCATTATTGGTGGAAACTCATAGCTTTCAATGGGAAATGTGGAGTTTTTTCCAGTGGAACAACTTGCCATGAAATTTCCAAAGGTATCATTAGGGCATGAAGATACTAGTTCGGTAACTCAACTGGTTTATGGAGAAAAGGAACCCATAGACCAAAATTTGATACAAAAGGGAGAAGGGGAAGAAATTTATTCCACCATGGTTTCAGCTGGAGAAGTAGTGAAATATTTTCCTTTGAATATTGATACAACTCAGGTTAAAGATGATCAATATGAAATTCCAGACTAGGAAAAGAAGTATCCAGAAGAATCAGTAGTATAGAGTGAAATAGGAATAGTGACCCTTGAGGTAAATGTCAAAGAAAAGACATAATCAATGGAATAAAAATAACAGGAAATATCCAAGCAGTTAGTAATTTTTCCTGAAGAAATTCCAACAAGGATCACAACAAAAAAGTTGGAACAAGTTTGAAAAAGGGATGGATCAACAAATTGATTTCAATTGAAGAAGAGACTCTTCCTCTGCAAGCGGTTGACCTTACTACACTATCTTTTCCAAAGATAGTGAGATCCCCAAAAAGGGCTAGGAACATAAAAAAGACTCGTACTAATTCATCCGGAGCAAGGACCTTAGAGATAACAACTCCTTTCGAGGGTAATACAAGAAAAGACATAACTGCTGATGATTACAACATTCAGATTATTGCCTTGGGAAAGCCTTTAAGGGAAAAACTAAAGTAAGGAGTATATGAAGTAGTAAGTGATCTTCTAAAAAAGGTTGATGGAGATGGAATGATGAAAAAACAACTAAAGGAGAAAATTAAGGCCTTAAGTTCATGTTTGCAACAATTGATAGGGAAAACTAGTCATGAACAAGCAGGTGCCTATGGGAATACCCTTAAGGGTATAAATAAATTAAATAGTGCCATTAAGAAGGTCCAAGTGGTGGACACTTGGATTGAACAATTGGTTGAGAAGGGAAAAGAAGCTATTACAGAGGCAAGGTCAAAATATGAGGACCTCAAAAGTTGACTAATGTAAATTTATGGAATAATTGAAGAGTGCAACAATGAGATATTTTACTTGGAAGGAACTCTCCCCAAAATTGACCATATAACCCAACTTAGTGATGAGCTAGTTGAACAAGAAAACATCATACCAATAGAGTACAAAGGGATCTAGTATGCTCTTTAAGAATTGTCAAAAATCAGATTAGATACCTTGAATGAAATCAAGAAAAAACTTGAAGTCAAAAGGAACTGGGTCGATGATTTTCTTGATGCTATTGATAGCAGATTAGAGGATATGGTGGTAGACAAATTCAAAAAGAGATACAGGGACTTAAAAATTGATTTCTTACTTGACTTCTTTGAAAATAATATCTAGGAAAGTGACTTATCCTATGAAGTTATTGAAACTATGAGGAATATTGAGAATAGAATTGAGGAATTGAAAGCCAGGCCACTAGAATATAAGGAAAAAATGGCCTAGTGTAAGTATTTAATAGCGAGGAAAACATTGATTTTATAACACCACGTTAGGCCTAATGAAGATGAAACAAATGAATTGTTCTAGAGATATGATGCTTATATGGCAAGGCTACCAGATGAGCAAGATGCATAAGAAAAGGATGAAGAGGAAGAGGATACATGCAAAAAATATGATAAACATGCTTATGTATATTCTTCCTTAATTTGTATTATTTTTTCACACTCCATTAAATTGATACTGTGATATGATGTTTCTGATGCATTAAAATGTAATTATCTTTATGAAAGTTTATTGTTTCTTTGTTTCAATTGAAATATAAAAAGATATAGTAGTTCATAGTGGATTAGATTAAAATTCCACACATACTTGGAAAAGACGTGAACTATTAATATTCTTGTATTGCTTGCAATTTGAACAAAAAACAAGATAGGGTTCTATAGGGGCTCTTGCCCTTGATAGTGAAAGATGTATACATGCAAAAATGGATACAATCAAGGGAGAACAACACTCAAATATTTTTCAGTCTGGTCTCATAGTCTCCTCCCAACAAAGGAAGTTTGTTCATAAGTTTGTTTTTTCTCAACATAAAATCATCCGAGCCCTATGTTGTTTGTATAAAGATGATTGATCCGGCCAGGTCCCTGGACATACCCACACCCATCAGTGACTCCAAAGTCATCCTAGGGCAGTTCATAATTTGTTCAAGCTTGATTTTTTTTGATGGGATGACACCCAATCCAAAAGGTCCAGACCACCTGTGAAGAAAGTTGTTTTGCCTTTCCCCTTGTGAAGGGTCAAATTGCTAGGATTAATTAGAGAGGGAATGTTTGGAGTGATAATAGGGGTAGGCACCACATGTTGTTGATTGGATGAATTACGAGGCCTTCAGCTAGTTCCAACTTCCCATTTTCTAAAAAGGGGTGGGTTATCTCTTAGAGAAGGAATTGGTTGGGGTCTCAGAAATTGTTGATCAGAGGAAGAAGAACAATGCATCAGACATGTGGATAACCAAGTTACAAACCTTCCTCTACTTTTTAGTGTCAATACTTATGTTTCCATTCCTACCATGGAACATATCTACAACACTCAAAACAATAATTGCACTTATTTTCCTTAATTAGAACCCTTAAAAGAAAATTGTAATGTGATCACTTTTAACCTTAAAAATAATACACACACATTTTTAAATATGGTTTCCAATAGATATCACATAAAATAATAGTTAGAGAATGGAATTATAACACTTGGTTTTATCATGGAAGATGAAATACTTTGGCTAACATGGGATTGTATCCAAGTGTGGGACTTGCATCTTGAGAAAAACTTCCAGAGAAGGCTGATTCCTCTACATATCTAACCTAATGCTAACACTACTCCTATAGCTAATATAAAACTAATACATCTAAGGAACCATGGTTAGATATATACAAGAAGTAAAACCTAACCTAAAATAGGTGGTGATAGCACCAGAAAGAAGGGATGATCACTCTCTATGAGAGGAGAAAAATAGGACATTGTAGGAGGGGAGGATAGAAAAATGTGCCATAGATCAACACTCTCACTAAAATTCATATCATGCAACCCAAAAACACAAAAATTAAACTCTGAAAGTACAATACACATGAAACAAACTAAGAAATGAATGAAGAGGCTGGGAAACATTAAAACATGAGTACACGGCTGAAAAATCCACAAACACAAGATTTTATTTCTTAATGTTTGCACAAACCATTACATCAATATTATAAGGCACTGACCATGTTACACATTAAAAATTAGAGGTATAGAACTTGTGGGAATTCAGCCACCATATTGGCATGGTATTATTACATTCAAAAGAGGATCCTTTCCAAAATAATGATTTCCAATCTTATAGAGAAAGAGAAGTGGCTCCGTTAATTTCTGTAGACTGGGAAGGGGTTGCCTGATATTAATTCTACCACACACCATTAGATTTTGCAGGTTGAGGGATGGGTACAATTAATCCTTAAATTCTGGTTAGTGAAGTGGTTGGGCACCGATTTAAACAAAACATGCATGAATTTGAAGTGTTCCATGTAATTTTGAGTTGCAACCATAATTCACAACCTAAAAGACCTTTTAGATTGTAAACCACATATTTTCCTTTGTTTTGTTGCATCCTTTCATTAATTTTTCAACTTGACATGTTCCATAACCATTTAAACATTTCACAGATTTTGAACTTGAGTTTTCCTATGGATTTAAAAACCTATAAGATACTAAATTTTTCATATCATCTATAGAACTCACTCGTACTACTGTGAACTTGAAACTCTCACACTTGGTCCCTCAAAAATATTATATATTTTTTGTACTCACCCTAAAATACATGAAGGATTTTATTTCCTTCACTCAATTCACTCATCATGTAGAATTATAAATCCAAAGAACACCTCATTAGGAAAACCCGTGGAACACTGGGATAGTGTTTCACGGTTTTTGGACTTAGATATTTCTCAACTTACTCTATTACCTCGTGGGTCTGAAAATGATTCCATCATGTGTTGTGAATTTTTAATTTTTCACATGTGGATTTAAATTTTCTTTCAATGTGGATTAGGAGAACCCGCAAAAATGACTGTTTTCCATGAAACAACCTTCACATCATATCCACATGATACAACATACTTCTCTACTCTGCATATGTTTTCCAATATTCTTGCACTTTGAAGATTACATCCTTAGCTAATTTTTTATCCTTTATGAATGTGAAATATTTGTAGCCTTTGAATCTTCCTTGTGAAACTTGTGGTAGGATATTATGGCATATACGAAAGACTAAAACACACTCCTTTGTTCCACAAATTTGGAAAATCCACATAACGCTATATTCTCCACTTTTAGTCTCCATGGATTTCATCTAAAAATCCACCTAAGTCCAAATTCAAATAAGTTGTCCAAAATTACATTGGGTGTGATTTGGGACAACCATTTTGTAACCTATAGGGACATCTTATTGCTAGATGATGAATAAAAATATCCTTGAGTAATCCATTGGGCATGGAGTCAAGTATACACTTTGAAGAAAAATGATCTTCAAACTTCAAAAACCTGTCTCCCAAATCTACGTGAACTTAGTACTGACTAGAGCTGATGTTTTAGAGATGAAATAATATGAATTGAGGGCTGCACCAAAATGTAATGAAATTACTTGTATAATTCATATCATGAGCATAAATATAACACCAAATAACACAATATCCCAGAATAGTGATCTCAATATGATATTAGAATAGCTTCGCCACTTCGAGGGGGCAACCTCCAAACCATACAATAATACTCAAATGCTCCAATGATGATAAAATACTACCTAATAACCTCTATAAATACTATTCCTATGCTATGGCTAACACCAAGGTTGACCCACTAATGAAAATATAAGATATATGAAAGAGATACATAATGATAAGAAGTTATGATAGACACAAGTCGGCTATATACATCCAATATAAGATATATGATTAAGGGTGTAGCATTCCACTCCCCTTTGAAGCAACCTTTTCCCCAATGTTGAGAAGATCTGGATGCTGCTGCAGGAAATTTACATCCTCCCAAGTTGCTTCTTCATTGTATAGATTTTTCCACTTGATCAAATACTCAATGATGACCCTTGTCCTCAACTGCTTAGTGCATGTCTGAAGGATGCATTCTGGTTCCAAGATGATTTTTCCCTCTTCATCAAGATCGGGTAACACTGTCTGGGTTGATATTGTCTATCCAATTACCTTCTTTAGGCAAGATACATGGAAGACTGGATGGATTTGAGTAGCCGGAGGAAGTTCCAGTTTGTATGCTACATTGCCAATCTTCTGTAACACTTGATAAGGACCATAATACTTAGGTGAAAGCTTGTTATCTTTTTTGTGTTTTTTTAAGGACATTTGTTTATATGGTTGTAAACGCACAAAAACCCAATCACCAACTTCAAAATGTCTTTCACTGTGATGTTGGTTTGCCTACTGCTTCATGCAGTTTTGTGACATGGCCAAATTCTCCCCGAGACTAGAAACACCTCTTGTTGGTGTTGAATATGTTCTTCAACTACTCGAACCTTTGGCTGGACTCTCAAAGATGAAGTGATAGATGGTGGATGGTACCCATATAATGCCAAGAAAGGAGACATTTTAGATGAAGTATGAAAGGAGGTGTTATACCACCATTCTTCCAGCGGTAACCATTGGACCCATCTCGCTTGCTTATTTGATGTAAAACAATGAAGATATCCCTCCAAGCACTTGTTTACCACCTCTGTTTTCCCATCAGACTGGGGATGATAAGAGGAACTACAAGCTAGTTGTGTGCCCAAGCATGAGAACAAGTCAGTCCAAAAATTACTAGTAAAGATAGGGTCTTGATCACTTACTATAATCTTTAGTGTCCCATGTAGCTTCTGAATTATATCTTTGAAGGCCATTTCTACTGTACTCGCAACAAATGGATGTGATAAAGAAAAAAAATGGGCATATTTGGTGAGTCTATCCACCACCACCATGATTACATTTTTACCTTCTGATTTAGGCAATCTTATGATGAAGTCCATAGACACCTCTTCCCACCGCTGGATAGGAATAGATAGAGGCTGTAAAATACCTGGGGACTTAATTGTTTTGCCCTTATTTTGCTAACAAACCATGAATTCTGCCACAAAATTTTGGACATCTCCTTTTAACCCTTCCTAGAAAAAATAGTGCTTGATTTTTTGATAAGTCTTTAAGAAGCCAGAATGACCCCCTACTGGAAAAGCATGGAGCTTAGATAGAACCCTATTTTTAAGGATTGAATTCTTACATAGATATAATCTATCTTTATACCATAAAACATCTCCTTTCCATAAATTTTTTTCTGAAATGTTTGGATCTTCTTGGAGATTCTGAATGAGATTTTGTGTACCTGGGTCATTTTTCCATTCAGACCTTGCATCCTCTATCCAATCCTCCTGTAATACAGATATGGCACACAACAATGCCTGGGCAGATTCATCCTTCTGAGATAAAGCATCAATAACTACATTCTCTTTCCCTTTCTTGTATATTATCTCAAAATCATACCCCAACATTTTTGAGACCCATTTCTATTGTTCTTCTAATGATAAACGTTGCTCTAAGAAGTATTTAAAACTATCATGATCTGTCTTTACTTTGAAATGTCATCCCATTAGATATGGTCTCCATTGTTTCACTGCATGAAGTATTGCTAACATTTCTTTCTCATAAATTGGTTTAGAGATATTATTACCTTTGAATTGGTGGCTCTCGAAGGCAATGGGTCACCCTTCTTGCATGAGTACTGCCCCCATACCATACCCTGAAGCATCACATTCAATAATGATTTTTTTTGAAAAATCTAGGGTGGCTAGAACTGGAGTGGTGCACATGGCCTCCTTCAACTTCTCAAAGGCCATAGTAGCTTGCTCGTTCCAATGGAAAGAGTCCTTCTTCAATAAAGCTGTGAGTGGTGCTGCGATGCTGCCATAATTCCTTGCAAATCTATGATAATAACCTATAAGCCCCAAAAATACTCGTGGATTTTTTAGGGTTTTGGGAACCTTCCATTCAAGCATGGAATTTATCTTGTTAGGATCCACTTTAACACCTTCATAAGAGACAATATGACCCAGATATTCAACCTCCTTGACACCAAAAGAACACTTATAAGGCTTTGCATAAAGTTGATGTTGTTCAAGATTTTCCAACACCTTATTTACATGATGCCGGTGTTCCTCCCATGTTTTACTATAGATTAATATATCATCAAAGAACAATGGCTTAAAGATGGAATTCATCAAGATTTGAAATGTAGAGGGTGAATTTGTTAGTCCAAAAGGCATTAACAAGAACTCATAGTGTCCTTCATGTGTCTTGAAGGCTGTTTTATGAATATCTTCATCCTTGATTCTAATCTGATGATATCCAGAATGAAGATAAAGTTTTGTAAAGTAAACAACACCATGTAACTCATATAACAAATCATCAATTACAGGAATAGGAAACTTATCTTTAACTGTGTACTTATTGAGTTCCCTGTAATCTAGACACATGCACCAATTGTCATCTTTTTTCCGTACCATCACTACAGGACAAGAGTAAGCACTTGACTATAAAGAATAAGTCCTTCTTCTAACATCTCTTGAACTATCTTCTCAATCTCACTCTTTTGCATATAGGGGTACCTATAAGGTCTGATGTTGGGTGGTTGACTCTCTGGTACTAGCTGGATGGCATGGTCATGGTCTATTTTCGGAGGCAAACCCTTGGGCATTTCTCCAAAAACCCCTGAGTGCTCATCTATAACTGTTTGCATATCTGTGGGTATAAATGTATTGGAATGATGTGCTTCCAATGAAAATAATTTTGCTACAAACCCTTCTGCACCCTTTCTAAGCAATTTTTGCATCTGATGAGAACTTACCATCTATGGGGACTTTTATCTTAGTCCTTTTAGTTTAAAATTCCTCCCTTCTGACTGAAATTGCATGAACAACTCTTGGAAATTCATTTCAATGGTTCCCAAGGTGGTAAGCCACTGAATTCCTAACACAATGTCTGCTCCTCCCAATGCAATGGCATACATATTGCTAGTTAGCAAGTAATCTCCCATGGTGAGATTAATGTTATGGCATTTTGCTGAACAACTAATAGTTTTCCCATCAACGATCATGACTTGACATTCTGGAGCTGGATAAACAAAGCAGTTCAAGCGTACTGCTAACTTATGATTGATGAAATTGTGATTACTTCCTGAATCAATCAACACTGTTACCCTCTATTTTTTAAGAATCCAACTACTTTAAGAGTTTGGGGAGTGCTAATACTAGAAATTGTATGGCATGATATTGTTGGTTGGGGATATCCTAATTCCTCCTCTGGTTCTACCTCTTCATCTTCTTCATTTTCTTCTTCTTCAGTAGGTCCGTCAATGTAGAACAACTTATTTTCCGCACACTTATGTCCTGGTCCAAATTTCTTGTCAAAATTAAAACATAACCCTTTGGCTCTCTTTTCTTCAATTTGTTGAGGTGTCAGTTTCACTGGCCGAGGGAATGATGGTGGAAGGGTGCTATGATCTCTGATAAGTACTGGCAGTTTGTTTCCAACTTGAAAGAAATTTTTCCTCTGCCCTACGTGCCATGATCATAGAGTCTAAAACCTTATGAGGATTAAACATATGCACCTCAGTCTCAATTTGTTCTTTAAGACCCCCAAGAAATAAGTCATTCAAATTATCTTCAGGAATATTTTCCACCCGCAAGGAAAGGTTTAGGAATTGATGGATGTAATCTTTGACTGTTCCTATTTTTCTAAGCTTTGCTAATTGGCTGAAATAATTCTCTGACACACTAGAACTATAGTGCAATTGCAACTCTTCGGTGAATATTGTCCATGTAACATTGAGGCCACTCTTTTTCCTTTGAGCACATAACCATCGATACCAAATGAATTGGTCAGGTTCAAGATACAACGATGCCATGGTAACCTTTTGTCCTAATGGAATATGATGAAGATCAAAGAAATTCTCCATCTGGTTAATCCAATTGAGTGGATCCTTTCCATCAAACTTATGCATTTCCACTTTTGGAATCATGTTACAGGCTTGTAGAGTGTTTGTATTTGGATTGGTCATGTTTGCAAATCCACCTTGGCTAGTTTGTTTATTACTTTGACCTAAAGTTTCACCATGGTTAATATGAGTATGATTGAGTTGTGGCTCATTAGGAATGATATGATGACCCATGATATTGTAGCTAAATTATTGAATGAAATCCTCCAATCGTTGTCCAATCTTTTCTACATCTTCTTTACTGGCCACTCTACCTTAAAGGTTTCGTAACTCTAACTCAAGATAGCTGACCTTATGGTCAGTTGAAGTAAACCCTAACCCTGAGGACTCTGTAGATACCCCTTATGACTCTAACTCCTCAACTATTATCTCATCCTTATAAGGGGTTTTACCCAGAGTGATGGGATTCTTTTTGCCTCTTGTCGAAGGCCCAGTCATGATGCCCCAAAATGGTAAGATTTAAGGATCAAGGTCGAAATTTAGGGTTTCATATTTCAATAGGAATTCGGCCAAATTTTATAAAACTCAAAGAACGAACTCAAACTAATTTTTAATATTCTTTCTGGAAATGTAAATCACTTTGAAAAATTCCACAAATTTCACCCTATGTAGCCGAATTATGAAAAAAAATAAAACCGCTATAAATTTTGTAAAACAAGTCAAAAATTATTAAAATTTTGAGGGAAGATTACTTGACTGATTTCTTCACACCACAGAAAAATTTGCAGAAAAATTCGCTACCTATGTTGAAATATGGACGAACCTTCAAAATTAGGGTTTGACACAGTGATGGCCGAGTTCAAGCTCTGATACTACTTGTAATGAAATTACTTGTATAATTCATATCATGAGAAGAAATATAACACCAAATAACACAATATTCTAGAATAATGATCTCAATATGAATTAGAATAGCTTCGCCACTTCGAGGGGGCAACCTCTAAACCATACAATAATACTCAAATGCTCCAATGATGATAAACTACTACCTACTAACCTCTATAAATACTATTCCTATGCTATGGCCAACACCAAGGCCAACCCACTAATGAAAATATAACATATATGAAAGAGATACATAATGATAAGAATTTATGATAGCCACAAGTCGGCTATATACATCTAATATAAGATATATGATTAAGGGCTTAGCACAAAACATATAATTTCTTCTGCGACACCCACTCTGAACTAGAATTTACAATAACAAAAAAATCTCATAAAAATATTAACAAACATGAAAATCATACATGTTCCAAATGGAAACATGTAGAGTTTTCACAATGCACTTATTTTGTAATTAAAAAACTAATATAATACTACTCTAACAAAAAAGGAATACAAACAAAACTTGATATTGGTTGGGAGAAATAACTTTCATTCCTTACAAAATTAGACCATGTAATTAGTCTAGCAACTAAAACACATGGTGAGAGTGGAAACATGCCTTACATTTCTACATTACTCAAAGTATCAACCAAAAATAGAAAGTACCTCCTCAAGTTGCTTTGTATTTAGTTTACAAAGGTGTTGTAGATGATCATTGATGTCTTGATGATATTCCTCATGCTCAAGATTTGAATCTAAACCAACCAAATATTTTATTGGGAAAATGTACCTTTGAACTATTTGGATGATTTTCATAGTTTTCCCATCTTCTTCACATTTAGCTCCAATAATGGAGCTCATAGAGACACATTCGTTTTCATTGTAGATGTCCACAATCTGTTTTGGACTTGGTCTTTTTTTCTCTTGCACAAATATATTAATTTCAACACTTGTGTTATATTTTCCTTCATCTTTATTCTCTTTCCTAATCTGAATTTCCACCAGCAATGCAATAAATTCAAGGTACATAGATCAATGCAAATAATCACACTCAATTATTTCAATTGCTTACTTGGAAAACCTTCTTCCTCAAACCTGTAAATGTCAGAAGTGTTGAAAACACTTGCTCCTTAAGGTCCAAACTGATTCTCCTTCAAATACACTATTATGTTTTCATGTTTACTTCCTCACTTTACAGGTATTCATCCTTCCCATACTCCTGATAAAATTCACACCAATATTCAACAGATACATAGTTATCATCCTTAGTTGCATTATTTAGATATGATACATAAATAAGGGGTTACTTCGTGAATATATTTTTGGGAAAAGATGACTTGGGCTCAAGACTTATGATTTGATCATTTGGGAAAGCAGAATGATCCTTCAAAAATTTCTATGATCTTTACAATTCATCCTCTCCATGAAAGAACCACACATAATGATCTACCCACCTTGTAACATAACTTGGTTTAATGAGGGTTGGATAAAGCATTGGAGAAGCATGTGTAACATCAAAATTTTTGAAGGCATTATGACAAGATTTAGGAAGTTTGTGAAATTAATTGGGTGGAGATGGGGAGGAAATTTATAGATCATAGGGGGATTATTGAGCATGATAAAATTGTATACCACCAAAATAAGGATTGTGAAGCAAAGAATATTCCTTTTTTTGAAATGGAAAGATATATTTTTCTTTATTTGAATGAGGGGTATAGAGAATTTAATAGGATGAGGGAGGAATGGAAGAAATGAGTATGGGTTTTGTTTGTCTAGACTAAAGAAGAATTTTCTAAGCTTATAATGTAATAGCAAAATCCTAAGGAAGAGTATTTCCTTCTAGGGTTTGGATCAATATATCTAAATCTACATCTAAGGACCTCAAATAATATAAAAATACTATACCTTGTGGGGGTCTGAATTCTTAAGTAATTCTAAGCCACGTACTTGAAAATATGATTGTAGTCATTTTCTATCCACTCACTAACTTTTCAATCCCATGCACGTCGACCTATAACCCAACGGGTGCTGGGCGCTCATCTGAGGCACACGTGGGCACCGAGCCCCTCCTTTACGTGAACATTGTGAGAAGATTATGCCATTGATAAAGATTAGATGTAGAACAGTAAATGTTCATGCATTCATTATGAAAGAATAGGATGATTTGTTACATCAATATACCCATTCAGATAACAAGAGAAACATCATAGAAATAATAGATATGATTCTTAACATAAAGAAAAGATATTAGGGTTTGCACCCATGAGACATATATTCAGAACCAAGTCATATATTTATAATTTTAGTAAACACATTACATTTAAAAGGGTCATAGTAGACCAAAATGTATCAAAATAGAAATTTGAATTATGTATCAAAAGTCTTATCCATGCTTCTCCTATTACAAAAATCTTACAGACCCATCCCATTAACATGATGAAATTCCTACACTCCTCTAATGAGAGCCCCAGCTCCTAGAAGCTCCTAATATTGTCTACAGAGCTTTACTTTCCATCCTCTCTATGATGGTCATGATGCTTCTCTCTTTCTTGAACATCCCTTCATGTACCTGACCATCTCTATATATAGGTTTAACACCCACTGCCATGCCTTCCATTAGGAGCAATTTGCTTGCCAAGTGTCTACATGGTCCTCCAATGCAGCATGATTATTCTGATCCGAGATCTTTACTCTTTGCAATGATGTCTTTTGGGAACCTTCCATGCATGGAATATTATTTCCTTGACCACCAAGCCTCCAGGCTGGCACCTTATCCACTTAGCACTCCTAGTCGGGTCACGTTTTTCCTCAAGTGCCTTTAAAATGATGAATATGGCTAAGTCCTCATATCATGTTCCTCTACCTTGTGTGTGCACCTTGGTTCTTTATAAACCCTTCTTAAACCCTTATCCTGTGTGATTTTCCCCCACGTGCCCTACTCCTTCCTGGTCCAGTGCGCATGTGCCCTTTGACACTTAGCCAATACTTTGAGGCCCAATATCACCCCACAATAAGCTTGTTCTCTGTCCTCGAAAACATACTGACCCTCTAAAGAGTAAAGAATGGTGGGATTGAGATAGTTTGAATAAAGAATGAAGGAATGAAGAATTGGAGGAATGAAAGAATGGAGAAGGGAAGAATAAAGAATTCAGATACTACCATAAAAGGAGTGGGAAATCCTTCCTCATAATTTCCTCGATCTTATCCCAGGAATCAACCTCACCCTACACCTACTAGAGTAGGTCACCCACGAGAGCACTCACTTCATAAAAGCTCAGTTCACCACCCTTAACATTTAGTGTATCAAAAATTCCTTCCAGATAATTACTAAGGTCATCAAGTGCATCCATTCTTTATGTGACCTGGGGGTACAATTATTTGAGATTATTCTTGACCAAACCTCACAAGGTTTCAATTGCTTCCATTTTATTTTCAACTTTGGCTAGGATCTTATCCCACTCTACCTTGTTTACTTTGTTCTTCTCCTAAATCTCCTTTAGATCTACCTCATGTGTAGCAACTAGTATACTCCTTACTCAGTCCATATCAACGCAATTAACATATATGGCCTTAGCCATGTGTACGACAGTCTGTACAATGACTAGGAGTTGGGAATATCAAGAAACTATCTCCCCAATATTCTATTTCTCTTCCTCCTTCTGGCATACTAATGCCTCTTATACTGATTCTAGAGAAAGTGGTCACCTTTCCATGGTGAGGATGCATGTTAAGTCTTCCAAGCATTGCAAGGTTAACTCATAATTTTTCTCAGGTGGTGTTAGGTCTAGGTGTTTTAAGACAATGACGTCTATGATCATTTAAATTTTCTTGCACACCTCTCACACCTTCACCTTTTCCTCCCTTAGTCCGTGCCTTAAATATGTAATGATCATTTCTTTTTTCTTCAGGTCGTTGCTCTTCTCAATGAGTTCCTCCTCCTTCTTCTCTAGCTCTTCTTCTAGGAATCTTACCTTGTCATTCCTTCCAAATAAACTTGCCTCAACCTCAACTGATACCTTGTTGAGGGATTTGTAAAATTTCTTATCTGATAGTTGTTGAGATTTTACCAATGGATTTATTCCTTTGTTCTTCGATACATTCATCAGTGCTCCCTGACTAACCTCAAACTCAGGCTCATCAACATGCGACTCAAAAGCCCAAGATAGCATCTTCCTTGTTTTGGGGTACACACCTTCTTCTTTGAAGGAAGACCACTTAAGGAGTTGGTCTATGGGAACGATACTCTAGAAGTGTGCACAAACTAACTTACTTGGATCATTTACATAACTCATCCACTATTCTTGTGCCACTACCACGATCTTCCCTCCTATGCGCACTACCTTTAGAAAGCTTATTGCTAAGTTGGGATCTCTACCCATGCTCCCATACTCTTTTCCTACGCTTTCCTCCTCTATCTCCTTGAGTACTTTGTCAACACTTTGCTCCACTTCATGCTCTACTAATTTATCTATTATGCCCACTATTTTTCTTTCCGAGGCCTCTTTTATCTATTCATTTTTGAGGTTGGGGGTCCTTTGATCCTTAGTATTTACTTCTTCACTCTTCCCTTTTCTTTGAGTGCCTTCCTCTTCTCCACCATTTTCTTCATTTTCTTTGTCTTAAGAGTCGTGCACATCATACACTGGATGGTCTTGAGCCTCTTCATGCTCATCATCATCCCTCTCACCTCTGTAGGCCTCCAAGATCTCCATTTCTTCTGAGTCATCCTTTTTTGCTACCTCCACTTCTTCCTAATTGGTGATTCTAGTATAGGAGACTCCTCCCTTTCTTCTTCTTCTGCAGGTGACTCCTTCCTTGGTGATTCCTCTTATGAAACATGATCTTCTTACTCTGGCACCTCTTCCTCAGGTGAATTTTCCTTTCCTAAATAGGGGAATTATTCTTCCATACATATGTTCTTGGCTTGGCACCTGACGCTGGTACCCACATATTGTGCTATATGCACACTTGGTGCTTTTCTCTCTGGCGGCTCTTATCTTTCCCTCTTTCTTGGTGTGGCCTTATTTCTTCCGGTGGGGTATTCTAGGATGGAGACATCAATCTCCAAGTAAACACCCTTCTCATATTTTATCATGATTTGCAGGTATACCCTTAATGCGGTCCTTCCAACAATTGGTAGTGTCACCAGTTTCATCATATGCACCTAATGGGAGACATATTTCTCCACATACTTACACTTCTTGGGATATATGAGCTTCCTTCATACATCACGGTGGTCTTGGTCCACATTGTTGAGGTCGAAACTTAGTATTTTAGATTCTGTAAAGCAATTGACCCCTACTTGAAAGTACTATGCGATAAAATAGAAAGGCAGTTTGCACTATGGACTCTTGGTCTCATATGTCAATGTGAATCTACCAATGCAGAAATGTTGGTATATAGAAAACTCAGCCTCTCCTTGGACTAGCATTGGAAATTGTTTGGGTATCCTCCATTCAACCCCGAATGTGTCACACATCCTCTTGTACCATTTCTCTAGGTGCGCTTTATGGGTGGCCATCATGGTGCCACAAGTTTACTTTTAAAATATTTTTACGAGGGAAGGGTCTTCATCTAGATACTCCCATAAAAACTTCTCTAGCTCATCAAGTACTCCAATCTCTAAGAAGATGATGCTAAGGAGGAAATTCCCAAACATTATTTTCTCTCCTTCATGCGTGGTGCTGAAGATTTCTTCTGTAATGAAGGTGGAAATGTTATAGATGGTTTCTTTCATCATCTTTCGAAACACATTCAACCAAGCCTTGCTTATCTGTGTCCACTTATCTTACCCATTCAGCTTGGATACCAAGCATGTGCCCATCCTCATTACTGGGTCAGAGATATCTTAAATATTAAAGTAGTGTGATCCCTTATTATATTTATAATCCTAGACTGTCTTATTAATATCTTCTTTATCCTCCAAGTCATTATCTAGAGTCTCCCCTTTGTAGACAAGGCCAGTAAACTTAGAGATAAGTTGGGGAGTTATGCACATTCTGTGACCCTCGAAGTAGAAATGGTCCTCATGCATGTGCAACATCAACCATTGGTATAGATGCTTTGGTTTTCCAAAGTAGGGACACTCATAAATTTGTAGAAACCGAGCCTTATCCAATTTTACCTTCACCTTATCACTGTAGATTAGAATCCCTTTTGGTGTCCTCTTTTCCATTGGGTGAACTAGTTCTAATGCCATTTCCTTCTTGGTGGTGCTTGTGCAGTGGTAATAGTCACTCACATCCATATTCCTCACATGGGATACCCATTCTTTTCCAAGTAACACTCCATCTAGGTATTACATCTCCACATACCACTCTTCATTGAAACTGGTGGTGGCAGTTTGTTTCCCCTTACCCTTTCCCTTATTTGGTGAGATGGTTTCCTTCTTTGGTGCCATTTTCTTGTTGAGTTAAAATTTTTTTCTCCCTTGCTCCTCTTCCTTACTCTACTCAAATATGTGGCTTAACTTCATGAAGAATTGCTTTTTCTCCCGTGCCCTAACTATAGAACCATAGACTAGAAACTTCTTGCACAAGATGACATACCCTTCTGAACCCTTCTTCCCTACGCTCATGTACTCCTTCCACTCTAGTTTTAAAATCACACTAGTCACACACTTAGATTTTCACAATTCCACCTTCACACAAATATTTCTTCACAAATGCCCTAGTTCGCAAGAGATTTTTGATATAAAAAAATGCAAGGTAAATAATAATGTGTCAGACCTTCTACTTCTAGCTTTTTTTTCATCTCGGGTAATAAATTCCATGCAACCCACCAACGTAGTTAGCATTAAATGTAAAATTTTCCACTAAATCTAATCTTAAGTGCTCTTACCCTCACACCAAATCCTGTGTAAAAAATCTCTACAACCTTCTGATGCACAAAATACTTACTAACTGAAGACTCTTACGCACGTGTTTGCAGTACTGAAGACACTTCTTTTGTCCTTAACCTAATTTTTATCCTCAGTTACCTCATATTGTTCCTGCGCTTCTCATCCTTTGCACGTGGTCTTTTTAAAGCTTTCATGACACAAAAATTTCTCATCCACCTTTTCCACATGGGCTCTCTTACCTTACATACTTTTTATCCTTCAATCTGGGCCATAAACATACAAATTCCACTACTAAATTTCATTTTACTTCACACTACTCCACCACACACAAAAATAGATGTGTTTCCCTATGTGCATACATAACCTTTTGAAAATAATAAGTGGTTACTGATGCATAAGGCACAAAAAAAAAACAAAAGAGAACAAACAACAAGAAAGGGAAACATGTTGAAAATAAATGCATAAAAGGAAATCCTAGGCTAAGTGGAAATACTGCCTTATTTACAAACACAAGCATTGAAATGGCATGGTAACCTTTTCTCATCTAGCACTAGTAACTGACATGTTCTTGAATCAATGATGTATGCGATGATGTATGGTCCTAACTAATGGAATTTGAGTTTGCCAGGATGGCACAAAAATTTGGAACCATATAAAAAAACCATTTACCCAACCTTAAATTCTTTGTTTTTAATATGGTGATCATGCCATGCTTTCTTTCATGCCTTTTCAATCTTTTGACTCCATCTAACAAGTGATCGCCTTTCTTCCAGCTACATTAACTTCTCCATGTGCTCTTGAATTACTTGTTCATCAGCTAACCCTCTTGTGCGCACAATAAGTAGTAATGGTAACATGAATTCAACTAGAAAAATAGCCTCCACACCCAACACTAATTGAAATGGTGTGGCCTTGTTCAATCTCTTGTCAGTTGTCGTGTATGTCCATAGGACGGATGATACCTTGTCATCCCAATCTTGTCTTCCCACATCAAAATTTTTATTTAATGTGTGACTCAATTTTTTTTTAAATTCCATAGTAGTTCCATTAGCTCGTGAGTGATATGGGGTAGTATTATGATGGGCCACCATGAATTCAACTAACAAAATCTTGTCTGTTTCATTAAAAAAATGTGTACCCCTATCAGTATTCAAACTTAAAGGACATCCATACTTGCTGATTATGTTCTCCCATAAGAATCTAGTAGATGTTGTTTCTATATAGTCCATTGTAGGTGATGCCTCTGCCCACCTTGTTAAGTAGTCAGTGCAAGTGATGATATAAAGTGAACCAGTCCTTTGCGTGGTAGGTGAAATTGGTCCTACAAAGTCAATTGCCCATTTTTCAAATGGTTCTGCACTGGATATAGGTCATAGGGGCATCTCATCCCTTTTCCCTATATTTCCAAGGTACTATAAATGATCACATGCCTTGCAAAATGTAATGCAATCTTGGTATATACTTTCCCACCAAAGCCCTGCGAGCAGAATCTTCTACATTGTGGCATTTCCTGCATAGTGCCCTCCTACAATCCTACCATGTGCTTATTTCATGATTGCAACACACTCATGTTCAAACATGGATCAATGCATAACCTCATCATGACCAAAATTTTATAAGTCTCCACTAATTAGTATGTAGGGAACAGTGCGTATAGCTAACTATTTTCTTTCCAAGGACTTCATTCCTTCTGGTGCCACACCTATTTTGAGGAACACAAAAATATATTCTAATTATGAGGGATTGCACCACAACCTAAACAATTGTGTCTGGAATATCATCCTTAATACTTTGTGCATCCTCCCCTGAGTCAATAATTGATAAATGATCAGGACTTAAGTTACTCTTTCCTGGTTTCACAACAACTGTAAATTCAAACTCCTGAAACAATAGGACCCACCGACATATGTTCCCTTGCCAAATGAGCTTGTTCACCAAGTACTTCAAGGCCATGTGATCTATGTAAAATATGAAAGGTGTTGCTAGCAGATAATGCCTAAACTTGTGCTATGAGTAGATCATCAAAATTTCTTTGTGCTCAGTAGTAGTGTAGTTCTATTATGCTAGTATTAACTTATTACTTGCAAAACAAAGGGGGTGATCAAAAATCCCTTCTCCAGGATGTGATAGGACTTCTCTAATGGCTATTCTTGAGGCATCAACATACGTGTGGAAAGGTTTATCCCAAGAGGGAAACCATTATATGGGCGCAGTGACAAGTCTATCCTTCAAAGTGTCAAATGCTACATGTTGTGCCTTCCCCTAGTGAAAGGAACTCTTGCATTTTAGTAACTTTTCCAATGGCGCGGTGATATTGGCATACCTATTGATAAAATTTTGGTAGTATCATGTATGACCAAGGAATCCATGCACTACACTCTGAATGGTAGGCTCCTCTAACCTCACAATAATAAGAACTTTTGTGGGATCCACTAGCAAACCTTCCTTACATATAATGTGCCCCAACAGGGTCCCAAATGGAGTAGAAAAAACACACTTCTTAATGTTGAGGGATATCCTCAACTGCCGACATTTTTCAAACATCAGTCTCAAATTATCACAATGTTCTTTCACTAGTCCATACACCATCCAGTTATTAAGGTAGACTTATAGAAACTTATAGATAAAATCCTGAAATACCTGGACCACTATGCGGGAAAACACAACCAGCGCATTCTATAGTCCAAAAGGAATGACCATATAGGTGAAAATTCCTCATTCAGTTGTAAAATTTATCTTTTCTTGGTATTATTTTGCAATTATAACTTGATGGTATCTTGAGAATCCATCTATGAAAGAATAGATTTCACACCCAGCCACTCCCTCCAGAATCTCCTCAGTAAAAGGGCTTGGGAAAGGATCAATTACACGTACTGCATTCAAGTCCCTATAGTCAATACATATCCTCATCCTTCCATCATTTTTAATACTGATGACCATGGGGCTTACCCATTCTAATTTCTCTATAGCTTCAATGATGCCTGATGCTATCATCTTTTCAATCTCCTCCTTAAGCTTGATGCAAAGATTCTGGATCGGGCGCGTACCTTATTTCAACTTGATCTTCATCTCCACCAAGGATTGGTGAATGACTTTAAGCTCATGGTACCCACATAGAGATAAATCCTGAAACTCATGTAAGAGATCAATGATTTTTGAAACTTCGTTCTCCAACCAATAGTCTCTAATAGTGGCCTCCTTAGGTTCTGCCTCCGAACCAATGTTAACCTTCTTTATTTTTACAGGTTCATGGTAGACACATGATTTCTCATCAAAACTATCAAAAAATTCACACGTAGCTTCAGTATGGTTAACATCTAAAATCTCCATCTCTTCACCATCTATTATGTAGACCATATTTCCCTTTTATTTCTCTATGCATACATGCTAAAGTTGCATCTCTTCTGATTCTTTTTCATCAAAGCACGTCTCTAGACTAGGTTCACCCAATAGTTCCAGTATCCTATCATCCACCATAGAACTATCTTTCATTGTAAGGTTCTTGAAAACCTAAAATTCCTTATCCATTGATGGTTTAGTACTTCAGTACTAAAAATATTGAAGGAGATCAATCATCGGCTCCTACCAATTCCTTGTCTGACGACGCATCTCTAAGTGAATATACCATGCGCACACGCACCCTTGAAAAGTGAAATACAACTTATGTACCCATAAGGAAGGTGGTAAGGCCTCCACACCTCCCATCCATGCTTTCTCACATGCTTAGATGTGAAATGAGGTGGGTTCCTTCCCATGGTAGTCTCGTATTGTAGTGGGTGCATTACCTCGGGAAAACCTAATAGAGAACCAAATTCTCACCTTGCACCACTCTAGAAGGCTATCATGATGGGTCACCCACGAGAACACTATGGTCTCAAACAAGTTATAGCTAAAAATCCTTCTTATTTTGACCCCATTTCTTCATTGATCCTCCATTTCCCACAAGAAATCATCAGGGTTAGCCCCTCCAGATTAGCTTGGTAAATTTTTCCCTCCTAGGCACCTAACTAAGTAGGCATTCATTAACCTTATCATGGAGCCTCTTAATTGAAACCTAATTTACTCATATGTTCCATTTTCCTAATTGTCACATGCCACACTATTTGTATCACTCATGGGTTGAGAATCTTCAAACTAGATAACTCCCTCTTTTGGGTGAATCACCTCAAGGTCCCTGATAGAACACACAAAGATCCTGCCAAGAGCCTCTTCTCCCAAGGGATCAATGTATGGTGATGATTTTCCATTGGTTAAGGGGATGATGACCCACTCCTCCTTGTTTTAAATACTTATGTACCCATTATTGAACCTTAGGTCATCATTATTCTTGTAACACCAGGGGTGCCCAAGTAATGCTAGAATTCTACCTAAGATAACACAAAGAATTTGAAATCTCTAGTGAACCTTTCTCCTTGGATAGTGATAAAAATGTCCTTCAAGACATCAATGAGCATCAACTTAGTCTTGTTATCCATATACAACACATTCGAAGATGGATGTAATAGGGGCCTTCCCATTTGATGTCATGCATTGAGAGTGAGAACATTGACCTCCGTGCCTATGTCAATCAAAATATTACTCAGGAGCCACCCATCTACAACAACATTCAAGGTAATCTCCTTGTCATAATAAGGGATGTGGGTAGGAAGGTTGGCATGCAGAAATTACCTCTTGTGCCCTTCTTCAGTGCTTAGTACCTTATCCTGTAAGAATTCCCCTAGTAAAGGAATGATATTAACTTGCCTCAACATCTTGCATACTTCTCTAACGTCATCCTTATCCTCCTGTGGAGCCTCAACATTTTTCCTTTTCTCTAACTTCATAGACTACTTTTTCAGGCACTAGATATCTACTTAAAGGCTTTGAATCAAATCCATGGTTTTTTGATATACTTTGTTTTTATGAGTTTTGGGCCTCAGAATATTGACTAATTCCTAAAGGGAAAATGCACGCATGGGACTAGTGAAGAAGATGGGTGCGTAGGGAAAAGTGTGTAGGACAAGGGTTTTAGAAGGGTTTAATAGAAACCATGACACACACATAAGGTAGAGCAAAGGATTTCAGGACTTAGAAATATTCAACTTTCTAATAGGCACTTGAGGAAAAATGTGACCCAACTAGGCATGCTGAGTGGATAAGGTGACAACCTGGAAACTTGGTGGTCAAGGATAAAATATTCCATGCATGGAACATTCCCGAAGACATCATTGCAGATAGTGGGGAGCTCAGATCAGAAGAAGAATGCTCAATTGGAAGACCACCTTGATGCTTGGCAACTGATCTGCTACTTCAGGAAGGCATGGTGGTGGGTGTTAAACCTATTTATAGAGATGATTAGGTAGAAGAAAAGGAGGAGAGAGGACCATTATAGAGAGAGCATCATCAAGGGATCAAGAGGAGAAGAGGGCCATGGTGTGATTAACCATTAAAGAGTAGGTGAATATCTACAGAAATGAGAAGAAGATTCTAGGGGTTGAGGTTCTCATTAGAGTACTATAGGAATGTTAACATATCTAGGGGAATGGGTATGCTAATTTTTTGTAATAGGTAAGAATAGCTAGAACTTATGATGCATGAGTCATGATATATTGGTCTGATATGACCCCTTTGGATGTAATGTGGTTACTTAACTAAGGTCAATATGAATATATGGTTCTATTATAAATATATTGTTCATGGGTGTAAACCCTAGTGCCCTTTTCTTTATGTTATATAGTTACTATCTGTATGATGTTTCTTTTGTTATCTGAATGGGTATGTTAGTGTAATGACTTATGATATGATTTTAGAATATATACATGATCATTTACTTTTATGCACTTAATATTTCATCAATGACAACATATTATGACAATTATCACATAAAGGAGGGGCTTGGCACCCACATGCACCTCGGGTGAGCACCCAACACCCGATAGGTGATAGGCTAGAGCGATAGGCCTTGGAGGCTGCCCTATGCGCTGAGGCTGTTGGAAGTGTAGATACCAGTGTTAAACATTTCCTTGAGGCTCATATTACTGCAATAACGAAATAGATAGAAAATCTATCGATGAACTCAACACATAAGACTCATAGTGGTCTATGGTGCAAAGATTGTGAAATAAAGGGGCACAAAAAGGATAGTTATCCTCGAAGGTTGGTACGCACCATGATGGTGGACTGTGAGATTTTTTGTGGGGATCATGATTAAATTAGATTCCCATTACTAAAATGCACAATCCATAAGAATGTGTCTTGCTATTACAAGATTTGTACCTCTACGATCCATGACACCAAATATTTTAAGCTAATTGACCAGGTACATGATTTCATTGATCTTAGTGTGTGCTAGACCAGACTTGCAAGTAGTTCCAAGGATGAAGATAACCACTATGAAGGGCACATAGATGGAGGAGCACGTGGAAGAGGTTTCCATAGATGATTTCATGGTTATAAAAAATGTGGAGGAAGAGGCGAGTTTCTACAAGGAACCTGCTATAACTGTGGGTCTATAGAGAATTACAAGCATGAGTGTCCTAATCTATTACAATGCTCATGGTGTGGAAAGAAACATAAGTACGAAGAGTTCCCTGAAATATTTGAGCACATGAGCCAGTAATACCAGTAAGAAAAGGGCACTGGGATGGTAAGCATAAAAAATGCCAACTCACAATGGATGCTAAGAGTGGTGCATGAGTCAGGACTAGAACTTGTACTAGTGACGACATGAGTGGAGGCCACACACGCCATGGAGATACCAAGAAAAAGAACACTAGTTACAAGAGAATAAGTGGTACATGGGAAGTATTTGGACCCTACTCATAAAAATGAAGTGTATTAAGAGACTATGTATGTGATTCAAAGTCTATAAGGAGAGATCCAATGTATGAAGGAGCAGTCAAGGAAACCAGTAAAGGAAGAATGCTGAGGCTCTACAGAAGGATCTGGATGAGGTTGGGTAAGTATGAAATATGTTAAGGAAAGATAATATCATTCCCTTGCTAGGATAATGGTTGTGGGAGAAGGTACTGTTGTTGCAGGCTCACAACACCCCTGGATGTAGATCAGGCTTCTAGGTTGATCACTCTAGCATCCAGTGTGATTGCACAACATGGAAACCTCTCTCCAAGTGTGGGACTTGTGAAACTGAGAGAGGAATCTCTAGATTAGAGGCTGGTTCCTCAAACTCCTCTGATTATATCTAATGCTTGCACAACTACAGAGGTTCAGATCTTAATCCTACTCTAAACTGCAAGGAGACAGGGGTAGAAATGCAAAAATTGAAACTAACTAAAGATGGTGATGCACCAAAAGGAGTGGTGAATAATTTTCTCATGTAAATAGACACAAACAAAATACTGCAACATAAAACATACAAGGCTGATAAGATATAATTTAGGATCTGAACTGAAGCAAATAATACAAAGGGTTGAAACCCATTCACAAAGCTTGCATTATCATTTCCAATGTCAAAATCACTGCATTACAACCTCAGAGAGGTAAAAAAAACTGTTACAATCTTTGAAGAGGTCTGATTCTTCAAACAATCACTCGCTGGAGGTGAAAGAAGAAGTTGCTATGCCCAAAAGTGTTCCCCCCTTTGAAATTGAGCCAAATATGGCTGTTTACATTGCATGGGTCGAGCCCAGGAGAGAGAAAACATACAAAATGTGGGAGCCCATTCCTCATTGACTGTAAATGCATTAAAATAGCATGGGGGACCTTACAAACCCATACCCTGTCATTTTTGACCGGATTGGAGGAGAATGCGACCCATTCTGTGTTAAATTTGGTCGCTGAAATGTCACTTCTGGACATGAACATGCGTCAGAGCCGTTTCTTAACTTTATCTCTTTAGACTAAACTAAAACTCAAGATTGACCCCTGAATCATGTAGAGAATTTTATAATCTTTCCAATGATATAAAGAACGTGCAAATCTGAGCTCTGGATCGAAAGATATGGTGATCTGAAGATTTAGGGCACAAAAAAGGTGAAAACAGATTTTGAAATTTTTTCCCGCACTCCGCCACTTGGACGACATGTGTCAGGCATTGATTGAATGAGAAATTATCTCTCCTCTACCTCTCATGGGTTTCCCTTTGAAAATTTTAATTTTATAACACTTTTGGAAAATTTTCCATTTTTCCTCCGCACCCCCGCCACTTGGGACATGTGGCATGCATTGATTGGTTGACAGGGGTGCGGGGAAGACCTTTGCTTTTAGTTTTTTGACCAAAATTTTTGCCAAATTCTCTAACTCCTCCCCAAGCTCCACACTCCCCTTCTCCGTTGGACACGTGGCGTGTGTCTATTGGCTCAGGCCAACACTTCAAACCTTGCCTTTTGAAATTTTGGACGTTTTCCCTTGTGACACGTGGCATTTCCTGATTCGTCCGTGAGCTTTCTGGATTTTGACGTCCTTCGCGTCTCTTTGGCCCGGTTGTCCCAGTGTTGTCTGGGAAAAATTCTTCCGATCCACCCAAAATGGGCTTCCCTGTCCCTCTTTGAGGCGAAGACACGTGGCATGCTTTCATTGGCTCTTGGCTCCTTCGGCTCCCCGCGTTTGCCGCGTACTTCTGTCCCTCTTGTCCTGGACTGTGTGGGACAAATTATTCTGAACTGCCCGAAATGGGATTCCTTGTCCCTCTTTGCGGCCACTTCACCTTTTCGGGTCTTTCGCGTCTTTTCGGCCCAGATGTCCCAACCTTATCTACACAATAGTTAGTCAATTTTTTCAATTCCTTCGCCGGTTCACCCTTTCACGTCCCTCGCGTCCCCACGGCCCAGATGTCCCTTTGCCCTTTGGACCGCCTGGAGGCTTTTCATCAGATTCATGCCCCGACATCCCAACTGTCCCGACTGCTGTGAGGACTAGGACTTAGCCAATTTTCATGATTTTTTTCTGGCCCAAGCATTTTTTTTGCAAATTTTTCACCCCCTTTTAGAACTTGCTCTTTTCTTTTTAGAGAGGGGAGTTAGAAAAAATCTGAGGGGACCCCAGAAACATGATTTTTTGCCTTGAATCAATCTATTTTCTTGGTACTTGAGTATTCTGATGCATGTTATCAAATTTACCCTGGGGGTGAATTTTGGATAACAATTTGGCGACTCAGCAGGGTTACCAGCCTGCTAGGTGGAAGATACCAGTTACCTAAAGCAGTCCATTGGGCATGGAGTCATCAGATATCCTGTTTAGAACCCCAACTGACTTAGAATGAATAAGGAGGAAGATGGAATATCACCTGATGGGAGCAAGCATTGTAAAACATCTCCATGGACAGCAAGCTGTGCCAAAGCACTTAGGGAAAACAAAACTAACCTACAGAAAAACAATGTGCACAAGCACTTGGAGGAATGAAAATCTAATCTAATATTTATAAGGTAGTGAATTTCCCTCTAGAAGCAATGCTTGAGATAGATTCCATTTACTGGAATCTACAATTCTTCACCATCCAATGAGGCCAATTGGAAAGCATTGCTGTTCTTGCACTTTGTGACCATGTATGGGCCACTCCAAATGGCATCAAATTTTGAATGCCTTCCCGGTTTTGCTCTATCCACATCCCATTTCAACACTAGATCTCCAACCTGAAACGATCTATCCTTGGCCTTCCTGTCAAAGGTATTTTTGATCAAAGCTTGATCCTTTTCCATTGCTTGGGATGCCTAATTTCTGATCTCTTGCAGCTCCATCAACTCTGCATACCTCACCTCCATGGGCTCAAACTCTATAGCAACTCTAGTTGCTTCATGAGTTCCAATTTTGGCAACTCAAGTGACATGGGCAAGATTGCCTCTCTTCCATAGAAAAGCCTGAATGGAGAGTTACCTATGGATCTTTTGGGAGTTATCCTATCAGCCCATAAGGATGATTTTAGTTTGGTATGCCAAGACCTCTGATTCTCATCAAGAGTCCTCATAATGATCCTCATCAAGTTCTTGTTTGTAGACTCAGCCTGGCCATTACCTTGAGGGTAATAGTTTGATGAAGTGCTTAGGTAGATACCGTTCTTGACAGCCCACTCAATCACCTTAGATCTAATGAATTCCAATGCATTATCAGAGATCATTGTAGCAGGTACACCAAATCTGGTTGTTATCCCCTCATAAAAGTCTAAGATGCTAGACTCATTTGCCTCTTTGAGTGCTACTACTTCTATCCATTTGGTGAAGTAGTATGTGGTTGTCAAAATCCATTTGTGCCCTTGGCTTGAATTGGGATTAATGACTCCAATGAAGTCCAAACCCCATTGCATGAATGGCTGGTCAATTGAGATGGGATGTAATGGAAGGGTAGCAAGTCTCTCTTTTCCTGTGAAGAATGCACAATTCTTACACCTCTTGATCCATGCATAGCAATCACTGAAGATTTTGGGCCAATAATAACCGGCCTTCATGATTTTTAGAGCTGTCACTCTTGGTGCAAAATGACCACCAGCTGGTCCACCATGGAACTCTTCCAACACCCTTTGAATATGATTTGTGCTGATGCACCTCAGTAGCACTCCATTCACATCTTTCTTGAATAAAACTCCATCAACAATGGCATACGGAACAACCTGCAATCTGAAGTGTCTCCTTTGGGTTTTGCTCATCTCCGGAGGGCATAGGCCTGTGCCTAGGAAGTGTATAATACCTTGGGTCCAGCAAGGAGTGGGGGCAGCATTGTCTTCTTTTTGATTGCCACATGGCCCATGGCTGTCCTGGACTGTCAAAACAGTCTCTTCTTCATTGCATACTTCTTTTTGCTTCCCCAAAACCAGCTGCTCACACAATCCTTTCCCTCTTACCAGCTTGGTGATCTTGATCTCAATGTCATACTCCATGACATGGGTGATCCAACCTGCCCTTTTCTCAATCAAATCCTTGTTGAGGAGGAAGTCCTTAACCCTAGCATGCGAGACCAGCAATTGGACCTTGTTGTTTGAGATTAAATGCTTGAATTTCTTCAAGCTTCTAATTACTGCAAGTACATGCTTCTCAATAAAAGAGTACCTCACCTCATAGTCATCTAGGCTCCAGCTGAAGAAAGCAATTGGCTGCTCATTATTATCCTTGTTCTGCTGTACCAAAATGGTAGAAATAGTGTCATTACCTCCAAATGCATAGAGGATGAAATCCTTGGAAAATTATGGGTTGATGAGAGTTGGTGCTTGGGAGATGGCTTCTTTGATTGCTTCAAAACTCTCCTTGCCTTCTGCTGTCCACTTGAAATCCATGCTCTTTAACATTTTGGTGATGGGCTTGACAAGGGCTGTAAAATCTGGGATAAACCTCCAAACAAAGTTTATCCTTCCCAAGAAACTCTGAAGGGCTTTCTTGTGGCTTGGCAATGGTAGTGATCTTATGGCTTCAACCCTCTCTTGATCAATTGCTAATCCTTCTTTGGAGACAATATGGCCAAGGAGCTTTCCCTCATGTGCAAGAAAGATACACTTCTTAGGATTCAAAGACACTCCAAATCTCCTGCACCTCGTGAAGACTTGTCTCAAATGAGAGAGGTGGTCCACTACATTTTTGGAAAAAATAGTGATGTCATCAAGGTAAATCAACACCACATTGTTAATCAAACCCTTGAACGCCATGTCCATTGCCCTTTGGAAGGTAGCACCAGCATTGGACAACCCAAATGGCATTTTCCTGTATGTAAAAGTTCCCCATTTGGTCATGAAGGCTGTCTTGAACTGGTCCTCTTCCTTCACTATAATTTGATTATAGCCTGAGTAGCCATCAAGTAGTGAAAACCTCTGAGAGCCAGCCACAACTTGCAATATTTGCTCCATGGAAGGGAGTGGGTAATGGTCCTTGAGAGAGGCTCTATTTAAGTCTCTGAAGTCAACACACAACCTGATCTCTCCACATTTTTTTCTGACTGGAACTAAGTTGGCAACCCAACTAGAATGCTTGATAGGGAATATGATCCTTGACTCAATCAGCTTGTCCAATTCTTTCCTCACCTAACAGGCTTAGTATTCGGATCCAATTCGATGGTATGCTAAGCTAAGTTGGGATTGAAACCTTTCAAGTCTTCATAACTCCAAGAAAACACGTTAGGGAACTCTTGACATAGCTGTATGAACTCATACTTCTCTTGTTCAGTTGTTATCCTTCCAATTTGCAATGGTTTGTTCTCTTCTACCAAGATGGATACTAAATCCTCTCTCTTGACCTGAATGTTTGCTTTCTCCTTTCTAAACTGATCATTAGGGTTAAAAATGGACTCCAAAGTGATAAGTCCCTTGGGCAGCTTGTTAGTTCTCAGCTGTACTACTTGGTTGCCATACTGCTGTTCCAATCTCTCTTGATTCTTGGCTGAGAACTCAGATTCTTCTTGCAAGAAATGGATGATTTGCTGGTCATTTTCAAACACTTGCCAACTGACATTGTTATCCGGCATTAAAGGCCTCACAATCACGTGGATTTTTGGCTGTACCTTGTCTTGTTGAATGCTTTCCACAATGTCAAAGGCTGCCCCTACTGCTGCAAGCCTGTCAGCAGCTTGATTCTCTTTCCTAGGGATGGATTTGATGCCAAAACCCTCAAAATCTTCCATGAGGTCCCACACCCTATTCTTGTAGCACTTGAGAAGATCATTTTTGGTAGCATGCTATCCCTTGACCTGATTTACAATCAATTCACTGTCACCAAAGACTTGCAAGATTTTTATTCTTCTCTTGATTTCCCAATGCATGCCTTGCACCAAGGCTTCATATTCAACAGTGTTATTGGAGCATGCAAACTGAAATCTAAAAGATGAATAGTACTTTACTCCTTGAGGTGAAACAAGCATAGCTCTACCTCCTGCACCTTGTTTGCTCCTCGATCCATCAAAAAACAGCTGCCATACCTCATTGTCATCTTTGTGGTTTGGCTTGGTGATGCTAGGAATAGGTTTATTTTCTTCGTGTATGCAATAGACCCCTAGCTCAGATTCTTCCACTTCTTGATAAGGATCAAATGCATGTATCTTGTTTGTCCATTCATGAAGAGTTAGATCTGGGATGCTTCCAACCTTAGTGTTAGCTTCATCAGTGCTTGGGTGATCTTCTTGATCAAATGCTGAGCAATTAGCATTAATCTGACTTGGATTGTAAGGCTCAATGTGAAAGTTTGCAATAGGTTCATACCTGATTGTGGCTTTAGTTCCATACCTCGTTCTGAATAGCATGTGTGACCAATCAGCAGACAAATATCCCCCAATCTTAGCTGTGAAGTCCCTTGACAAGCATAGGGCAAAGAGTGGTGGAAGGTCTATGACTGATACATCTTGTAAAACAACAACATTTGGACATGCATGCAAGGTAAGACTCAAATTTCTAATTACCCAAATTGTTGTTACTACTGTCCCATCCAATTGCACTACCCCTTTAGATATTGTTTCATACTGGAGCCCTAGCTGATCAACAATTTGTTTAGGCATTACTGAGCTGCTTTCCTCGGAGTCTATCATGCAATTGTGCACTAGCTGGCTTCCAATGATCAATGAAACATAGAAAGGAGGGGGCTTCAACATTTTACCTTACTGTCCTCCATGATTTCCCTCAGGCTGGGCAGCATTTGTAAGTACATTGTCTTGCATTTGGACTTGCTGGCTTGAGGTTGGCCAGTCCTTCATGGCAGCTTGCAGCAGATCTCTTTGGCCTGGGATAGATAGGGATTCCCACATTGAGATATTGACATTTGTCTTCTTCATCTGATCAATGATGTTGAATGGGGATGAAGTATCTCTTTGCTATCCCTTGGTTTGCACATTCACTCCTTGCACGTGGGCAGCAACAACTAGTATTTGAGTCGGCCTAGGGGTTTCTCTTGGCTGCCCTTGTGCATTTGAAATTGGACTTTGCTTGCCAATCATTTGTGGAGCCATGGAAGGTTGTGGATTGGTTGGGGCTAATGGATGTTCTTCACCCAAATTCCTTCTTTTTGACCTTGTGTTGGCTCTGACAACACCTTGAGAAACTACCTCGGTTCATGCCACAAAATCCTCTGCTTGCCAATTTACCAATGTGTTGTCATTTGGGGCTGATTGCTATTGGAAGTTTTCTGTTGTTGGCTATTTTCTTGACTACTCTCACCCTCCACACCAGTAGTTGTCACCCATTAGTGCTTGATTCAAAGCACCATTGAAGCACATGGATTGGTTATGAGGCTCATTGCATGGAAAACACCAATCGTACTCCTAGGTAATGTTGTTTTGTGTTGGCACCAATGCCTTGGAGGTAGATATGACATTTGGATTATAGGGCTGAAATGGTCTATTGGCAGGAGGCCTTGTTTGATTCATATTTGCAGATGGATTAGGTGGTATTTGTGGTTGGTATGGCTGCCTGTCAGGCTGAGCCTGGGGTTGATAAGAAGGTCTAAAACCTTGGGCTTGTTGCCTTTTGAGAGTAACCAGCTCATTGCCTAGGTTTTACAATTGCTTCATGACTTCTTGAAGCTCATTTGGGGCACTTGGAGATGAAGTGGAAGCTTCATTTGAACTCTGATTTCTAGGAGTGGGAGAAGGAGCCAAATTAGGTGCTTGATTGGTGTTTGGGCTCTCTAAACTTGGAAACAATGGCATGGGAGGTCTAGGGGAAAGTTTGCCAGCTTGGATCAAATAATTTTCAGCCCTAATGGCAATGCTATAAGCCATAGGGATAGTTAAGCCTCCCATGGACTGAATCAACATAGAAATATCAAAATTTAAATCTTTGAGATAGTAGAGAAAAGGACCTTCTGCTGTTGGCTTGACTGCTACTGGAATCCTCTCCCAAGTCTTTTGAAATCTGAAGTTGAAATCAGTCAGCTACTCTTGGGAGCTCTCTTGATGGTTTGTCAGCTGCTCCAAAAGGAGACAAAGTTGTCTCCCTTCTCCTCCAAATTGACTCATGAAGTGCTATACACACAGCTGATTCCAATTTGTGATAGAACCAGCTCCAAGGCTTCTAAACCATTGCAATGCTTTACCCTTGAATGAAGATGCCAGTAACTTGACAGCCACTTGCATTCATTGATTTCATGGATTGTCCAAAGGTAGCAATGTCTTGAACATGATCACCTTGGAGTAGTCTGATTTCTCAAGTGAAGTAGGGAATGTTCTTCAAGGATGCAATAGGGATTGGATGTTGTGCATTGAGGGCAAGCGGGTTGCTGCCCTGTGAAGTTGAAGTAGGGGTTGTGTTGTGCCATTCTAATGGTCTTAAAACCCCCGTTGACTCGAAGGAAAGCCTACCAGGTGGGGGAGTGTTGGAGAGAGTTTGTTTGGTGGAGATGGAGGACCTTTGGATCTTCTTCCTCTTTGCCTTCTTCTTGGAGATAATGCAGGTATTCAAAACAAACATTTCTTCTTCTCTAACTCTTGACTTGTGGGGATGCTTCTCATGAATTTTGAGGCCCTGCACTGTTGAAACCAAGTGTCTTCCCCTTGGGTCGCCAGATAGCAAAACTTAAATATCTATTTTGAAGCAAGAAAAATTAAAGACATGCAGATCAATTTTTGTATAAAATTAAGACCTCTGGTCCCACAGGGCATGCCAAAAACTATGTTGCAGGCGACAACACCCTGGATGAAGTTCAGGCTCTAGGTGGCTCCACTTAGCATCCAGTGTGATTAACAACAGGAAACCTCGCTCCCCGTGTGGGACTTGTGAAAAACTAAGAGAGGATCTCCAGTTAGAGGGGTGGTTCCTCAAACTCCTTGATTAGATCTAATGCTTGCACAACTACAGAGGTTCAGATCTTAATCCTACTCTAAATTGCAAGGAGACAGGGGTAGAAATGAAAAAATTGAAACTAACTTAAGATGGTGATGCACCAAAAGGAGTGGTGAATAAATTTGTCATGCAAATAGACACAAACCAAAGACTGCAACATAAAACATACACAGGCTGATAAGATATAATTTAGGATTTGAACTGAAGCAAATAATACAAAGGATTGAAACCCATTCACAAAGCTTGCATTATCATTTCCAATGTCAAAATCACTGCATTACAACCTCAGAGAGGTAAAAAAAACTATTACAATCCTTGAAGAGGTCTGATTCTTTAAAAAATCACTTGCTGGAGGTGAAAGAAGAAGTTGCTATGCCCAAAAGTGTTCCCCCCTTTGAAATTGAGCCAAATCTGGCTTTTTACATTGCATGGGTCGAGCCCAGGAGAGAGAAAACATACAAAACGTGGGAGCCCATTCCTCATTGACTACAAATGCATTAAAATAGCATGGGGGACCTTACAAACCCATAACCTATCATTTTTGACCTGATTGGAGGAGAATGCGACCCATTCTGTGTTAAATTTGGTCGCTGAAATGTCACTTCTAGCCATGAACATGCGTCAGAGCCATTTCTTAACTTTCTCTCTCTAGACTAAACCAAAACTCAATATTTACCCTAGAATCATGTAGATAATTTTATAAGCTTTCCAATGATATAAAGAACGTGCAAATCTGAGCTCTGGATCGAAAGATATGGCGATCTAAAGATTTAGGGCACAAAACAGGCAAAAACAAATTTTGAAATTTTTCCCACACTCCGCCACCTGGATGACATGTGTCGGGTGTTGATTGGATGAGAAATTCTCTCTCCTCTACCTCTCATGGGTTTCCCTTTGAAAATTTGACTTTTATAACACTTTTGGAAAATTTTCCATTTTTCCTCCGCGCCCCCGCCACTTGGGACATGTGGCATGCATTGATTGGTTGACAGGGGTGCGGGGAAGACCTTTGCTTTTAATTTTTTGGCCAAATTTTTTTTCCAAATTCTCTAAATCCTCCCAGAGCTCTGCACTCCCCTTCTCTATTGGACATGTGGCTGTGTGTCTATTGGCTTGGGCCAACGCTTCAAACCTTGCCTTTTGAAATTCTGGACGTTTTCCCTTGTGACATGTGGTGTTTCCTGATTCATCCGCGGGCCTGCCGGATTTTGGCGTCCTTCGCGTCTCTTTGGCCTGGTTGTCCCAGTGCTGTCTGGGATAAATTCTTCCGATCCACCCGAAATGGGCTTCCCTGTCCCCGCTTTGAGGCGAAGACATGTGGCATGCTTTCATTGGCTCTCAGCTCCTTCGGCTCCCGCGTCCGTCGCGTACTTCTGTCCCTCTTGTCCCAGACCGTCTAGGGAAAATTCTTCCAAACCACCCGAAATGGGCTTCCTTGTCCCTCTTTGCAGCCGCTTTTCCTTTTCGGGTCTTTTGCGTCTTTTTGGCCCAGACGTCCCAACCTTATCTACACAACAATTAGTCAATTTTTTCAATTCCTTCAGCCGGTTCACCCTTTCGCGTCCCTCATGTCCCCATGGCCCAAATGTCCCTTTGCCCTTTGGACTACCTGGAGGCTTTTTGGCTGATTCGCGCCCCGACGTCCCCAACTGTCCCGACTGCTGCGAGGACTAGGACTTAGGCCAATTTTCGTGATTTTTTTCTGGCCCAAGCTTGTTTTTTTGCAACTTTTTCACCCCTTTTAAGAACTTTCTCTTTTCTTCTTAGACAAGGGAGTTAGGAAAAATTTGAGGGGACCCTAGAAACATGATTTTTTCCTTGAATCAATCTATTTGCCTGGAACTTGAGTATTCTGATGCATGTTATTAAATTTACCTTGGGGGTGAATTTGGATAACAGGTACCACGCGCTGGAAGAGAGCATAGGATGCAGGTTTATGCATGCTAACCTTCCTCCCTATAGCCTTGAATATGAAAAAGAGATCAATTTGAATGCTATTATAGATGGATGGCTTCTGAGAAATATTCTAATTGATAGGGGCATGTAAGTCAATGTTCTCACCATGGATGTATGTGATCAAAAGGGAAGGCCCACATTAAAACCATATTTGAATGTGCTGTATATGGAAAACAAGACGAAGGCAATGCCCATTGGTGTGTTGAAGGATGTGATTATCACTATTCAAGGGGCCAAGTTCACTGGAGACTTCGAGGTCTTGGCGTTAGCCAAAGAAGACAACTTTCTAGCATTACTTGGGTGCCCCTAATGTTACAAAAATAATATTGACCTACAATGTAATAAGGGGTATATAAATTTTGAGAACAAGGAAGAATGTGTCATTATCCCCTTGACAGATGGAACTTAATGCCTTATACTGAGACCTTAGGAGAAGAAGTCCTTGAAAAAATCTATGTGCACTCTATTAGAGACCCTGCCATAAGTCATCCTAAATAAGGAATTATCCAGTTTGAAGATTATTAGTCTATGAGTGATAGAACCAACATGACATGCGACAATTGGGCACACAGGACTTATAAGTTAATAGGATGACAATTGAGAGGATCAGTGACAAGGATAAAAAAAGTGTGCTCGGTCAAGTGCCTAAGAGGGAAGAAGATAACAAGTTACTTTGGGGGAGCTAACCCTAATGATTTATTACAAGAAATGGAGGATCAGTGGAAAAAATGATAACGAAAGAAGAGGTATGCTCAGCTATAACTTGCTAGGGACTGCAATGTGTTGGTGAGTGACGCATCATGAGAGCCTTCTAGAATGGTACTAGGTTAGAACCATGTTCTCTATTAAGGTTTTCTAGAATCAATGCACCCACAGACATATAAGACTACCATGGAAATAACCCACCTCATGTCATATCCAAGCATGTAAGAAAGCCTAGATGGAAGGCGCAAAAAATTTACCATCTTTGCTATAGGTGCATAAGTTGTATTCTAACTTATAGGGCTCTGCGTGTGCATGGTACATTCACTCAGAAATGTGCCGTTAGACATGGAATTGAAATGATTTTGTGGATGATCTCATTCAATCTTTTAAGTATTAGATTACAAAGCCATTAATGGATAAGGAGTTGTAATTGGTCAAGTACCTTACAATGGGAGATAGTGCTATGGTAAAAGATAGGATACTTGAGCTATTAGGTGAACCAGGTTTGGAGACGCATTTTTATGAGGAAGAATAAGAAGAGACACAACTTGAGCACACGTGCATGGAAAAATAAAAAGGAAAAATGGTCTCATGTGATAGATGGTGAAGAAATGGAGAGTCTAGATGTTAATTGTTTTGAAGGTACGCATGAAGTTTGGGATAGTGTTGATGAGCGAGAAAAAACCTACCATGAACCATTGAAGACAAAAGAAGGTTAACATTGGTTTTGAGGTAGAACCTAAAGAAGCTATCATTGGGGATTATTGGTCAGAGAAAGAGGTTTATAAGATCATTTTACATTTTACACGAGTTTAAGGATCTATTCCTACCTTGGTACCATGATATCAAATGCATTTACCACTCCTTGGAGGAAATGAGGATCAAGTTGAAGGAAGGTGCATGCTTGATTCAAAAGAGACCATATCAAATGAATCTAAACTTACGTGTACGGGTCAAGGAGGAGATAGATAATATGATAGCATTAGACATCATTAAGGCTGTGGAGGAATCAAAATGGGTGAGTGCAATGGTCATAAGCATTAATAAGGATGGAATGATAAGGATCTATGTTCATTACAAGGAATTGAATGCAGTGTGTGTCATTGACCCTTTTTCAACCCTTTCACTGAAGAAATCCTAGAAGGATTAATTACGTGTGAGGTCTATTCTTTTACGGATGGGTTCTCAGGGTACCACCAAGTTAGAATTGCAAAAGAAGACTAGGAGAAGACAAATTTTGTCACTGAATGGGGATGTTTTACCTATATGGTCATACCTTTTGGGCTGAAGAATGTGCCTATTGTGTTATCGCACATCATGGTACAAGCCTTCCACAACTTCATCCATAAATTTCTTCAGGTCTACCTAGATGGCTAGACTATCTATGGGCTAATAGAAGACCATTGTGACAATTTGAGGCTGATGTTTGAGAGATGTCAATAGTTAAGGATATCTCACAAAATTAATAAAAAGGTCTTTGCTACTCCATTTGGAAACCTATTGAGGCATATTATATGTAAGGAAGGCTTGCTGGTGGATCCCGGTAAGGTTACAGTTATTGTGGGATTGGGGGAGTAGTCAATTTTTTCACTCCCTTCGCAGAGTTACACCCTTTCACGTCCCTCGCGTCCCCACGGACCAGATGTCCCTTTGCACTTTGGACCCCTGAGGCTTTTCATCAAGATTCATGCCCCGACATCCCAACTGTCCCGACTGCTGTGAGGGACTAGGGACTTAGCCAATTCATGATGGTTTTGGCCCAAGCATTTTTTTTGCAATTTTTCACCCCCTGTTTAGACACTTGCTCTTTATTTTTAGAGAGGGGAGTTAATAAAAAATCTGAGGGGACCCAGAAACATGAATTTTTTTGACCGTGAATAATCTTATTTTCTTGGTACTTGAGTATTCTGATGCATGTTATCAAATTCCCTGGGGGTGAATTTGGATCACAATTTGGCGAATCAGCAGGGTTACAAGCCTGCTAGGTGAAGATACAAGTTAATAAAGCAGTCCATTGGGCATGGGTCATCAGACTTATCCTGTTAGAACCCAACTGACTTAGAATGAATAAGAGGAAGAGGAATATCACCTGATGGGAGCCAAGGATTTGTTAAAACATCTCCCATGGACGGCAAGCTGTGCCAAAGCACTTAGGGAAAAACAAAACTAACCTACAGAAAAACAATGTGAACAAGCACTTGAGGAATGAAATCTAATCTAATTACTTATAAGGTAGTGCATTTCCTCTAGAAGACAATGCTGAGATTTAGATTCCATTTACTGGAATTACAATTCTTCACCATCCAATGAGGCAATTGGAAAGCATTGCTGTTCTTGCACTTTGGGACCATGTATGGGACACTCCAAATTGGCATTCAAAATTTGAAATGCCTTCCCGGTTTGGGCTCTATCCAACATCCCATTTCAACCTAGATCTCCAACTGAAACGATCTATCCTTTTGGGCCTTCCTGTCCGTATTTTGATCCCCAGCTTGCTCCTTCCATTGCTTGGATGCCTAATTCTGATCTCTTGCAGCTCCATCAACTCTGCATACCTTAACCTCCAGGGGCTCAAACTCTATAGCAACTCGAGTGCTTCATGAGTTCAATTTTGTGCAAACTCCGTTGAATGGGCCCGATGCCTCTTTCCATAGAAAAGCCTGAAATGGAGAGTTACCTGATCTTTTGGGAGTGATCCTATCTTAGCCCATAGGATGATTTTAGTTTGGTATGCCCATACCCTCTTATTCTCATCAGAAGTCCTCATAATATCCTCATCCAGTTCTTGTTTGTAGACTCAGCCTGGCCATGACCTTGAGGGTACGAGTTTTGATGAAAGTGCGTAGGTAGATACCGTTCTTGAAGCAACTCATCACCTTAGATCTAATGATTCCAATGAATTATCAGAGATAATTGTTACGAAGGTACAACCCAAATCGGTGTTATCCCCTCATCAAAGTCTAAGATCTAGATCATTGCCTCTTTGAGTGCTGCTACTACTTCAATCCATTTGGTGGCAAGTAGTAAAGTAGTCTGTGTTGTCAAAATCCATTTGTGCCCTCGGACTTTGAATGGGATAATGACTCCAATGAAGTACCAAACCCCATGCATGAATGGCTGGTCATGAGAGGGATGTAATGGAGGGTAAGCAAGTCTCTATTTTCCGTGAAGAATGCACAATTCTGACACCTCTTGACCATGCATAGCAACACTGAAGATTTGGCGCCAATAATAAACCGGCCTTCAGATTTTTTCGAGCTGTCATCTTAGGTGCAAAATGACCACAAGTGGTCCACCAGGAACTCTTCCAACACCTTTGAATAGATTTGGATGATGCACATCAGTAGCACTCCATTCACATCGTCTTGAATAAAACTCCATCAACAATGGCTACGGAAAACTGTAATCGGAAGTGTCTCCTTTGGGTTTTGTAATCTCCGGAGGGCAAGGCCTGTGCCTAGGAAGTGTATAATACCTTGGGTCCAGCAAGGAGTGGGCAGCTCATTTTTGTCTTCTTTTTGTTGCACATGGCCCATGGCTGTCCTGGACGGAAAATGTCAAACAGTCTCTCTTTCATTGCATACTTCTTTTGCTTCCCCAAAAACCAGCTGCCTCACACCAATTCATTTCCCTCTTACCAGCTTGTTGATCTTGTCTCATGTCTATATCCATGGAACATGGTGATCCAACCTGCCTTTCTCAATCAAATCCTTGTTGAGGGGAAGTCCTTTAACCCTAGCATGCGAGGACCAGCAATTGGACCTTGTTGTTTGAGATTAAATGCTCGACTTTATCTCAAGCTTTCTCCTTAGCACCGCACATGGCTTCTCCAATACTCCCACAGAGCTGACCTCCAGCTCATTAGTTTGCAATCTAGCGCTCCCGTGAAGTTAGATGGCAATTTGTTGCCCTCGCTGCCATTTCCTATCACTGGTTACTGGTCTGTGGACCTCCTTAATTAGGTTGGTAGAACTTTAGTTCATTGACCTGACTTAAATTGCATCAGACGGATGACAATCCTTGGAGAATTCTGGGTTGATGAGAGTTGCGTGCAATTGTGGCGCAGCGCGTCTTTGATGCGCTCTCAACCTGAGCCTCGCCTTGCTTGTACACACACTGACGACTTCACTGCCTGCTTTCAACATTTTTGGTGCTGACGCTTGACCATAGCGGGAGTTCTGTCAAATTCATTGGGACTCAAACATCCTTAAAAACTAACAGGTTATCTATCCCTAAGAAACTCTGACGGGCCTTGACTTGTCGCCCGGCTTTGTTGCACACATGGTAGTGATCTTATGGCTAAACCTGTACGCCTTGTACTCACATTGCTACATCTTTTCTTTGGATGGACCTAATAGGCCAAGGAGTATTCCGCCCTCATTGTGCAGTATCAGCTTTATTCCCCACTTCCCCCAGGACTTCAATATAGCACTTCCAACATCTCCTCCTGATTATTTCTCCGTCTGTACTAGCACCGTTGTCTTCAAATGAGAGAGGTTGGCTCCACTACATTTCTAGTGGTTAACTAACAATAGGCTGTCATCAAGGTTCACTAACACCACATTGTTTTTAATCAATACCTTGAACGCACACTGTCCATTGCCCTTGCGATAGCGTACGACCGCCTTGGACAACCCTAAATCCGCCTTTTTCAGGTATGTAAAAGGTATCCCCATCTGGCCGTCATGAAGGATGTCTGAATGTGTCTCATTCCTTCCACCCTATAATTGCTTTATACGCACTAGGTAGCACGGTGCCCACCCGGCGCCTTGAATTACACCCTCCTCGCGCTCGCTCATCTATACGGTGTCCAATCTTTGCTCGCCCAGGAAGGGATTTGTGGGTTAACTGGTTTAGAGCAGAGGCTGATATTTTCAGTCTCATGAAGTGACACACACCATATACCCTGGGACTCTCTCCCATTTGTCCTGACGGATGAGTTGACAGTTGGCAAAACAACTCAGATATGCTCCATGACAACCGGGCGTAATCATGATCCTTTCACCAAACCCGCAGTTGCCCTCCCTAAGTTCTTGTCCCCTGTCCCATCCTATAGGCTTCGCTTATTTCGTGATCCCTTTTCCCCCTCCTTTATTCCATTTCGTGGTATGCTAAGCTAAGTTGCGGATGACATCGATCATTGTTTTATTTTATATCATAACTCTAACCATGAAAACATCGTTAGGGTAATTTTCCTCTTCCGACCTAGTCTTCCCTTGGGTACCCGAACCTTTCTAACTTACTTTCCCTGCTTTCAGTTGCCTCTATTCCTGCACCAATTTCGCAATCCTGCGTTTTCGTGTCTCATTATTACTGCTGTAAGTATTGGCTACGAACTTGACTCCTTCCTCCTCTTTTCTGACCTGACATCGTTTGCTTCTTCCTCCTCCTATTCATTCATATGATCATTAGGCCGTTTAACCACATGGACTCAAAGTTGAAGTCCCTTGGGCCGCTGCTTAGTTCTTGTGTTACTCTATGGTTGCCATCACTAGCTTGCTTCCCATATCCCTTCTTTCTGATTGCCTTTTTATTGGCTGTTGACCACACAGATCCCTCACTTTTCCTGGCAAGATTTTTTAACTCGGATGATCTTGTGTGTCTGTAATTCCAACCATCACCATTTGCAATTTGACATTCCGTTTACGCCCCGGCATAAACCGAGCCATCACACAACTATTAGTTTGCGCATTTTTCTGAGTTGCCACATCTAGTACTTGCTGCACATGCCTTTTCTCACACCAATGTCCCGGCATGGACCCTACGCTGCAGCCTGTCCAGAAGTCTTGACTTCTCTTGTACATTAGCGGACATGGCCAGTCGATGTACCCTAAAACCACTAACGATAAACTTCTCACCTGAGTCCCAACATACAGTTATTCTGGTAGCACTGTTGAGAAGTCCCATCATTTTTGCGTTTAGATATTTGCATCCCTTGACTCTGAGTATACAATTCAAATTCACTGTCACAATATTGATCTTGAATAGATGTTTTATTCTTCTCGTGATATCACAATGCCATGCCTGGACAAGGCGTATATTAGACACAGTGTGGTGTGTTTTACGTCATAGCCAAACTGCACATCTAAAGATGATAGTAGTACTTACTCTAGAGGTCTGCTAATATCATAGCATGCTTCAACTCCTGCCACCGTGTGCTCGTCGATCAATCAAAGAAAAACAGTGCCATACTCATTCGTAATCTGGGTGGTTGGTTTTGATTTCGGGATGGACCAGGCACTGAGGTCTTACTCTATTCTTCTTGTGCCTCATGCCAAAGACCACTAGAAAGATCTATTCTAATTATTCGACTAAGGATCAAACGCATGTATTCTGTTTCACATTATGAATGTAGTAGATCTGGGATGCCTTCACTCCTAGTCGTGAGTTCGCCATTCCAGTGATTGGCGGCTGCATCTTTCTTGTATCAATGCGAGCACCATTTAGTATACTATGAAGCTCGTGTATTTGTATTAGCTCATATGTTCGAATAGCTTGTCTTCCTTTGCCAACCTTTTTTTAGGTCTCCCTATCCTGAGCCCGGCCTCCCAGCTTACCACTGAACCCTATCCGTTTTTATCGCCATCAGAGGCTTGTCGACACATTTTGCAGAGATCCAATATTCCACCCAAATGCCACTCCTTAGCCTTTTGGACCCAGTTCACCCTCCCCCGGCACATACGCATTCGGGCACACCAGTATTGTGGTGTGAAGTTGCACATCCTATGAACGGATACATCTTTATATAAACAGAACAACAGTTGGAAGATGCATGCAGGGTTTCAAGACTAACAATTTCTAGATGTACCCCAAAGTGTGTTACTACTTGTTTTACCCAATCCCAATTGCCCCCATCTATTCCCCTCGTAGATATTTGGCTTAACTACTGGAGCCCTAGCTGATCAAAATTATTTGTTGAGGCCATTCGATGATGCTTTGATATGACGTATTTATAATGAATTGGGCACCAAGCTCGCGCTTCCAATGATCAAAGAACTAGATAACGGAGGGGGTCCAACTATTTACCTTCTGTCACCTCACATGATTTCCTCAGGCTGGGCCGCATTGTACAGTACATGTTGGTCTGCATCTTTGACTTGTATGGCTGATTGGTTGGCCAGTCCTATGGCACTTGCAGCATTGATCTTCTTTGGTATTCGGACTTTTTCCCCTACTAGATAGGCGACTTTCCCACACTTGTATTTGATTATTGACCAATCTTGTCCTCTCTTCTCTCCTGATTCCACTAATGCATGTTGTTACCCATGGAGGACGCATCTATTGCTATCCCACTGACGTTTGAATCATTTGTACTCTCTACCCTCGCTAGTTGCTTGCCCCTTACTATTTTTTCTCGACCCCTTTAGCGTCATACAAACTCCGTTACTTGCTTGACGTCGCGTTCCCCACTATGGTGGTTTTCCTTCGTGGCTGCCCTTGGTGCATTTGTGAAATTGAGACGCCAGCATTGCCATGCACTTGTGGTACAGCCATGGAAGGTTGCTGGCCATTTTGGGTGCCGGGCAGCCCCCACTTGGATTGTCGTCTTTTACACCCAACTATCTTCATTGTTCTCTTGACTTTGTGTTGGCCTTGCAAACCACACTTGCAGAAACCATGGTGTACACCGGGTGCCTACACCGCTCCACAAAAACTCCTCTGACTACTTTGTACCAAAGTTATGTACATAACTGTGTGTCCATTTGGGGTGATGGCTATGGCGAATGTTTATTTGCTGTTGAGCTTATGGGTTCTGGACTACTCTGGCACCACCTCCACACGTGTAGGACTGCCATGTCCACCAACATGTTATGATGTATTCTTGGAATCAATAGCACCCAACGGTGAAGACATAAAGGAGCGTGCGACACTTATGAGGTGTCACGTTTATTATCAATACAAATTGCATTTAGTTGAGTCTGAACAAACACCAATCGTACTCAGTACTTCTAATGTTGTTTGAGCTTTTTCTTGGCTCCCACAACAATGCCTTGGAGAGATTAGATATGACATTTTGGATATATATGCATGACTGACAGGTCTAGTTCGGCCACAGCTCGAGGCACCGTGTGTTTGAATTGAATCTTGCTCGATGCCGAATGTTAGGTGTATTTGTTGTTTTATACATGTGTTATTGTGTGCAGTAAATGAACGTTTGTCATGGTATGGCCTGCCATGTCACCACAGAGTGAGTCGACGCGGGCTTGTATAGTAGCCTCGGCTGCTAATAGTGACCTTTTGCGACTCCTGTTGCCCCCCCTTTGAGTCCATGCAACGAGCACCTGCGCGTTTCTCACGCCTGTTCGCTGACGATTCTGAAGTCCGCCCCTGTTGTCGTGCCCACTCTCCAGCGAGATAGAGAGTGGACTAGTCTTCAACTCACCCTCTTGACACCGGCTCCTGATTTTAGGGAGTGGGAGACGAGCCACCCTATGCATGTGCGAGCTCACTTGATCGGGTTGTGTATCCTCATGAAACTTAGATGGAAACGAATGGCATGCGCACAGGCAGGACGCCTACGGGTGCCAAGGTCCTCGCATGACTTGCGAGTCAAATCCGATGACCCATCCACGCCGCTTTACCTGAGTACACGCCTTAGTCAAGCATAGGGCCCTGCACTACGCTCCCCAGTGACTTGAATCACAGTAGAAATATCACAATTTACAACTGTCTGCGAGCCTATGTAGCGCGAGACCGCTCTGTCTGTAGGCGAGGCCGCCGTCGTGGCGATCCCTCTGTCCAGTCCCGTGTACCCTTTTGTACCCTCCCCTAGCCACTTTCCCTCGGCCCCTTCACTGTGTGCCTGTCAAGTTCATGGCCTATCTCTTAGTACAGGATGTAACGAGCATTCATGCACGACTATACATTGTGGTGAGCCTCCTGCTCTGATGGTGTTCGTGTGGTCTCCTACAGTCGCACAGCATTGTGTTCCTTCTCCTCACCAAGATTGACTAGATGGAAGTGCAGCTATACCCAGGATTCCCAATTATGTAAGATCGAGATATCTGAGCTGTCGCGCGCATAGCCCGTCTCCCCACACTCAATTCGTATCTTTGTTTAATATGCTTACCCTTGATATCTCTTCCCCCCCTCCTCTCTTCCCTCTCTAGTGATACCGATTGCTTTCTCGTTTTAATTGACCCAGCCATTGCATTTCATTTTTGATTTCACCCTGGATTTTTTTTTGTTACAATAGCGGTTAGCAATGTCTTTAACATGATCACCTGGAGTAGTCTGATTTTCTCAAGTGAAGTAGGGAATGTTCTTCAAGGATGCAATAGGGATTGGATGTTGTGCATTGAGGGCAAGCGGGTTGCTGCCTGTGAAGTTGACGTAGGGGTTGTTTTGTGCCATTCTAATTGGTCTTAAAACCCTTGTTGACTGAATGAAAGGCCTACCAGGTGGGGGAGTTGAGAGAGTTCTGTTTGGTGGAGATGGAGACCTTTGGATCCTTCTTCCTCTTTGCCTTCTTCTTGGAGATAATTGCAGGTATTCAAACAACATTTCTTCTTCTCTAACTCTTGACCTTGTGGTGATTCTTCTCATGAATTTTTAGGCCTGCACTGTTGAAACCAGTTGATTCTTCCCCTTGGAGTCGCCAGATATGCAAATAATATCTCTTTTTAAGCAAGAAAAATTACAGAAGATGCACATCAATTTTTTTGTAATAAAATTAAGACCTCTAGTGTCCCACCGGGCATGCCAAAACTATTGTTGCAGGCTCACAACACCCCTGGATGAAGTTCAGGCTTCTAGGTTGATCACTTTAGCATCCAGTGTGATTACACAACATGGAAACCTCTCTCCAAGTGTGGGACTTGTGAAACTAAGAGAGGAATCTCCAGATTAGAGGCTGGTTCCTCAAACTCCTTTGATTAGATCTAATGCTTGCACAACTACAGAGGTTCAGATCTTAATCCTACTCTAAATTGCAAGGAGACAGGGGTAGAAATGAAAAAATTGAAACTAACTTAAGATGGTGATGCACCAAAAGGAGTGGTGAATAAATTTGTCATGCAAATAGACACAAACCAAAGACTGCAACATAAAACATACACAGGCTGATAAGATATAATTTAGGATTTGAACTGAAGCAAATAATACAAAGGATTGAAACCCATTCACAAAGCTTGCATTATCATTTCCAATGTCAAAATCACTGCATTACAACCTCAGAGAGGTAAAAAAACTATTACAATCCTTGAAGAGGTCTGATTCTTTAAAAAATCACTTGCTGGAGGTGAAAGAAGAAGTTGCTATGCCCAAAAGTGTTCCCCCCTTTGAAATTGAGCCAAATCTGGCTTTTTACATTGCATGGGTCGAGCCCAGGAGAGAGAAAACATACAAAACGTGGGGAGCCCATTCCTCATTGACTACAAATGCATTAAAATAGCATGGGGGACCTTACAAACCCATAACCTATCATTTTTGACCTGATTGGAGGAGAATGCGACCCATTCTGTGTTAAATTTGGTCGCTGAAATGTCACTTCTAGCCATGAACATGCGTCAGAGCCATTTCTTAACTTTCTCTCTCTAGACTAAACCAAAACTCAATATTTACCCTAGAATCATGTAGATAATTTTATAAGCTTTCCAATGATATAAAGAACGTGCAAATCTGAGCTCTGGATCGAAAGATATGGCGATCTAAAGATTTAGGGCACAAAACAGGCAAAAACAAATTTTGAAATTTTTTCCCGCACTCCGCCACCTGGACGACACGTGTCAGGTGTTGATTGGATGAGAAATTCTCTCTCCTCTACCTCTCATGGGTTTCCCTTTGAAAATTTGACTTTTATAACACTTTTGGAAAATTTTCCATTTTTCCTCCGCGCCCCCGCCACTTGGGACATGTGGCATGCATTGATTGGTTGACAGGGGTGCGGGGAAGACCTTTGCTTTTAATTTTTTGACCAATTTTTTTTCCAAATTCTCTAAATCCTCCCAGAGCTCTGCACTCCCCTTCTCTATTGGACATGTGGCGTGTGTCTATTGGCTTGGGCCAACGCTTCAAACCTTGCCTTTTGAAATTCTGGACGTTTTCCCTTGTGACATGTGGTGTTTCCTGATTCATCCGCGGGCCTGCCGGATTTTGGCGTCCTTCGCGTCTCTTTGGCCTGGTTGTCCCAGTGCTGTCTGGGATAAATTCTTCCGATCCACCCGAAATGGGCTTCCCTGTCCCTCTTTGAGGCGAAGACATGTGGCATGCTTTCATTGGCTCTCAGCTCCTTCGGCTCCCCGCGTCCGTCGCGTACTTCTGTCCCTCTTGTCCCAGACCGTCTAGGGAAAATTCTTCCAAACCACCCGAAATGGGCTTCCTTGTCCCTCTTTGCAGCCGCTTTTCCTTTTCGGGTCTTTTGCGTCTTTTTGGCCCAGACGTCCCAACCTTATCTACACAACAATTAGTCAATTTTTTCAATTCCTTCAGCCGGTTCACCCTTTCGCGTCCCTCATGTCCCCATGGCCCAAATGTCCCTTTGCCCTTTGGACTACCTGGAGGCTTTTTGGCTGATTCGCGCCCCGACGTCCCAACTGTCCCGACTGCTGCGAGGACTAGGACTTAGGCCAATTTTCGTGATTTTTTTCTGGCCCAAGCTTGTTTTTTTGCAACTTTTTCACCCCTTTTAAGAACTTGCTCTTTTCTTCTTGGACAGGGGAGTTAGAAAAAATCTGAGGGGACCCCAGAAACATGATTTTTTTCCTTGAATCAATCTATTTTCCTGGGACTTGAGTATTCTGATGCATGTTATTAAATTTACCTTGGGGGTGAATTTTGGATAACAGGTACCACGCGCTGGAAGAGAGCATAGGATGCAGGTTATGCATGCTAACCTTCCTCCCTATAGCCTTGAATATGAAAAAGAGATCAATTTGAATGCTATTATAGATGGATGGCTTCTGAGAAATATTCTAATTGATAGGGGCATGTAAGTCAATGTTCTCACCATGGATGTATGTGATCAAAAGGGAAGGCCCACATTAAAACCATATTTGAATGTGCTGTATATGGAAAACAAGACGAAGGCAATGCCCATTGGTGTGTTGAAGGATGTGATTATCACTATTCAAGGGGCCAAGTTCACTGGAGACTTCGAGGTCTTGGCGTTAGCCAAAGAAGACAACTTTCTAGCATTACTTGGGTGCCCCTAATGTTACAAAAATAATATTGACCTACAATGTAATAAGGGGTATATAAATTTTGAGAACAAGGAAGAATGTGTCATTATCCCCTTGACAGATGGGAACTTAATGCCTTATACTGAGACCTTAGGAGAAGAAGTCCTTGAAAAAATCTATGTGCACTCTATTAGAGACCCTGCCATAAGTCATCCTAAATAAGGAATTATCCAGTTTGAAGATTATTAGTCTATGAGTGATAGAACCAACATGACATGCGACAATTGGGCACACAGGACTTATAAGTTAATAGGATGACAATTGAGAGGATCAGTGACAAGGATAAAAAAAGTGTGCTCGGTCAAGTGCCTAAGAGGGAAGAAGATAACAAGTTACTTTGGGGGAGCTAACCCTAATGATTTATTACAAGAAATGGAGGATCAGTGGAAAAATGATAACGAAAGAAGAGGTATGCTCAGCTATAACTTGCTAGGGACTGCAATGTGTTGGTGAGTGACGCATCATGAGAGCCTTCTAGAATGGTACTAGGTTAGAACCATGTTCTCTATTAAGGTTTTCTAGAATCAATGCACCCACAGACATATAAGACTACCATGGAAAATAACCCACCTCATGTCATATCCAAGCATGTAAGAAAGCCTAGATGGAAGGCGCAAAAAATTTACCATCTTTGCTATAGGTGCATAAGTTGTATTCTAACTTATAGGGCTCTGCGTGTGCATGGTACATTCACTCAGAAATGTGCCGTTAGACATGGAATTGAAATGATTTTGTGGATGATCTCATTCAATCTTTTAAGTATTAGATTACAAAGCCATTAATGGATAAGGAGTTGTAATTGGTCAAGTACCTTACAATGGGAGATAGTGCTATGGTAAAAGATAGGATACTTGAGCTATTAGGTGAACCAGGTTTGGAGACGCATTTTTATGAGGAAGAATAAGAAGAGACACAACTTGAGCACACGTGCATGGAAAAATAAAAAGGAAAAATGGTCTATGTGATAGATGGTGAAGAAATGGAGAGTCTAGATGTTAATTGTTTTGAAGGTACGCATGAAGTTTGGGATAGTGTTGATGAGCGAGAAAAAACCTACCATGAACCATTGAAGACAAAGAAGGTTAACATTGGTTTTGAGGTAGAACCTAAAGAAGCTATCATTGGGGATTATTGGTCAGAGAAAGAGGTTTATAAGATCATTTACATTTTACACGAGTTTAAGGATCTATTCCTACCTTGGTACCATGATATCAAATGCATTTACCACTCCTTGGAGGAAATGAGGATCAAGTTGAAGGAAGGTGCATGCTTGATTCAAAAGAGACCATATCAAATGAATCTAAACTTACGTGTACGGGTCAAGGAGGAGATAGATAATATGATAGCATTAGACATCATTAAGGCTGTGGAGGAATCAAAATGGGTGAGTGCAATGGTCATAAGCATTAATAAGGATGGAATGATAAGGATCTATGTTCATTACAAGGAATTGAATGCAGTGTGTGTCATTGACCCTTTTTCAACCCCTTTCACTGAAGAAATCCTAGAAGGATTAATTACGTGTGAGGTCTATTCTTTTACGGATGGGTTCTCAGGGTACCACCAAGTTAGAATTGCAAAAGAAGACTAGGAGAAGACAAATTTTGTCACTGAATGGGGATGTTTTACCTATATGGTCATACCTTTTGGGCTGAAGAATGTGCCTATTGTGTTATCGCACATCATGGTACAAGCCTTCCACAACTTCATCCATAAATTTCTTCAGGTCTACCTAGATGGCTAGACTATCTATGGGCTAATAGAAGACCATTGTGACAATTTGAGGCTGATGTTTGAGAGATGTCAATAGTTAAGGATATCTCACAAAATTAATAAAAAGGTCTTTGCTACTCCATTTGGAAACCTATTGAGGCATATTATATGTAAGGAAGGCTTGCTGGTGGATCCCGGTAAGGTTACAGTTATTGTGGGATTGGGGGAGCCTACCAGTTAGAGTGCAATGTGTAGATTCCTTGGGCATATGGATTACTACAAAAAATTATTAAGGAATATGCCAAGATCTCTATTCCCTTAGAGGAATTTCTTAAACATAAGAGTGCCTTTCATTGGGAAGAGGCATAGAAAATGTAATTTAACACTTTGAAGGATTGGCTTATTACTACACCAATATTATGCTTCCCTTCTTGGGATAATCCCTTCCATGTGCATGTTGATGTCTCAGGAACAACCATTGGAGCAGTACTAGCACAACCTGGTAAGGGGATTTTTGATCACTCCTTATATTTTTCTAGTAGGAAGTTCAGGAAATATCTACTAGCAACACCTTTCATATTATACACGGACCACATGGCACTGAATTACTTAGTAAACAAGCCCGTTCTACAAGGGTGCATATGCCATTGGATCCTATTATTTAAAGAATTTGAGTTTTCAGTTATGGTAAAACTAGGAAAGATTAATTTAGGACCTAATCATCTATCAAGAATTGACTTAGGGGAGGACATACCAAGCATTGAGGATACCATGCCAGACGCACAACTTTTTAGGTTGTGGCATGCACCCTCTGACTTAGAAGATATTGTAGTGTTTCTTAAAATGGGTGTGGCACCAGAAAGAATGAAGGATTTAGAGAGAAAGGAGTTGGTTATATGCACCACACCTTATATGTCAATTAGTGGAGATTTGTACAAGTAATTCCATGACAAGGTTCTACACCGATGCACATAAGAACATGAGTGTGTTGCAATCATGGAGGAAGCACATGGTGGGATTGTAGGAGGAAACTATGTAGGAAATACAACCGTGTGGAAAATTCTACTTACAGGGCTTTGGTGGGAGACTATCTACCAGGATTGCGTTAAATTTTGCAAGGCCTCTGACCATTGCCAACACCTTGGCAAATTTGGAAGGAGGAATGGAATTCCCTTACAACCGATAACCAACATTGAACCATTTGAAAAGTGGGCAATTGAATTTGTAGGGCCAATTTCACCTGCCACGTAAAGGACTAGAACACGTTACATCATCACTTGTACTGATTACTTGACAAGATGGGAAAAGGAAACTCCTACAAAGGATTACATAGTAGTGACAATAATTAGATTCTTATGGGAAAACATAATTATTAGGTATGGATATCTATTCGGTGTTGATTTTATCAAGTGATAGGGGTACACATTTTCTGAATGAAACAATTATCATTTTTTTGGCAAAAGGTATCCCATCACAAGACCACCCATTATCACCTGCAAGTGAATGGGACTACTGAAACATTTAAAAAAAATACTAAGTCACACTTCAACTAAGATTTTTGATGTTAGAAGACAAGATTAGGATGAAAAGGTGTCAATTGTTCTATGGGCATACAAGACAACCTACAAGAGATTGAACAAGGCCATACCTTTTCAATTGGCGTTTGACACAGAAGGTATTTTTTTAGTTGAATTTATGCTACCATCGTTATGTATAGCGCGTGTAAGAGGACTGGATAATGAACAAGTGGTTAAAGAAAGAATTGATAAGTTAATGCAGCTAGACAAAAGGATATCACTTGGTAGATGGAGTCAAAATATAGAGAAGGCAAGACAAAAATAATGGCATGATCATCAAATTAAAAATAAACAATTTGAGTTTGGGTAGATGGTTTTGTTGTATGAATCTAAATTTCTACACCATCCTGGGAAGTTGAAAGTCTATTGGTTAGGACCATACATCATCTCGTACATCCTTGATTTAGGACCTTTCTAGTTACAAGCGCTGGATGGGATGACATTACTAGACCATTTCAATGGGAGTAGGCTGAAGCTGTAATATAAATAAGTCTTCCTTGTGTTTGTAAATAAGGCAGTATTTCTAGTTAGCCTAGGATTTCCCTTAATGCATTTATTTTTCTTATGCTTTCCTTTATTTTTTCTTGTTCCTTTCTATTGTGTTGTTTTTCACACCATGTGTGATGGTAATCACATTAATTTCTAAGGTTATGTATGTGAAGAGGACCATACATCTATTTTAGTGTGGGGTGGAGTAGAACGAAGACAGAAATAAGATGGTAGTAGCTGTCCTGGCCCGTATTGAAAGATCAAAAGTGTGTAAGGTAAAAGAGTTTATGGGGAAATAATGGACCAAAAATTTTGGTGTTAAAAAGGATTTAACAAAGACCATGTAAAAAGGATAAGAAGCACATGAACACCATGAGGTAGGCGAGGTTAAAAATCAGGTCCACAAAAAAAGTTCCTTCGGTGCTGCAGACGCGCGTGTAAGAGTATTTGGTTTGTAAGGATTTTTATGTGCCAGAAGGATGTAGAGGATTTTTTGTGCATGACTTGGCGCATGGGTAAAGGCACTTAAGATCAGATTTAGTGGAAAAATCCACATTTAAATCTGAGTACGTTAGTAGGTGGCATAACATTTATTATTGGAGATAGGCAAAAATCTATAAGTAAAGGCTCGAGCACATTGTTATTTACCTTTCTATTACGAGATTGAAGATATTTGTGAACTAGTGAATCCATGAAGAAAGATTTGTGTGAAGAAAGAAGAGTGAAAATATGAAGTGCGTGACTAGGGTGATCTATGAACCAGAGTGGAAGGAGTACACGGGTGTAGGGAAGAAGGTTTCAGTGGAATACACTGTCTTCTGGAAGATGTTTCCAGGTTAGGGTTTTACATCTAGGTCATGGGAAAATAGGATTATTTCACAGAGTTGAGCCATAGATTTAAGCTGAGTGAGGAAGGAGAGAAAGGAGTTTATTTTTTTAACCTGACAAGAAGATGACACCAAAGAAGGAAACTGTTTCACCTAAGAAGGGAAAGGGAAAACAAACTGCCACTACTAGTTTCAATGAATAATGGTATGTGGAGATGCAATACCCAGACGGGGTGTTACTTGGGAAAGAATGGGTATTCGATGTTAGGAATATGGCCGTGAGTGACTATAATCATTGCACAAGTACCATAGAGAAGTAGATGGTTCTAGAACTGGTTCATCCAACAGATAAGAGGACACTATAAGGGATGTCAATCTACAATGATGAGGTGAAGGTAAAATTGGAGAAGGTTGGGCTCTTACAACTGTTTGAGTTTCCCTACTTTGGTAATCCCAAATGATTATACCAATGGTTGATGTCACACATGTGTGAGGACCACTTCTACTTTGTGGTACCCAAAATGCACATAAATCCCCAACTCATCTCCAAGTTTATTGGCCTTATCAGCAAAGGGGATTCGTTGGATGATGACATGGAGGATAAAGAGGATATTAAGAAGACCATGGAGGAGTATGATTATTAAAAGGGTTTGCATTACTTTGATATCTCATATATCCCTGACCCTGTAATGAGAATGTCTGCACACCTAGTAACCAAATTGAATTGTCAAGAGAGGTGGACACAAATAAAAAAGGCATGGTTGAATATATGCCAAAAATTTTTAGAAGGGACCATCTATAACTTGTTCACCTACATTTTAGAAGAGATCATCAGCACTGCGCAAGTAGGAGAGAAGATAATGTTCAACAATGCTCTTCTCAAAATCCTCTTCTCAGAAATTAGGGTGCTTGATGGGCCAGAGAATTTCATAGGGAGTATCCAGATGAAGATCCCTCCCACATGAAGAGGTTTTAGAAATACACATGCGATACCATGATGACCGCCCACAAAGCGCGTCTGGATAAATGGTAAAAGTGAATGTGTGACACATTCAGGGATGAGAGGAGGATACTAGAATAGTTTCTAGCACTAGTAGATGGAGAAGATACGTTTTTTATCTATCAATAATTTTGCATTGACAGGTTCACTCTGTCAGATGGGACCAAGAGCCCATGGTGTAATTTACCTTTCTCCTTCACCATGCAGTATTTCCAAGTAGGGGTAAATCACTTCAAGGAAGCTAAAATACTAAGGTTAAACCTTAGCAAGGTGAAATAGGACCACCATAATTTTCAAAGGAAGCTGGCATATCCAAAGAAGCATGATTATGTGGATACGTATGTATCCCATGAAGTGCACATGAAAAAACCCTTTATGGGTCCAACTATTGGAAGGTCCGCAATAAGAATATACTTATGCATTAGGCCTAAGTATGAAAATGGTGCTTGATTATAGCATGATGTTTCCATCCTAGAGGATCCCATTGATAGGAAGAAGGCCATGCTAAAGAAGAAGGAAAGGGAAGAGACCTTGGAGAAAGAGCTGCTGGAAAAGAAATCAACAAGTGTATAGACAACACAATCTGTGGGTGTGCTAGAGTCAGGTGCCAAGCCAAGCACATATGTGTGTAGGAAGAAGTATCCCATCAAGGAGAAGGAAAAGACACTTAGGGAAGAAGTTCCTGAAAATGAAGATTTTCCTAGAACTAAGGAAGAGGAAGAATCCCCAACTAGAAAGAAATATAAGATAGCAGGGAAGGTAGATGTTAGTGCAAAATTACAGCACCCCTGGACGCTGATCATATTTCTAGGTTGATCACTCTTGCATCCAGTGTAATTGCACAACATGGAAACCTCTCTCCAAGTGTGGGACTTGGAAACTGAGAGAGGAATCTCCAGATTAGAGGCTGGTTCCTCAAACTCCTCTGATTTAGATCTATATTTTGTAAAACTACAGAGGTTTAGATCCTAATCCTATTCTAACTTGCAAGGAGACAGGGGTAGAAGTGCAAAATTTGAAACTAACTAAAGATGGTGATGCACCAAAAAGGAGTGGTGAAACATATTAGTCATGTAAATAGACACAGACCAAGGTTCACAACATAAAAACATACATAGACTGATAATGTATAATTTAGCATCTGAAATCAAGCAAATAATACAAACAGAGGATTGAAACCCATTCACAGAGCTTGCATCATCAATTTAATATCAAAATACGCATTACACCCTCAGAGAGGTAAAGAAAACTGTTACAATCCTTGGAGAGGTCTGATACTTCATCAATCCCTTGAAGAAGGTGAAAGAAGAAGTCTGCTATGCCCAAAAATGTTCCTCACTCTGAAATGAGCCCAAAACTGGCTTTTTAAAAAATGCAAGGGTCAAACCTAGGGAATAGGAGACGTACAAAGGCATGGGAGACCATTCTTTCTTGACTGTAGGTGTATTAAAATGGCATGGAGGACCTTACAAACCCATAACCTGTCATTTTGACTGGATTGCAGGAGAATGCGACCCATTCTGCATTAACTCTGGTCGCTGGAATGTCATTTCCGGCCATGAATACGCGTCAGAGCCGTTTCTCGATTTTCCTCCCTCTAGACTACTCCAAAATGCAAGATTGACCCCGGAATCGTGTATAGAATTTCACCAGCTTTCCGTTGATGTAAAGAACGTGAAAATCCGAGTTCTGGATCAAAAGTTATGGCGATCTGAAGATCTAGGGCACAAAACAGGTGAAAATGTGTTTTGAAATCCTTTCCCGCGCTCTGCCACCTGGACGACACGTGGCATGTGCTGATTGGATGAGCAATTCTCTCTCCTCCATCTTTCACGGGATTTCATTTTGAAATTCGCTTGTGGGGCCCTTAACTGGACACGTGGCGCTATTTCATTGGTTCGGGCTGACTCTTTTAAAACTTGCCCTTTGACCTTTTTGACCCTTTTTCCCTGAGACACGTGGCGGATTCTGATTGGTTCTCGGCCCTGCCGGCTTTTTCGCGTACTTCACCTCCATTTGTCCCGGATGTCCCATTTGATTTTGGGCCCTTTGTGCTCATTTCGGCCGATTTGGCCGGTTCGGGCATTTTTGGCCCGCTTGTCCCACTTTGCTTCGGACTGACTTGACTGATTTCGGCCGGTTCGGCCGGTTCGCGCCTTTTTGGCCCGATTGTCCCGAACTTTCCCTCTCACCAGTTAGTCGATTTTGTCTCGGTCGAACCGGCATTTTGCGCCCACCGCGTACTTCTGGCCCGATTGTCCCAAATGCAATTTGGGCCGCCTAGAGGCTTTTCGGCCGATCCGCTTCCATTTGTCCCACTTGTCCCAAATGCTACCTTGAGCAGGACTTAGCCAATTTTCACTCTTTCCTGGATCAAACTATTTGCCTTTCTGCTACTTTTTTGCATTTCCTCAGAGCTTGCTCCCTGTTTCTTCGGCCATGGGGGAGTTAGAAAAATACCTGAAGGGACCCTAGAAACCTGATTTTGCTCTGAATCAATCAATTTGCTTGGGATTTGAATCTTCTGATGCATGTTATCAAAATTTACCCTAGGGGGGTGAATTTTGGATAACAATAGACTTAGAGGAGATGGAGATCTTGGAGGCCTACATGGGCGAGAGAGATGACCATGAGGATGAAGAAGTTTAGAATCATCTCATGTATGATTTACATGACTCAGAGGAAGAAATAAGTGAGGGGAAGGATGGAGAAGAAGAAGGCCCTTAAGGAAAAGTGGAGAGTGAAGAAGTAAATACTAAGGATGAGAGGACCCCCAGCCTCACCAAGGAGAAGATAGAAGAGGCCATAAAGAGAGAATTAAAGGGAATAATAGAGAAGTAAGTGGAGAAAGAAGTGGAATGGAGCATGGACGAGATACTAAAGGAGATAGAAGAAGAGCGTGTAGGGAAGGATTCTGGAAGCATGGGTGGAGATCCCAACTTAGCGGTGAGATTTCCAAAGGTTATGCACATAAGAGGGAAGAACGTGGTAGTAACACAAGGGAAGAGAATTGGTTATATCCATGATCCAAACAAAGTGCTACACGTATGATTCTAGAGCACTGTGACTATAGCCCAATTCCTAGAAATGTCTTCATTCAAAGAAGAAGGCACATAACCATGAACCAAGAAAATACTATCTTGGTCATTTGAGTCCCATGTCGACGAGACTGAGTTCAAAGTTAACCAAGGAGAACTGATGAAAGTACCAGAGACCAAAGGAATAAACCCACTGGTAAATTCTTAGTAGTTGTCTGATGAGCAAGTCTGTAAGTGCTCAACAAGGTTTTAGTTGAGGTTGAGGCATGGATTTATGGGAGGAATGATATGGTGAGATTCCTAGAATGGGAATTGTAGAAGAAAAAAGAGGATCCCATTGAAAAGAGCAAGGGTCTAAAGTAAGAGGAACTAATCAGTGCACAATTAAGGTGTGAACTGAAGGAGGAAAAGGAAAGGGTGCGTGAGGTATATAAAAAGGTATAAATGATTACAAATTCTATTTTTTTAAATCATCCAGAATTAACACCACCCGAGAAAAAAGTATGAGTCAACATTGAAACTCTTGGAAGACCTAACTTACATCCTCACTATGGAGAGACAACCTCTCACTTTGGAATAAGCAGAAGAAGTGTTAGCAATCTAGGAGAAAGAGGAAAAGCTGAAGGTTATGGAGATAGTCGCTCAATACACTAAGCTCCTTGCCAATGTAAAGGCCACCGCCCAGATAGCTGAAGTTTTTTATTGTTGGACCCATAGATTATTAACCAAGTATGAAGGTGCATAGGTGCACAAGGTCCTAGTTATGGAATGGCGTGCAAGGAAAAAGTGCACAAGAGAAGGGTTTGAGGAAGCCCATAGCACACGCGACAAGTGAAGGGATTAAGACTTAGTCATTTTGGATTTCTGGAGTAGAACATGTGAAAAGTGTGACCTGTTTACATGTGGATAAGAATCCAGCTTGGTGACAAGTTGGCCCAGGAAGGAGCATGCTTGCGATAGAATCTTCTAGAAGAACATCATGGGATAAAGTGGAAAGCTCAAGCCTAGAGAAACATGCTTGCATGGAGGACCACATTAGGAAACTTGGCAACAGATCTGAGGGTGTTGGAGGGTGAGTTGGAAGTCTAGAAAATCTATAAATACAAGTGCCTACAGATAGAAAAATATCCATAGAGAGTGAGCAGAGCTCTACAGAAATACTACGAGAACTCTGTCAGTGAATAGTTTTATTCAGGAGAGGATGTATTAGGCTTAGGGGGTTTTAAATTTTCTTTTTGGTAGCTTAGTTACATTAAGTCCAGTGCAATGCATGACTGTAGTCTGCTTCTCTGTGACCCTCTGTAATGGTTCCATAGATGTAATAAGGTTGCCTATTATAATATATAAATGAATATCAATGGTTCTGATGCATACTTCTCTCTTATGAGTTCTCTTTCCTTTCATGCTAAGTATGGATGCTTGTATATTTCTTTTTGTCATAATACATGTTATGGATTCTGTTAAGTACTTTGTCTGAAATAAATGCAAGGATATAGAGGCCGTTATGAGCCCTACGGTTCTTGTATGTCCTAAATTCCCTTTTGAAATCTCTTACACAAATCATAGATGATGTTTCCCACTAAACTCACATTAAAGAGAGACTTGGTACCCACGCGTGCCTCACGTGAGCACCCAGCTTTCGCTGGGTGATAGGCCGACGTGCATGGGGTTCCTTTATTTTGTGATAGGAGTGAAAATGACTACATCTTGGTTCTATTACTGGGACCTCTTTTCGAAGTTGTAGTGGGATTTAGCATACATCATGATCTATGTAATGAGTAATAACAGAGTGGTTAACGTTGGAAGGTGTTGAATCATGGTTCAAGATCACAGAGGATGAATTTTATTAGAGATTCAACAATGGACCTGAGTTTAATGCACGTAGATGGGTAGAAGAGAATCTCTACCATGATTTGTATGAGACCTTTTTCTACTGCTTCCCTGTGGAGCTATATGAATGGTTCTTAGCCTATGCATCTAGATCAATTTGGTGTTATGGATCACATGTGTGGACCTAAGAAGAATACCAAAGGCTACAAGATGTAGATCTGACATGGACCTGTGCTATGGATCATTGGTGGAAAGGATTATTAGCTAGCTACACTCTGGAGTACACCATTTCCACGTATTCTTGTCTGCAGGTTGCTAAGTTTGAGTTTATGAGGGAGCCCAAAGGATCATTTCTACACGATGTCCCTCTAGTTCTAAAGATCTTGATGATTACCATGAGTTTAGAGGCTTTCTTAATGTCTAGTTAAACTATTCTGAGCACTAGGAGAGGAAGCTAGGGTGGAGGAAGATGGTAGATGTTGCGGCAGAGAAAGAAAGGGAGGAAAGACAAATCAAGTATGGTAAAGTGTGTGAAAGGGAGATTGCTAGAAAATGTGAGGTTGCAGGTGTGATGGATGTATGGTGGTAGATGTTACAAGAAGGATTTGAGGTTCAAACTAAGGAAGTGGAACCTGAGAAATCTTTGTGACCCCCTCTTGGAAAGCGCATAAGAGAAACCCCTTTGGATTCTTATGAGAGTTTGTCACACAGAGAAAGAAGAACCATTGGCATGCATCTGAGCCCACCTAGTGACCGGACCCTGGTGCTTGGTTTTCTAGATCAGGGGGATAATATTGCTAATCTAGTTGGTTACATTGGAGGTGATCATTCTATGCCCAGGAGGTATAATTTCTTATTTGGGACTTCGATGGCTGTAAAAACCAACCCAGTGTTAGGAATTTTCAAGAAAGGTATAGGCACACAAGCGTTTGTTCTCACATCTGGGAGTGGCGCAGGGTATACTATTGGCAGTGGGGTGTTGTCACAAACCATGGGCGCGTAACTCAGTGGAACTATGGGGACCCTTGGCTTGACCACTTCAGGACCTAGTGGGCCTGGTGGTTTAGGAGGAGTAGGAGCTGGTGGGTCTAGTGGATCTGGTGGTTAAGGACCTGGTGGGTTTGGTGGATCTATTGGTTCAAGACCTGGTGGATGAGGTGGTGGAAGAAACATAGGCGGAAACCAAGGATCTGGTGGAGGAGGATTTGGGCCCCAACCACCCTAAAAGTTTTCTTTGAAATATCTCTACATTTTCCTGATTATAGAGGTATTGAGGATGTTGTGGAACATGTTCACAAGTGTGAACTACTATGGCGCATGAAGGGTGTCACAGCCCTAAAATGGAAGGCTAGTCAGTTTGTAACCATGTTATAAGGGTGTGCGCATAGCTGGTATAGGAAGTATGACTCTCATCAAATAGTGGTGGACTATACTGCCTTAAGAATGCATTCTTGGCAAAGTTCCACATTCCTGAGTTTGAGAAAAAGAGCATCAGTGCTTTGAAGGGGATTCAACAAGGAATGGCAGAGAGTGTGCGGGAGTATGATGCGTGATTTAAAACTCTCTTGTCTAAATTGTCATATGATATTCACCCTTCACAACATGCTTAGTGGTTTGTTGGAGGGTTTATCACCCCTTTTAGAAGGGCCTTATCTCATTAAATTTTTATAGACCTGAGTGAGGCATTGGAGGCTACCCTATGCGCCGAAGTTGTTGGTAGTGTTGATACTAGTGTTAGCTCATTCTTGGAGGCTCAGATTGCTGCTATGGCCAAGCAGTTGGAAAAATTGTCTGCAAACTCAGCCCATGAGACTCATGGTGGTTTTTGGTGCACATATTGTGAGATAGAGGGGCATGTTAAGGATAATTTCCCCCAGTGGATAGTACATGCTGTGGTAGTAGATTGTGAAATTTTTATGGGGACCATGATGCGAGTAGGTGCCGCTTATTACAGTACGCAATCAAGAAGAATGTATCTTTTTAGTGCAAGATTTACACTTCTACAACCCATGATATCAAGGATTGTAGGCTCATTGATTAGATCCATGAGGCCATGGATCATGGGGAGCGCCAAACCAACGTTGCCTATAGTTCTAAGGGTGATGATCACCGTTATGAGGAGCGTGTAGATGGAGGTGCACATGGAAGAGGTATTTGAGGAGGATTCCATGGTGGTGGTAACCATGGGGGAGGAAGGAGTGAGTTCTCATGTGGAACTTGTTTCAATTGTGGATCTACGGAGCATTACAAATGTGAATACCTAGACCTATTGTAGTGCTCGTGGTGTGGAAAGAAGCATAAGTATGTGGAGTTCCCGGAATTGTTTGAGCATATGAATCAGTAGCACTGGAAGGAAAAGGGAACTGCAATGGTTAGTATTAAGAAGGTGTACATACATTGGATGCCTCGGGTAACATGGGATGTAGGTTTGGAACCTGTCTTGGTAACAAAAAGTGTAAAAGCTACATGCACAAAAGAGATACCAAGACAGAAGAACCTGGTTTCAAGGGAGGAGGTCATTCATGGATAGTATCTAGACCCACACATCAAAAGGAGATATATCAGGATACCATAGATGTCATTCGGAGCTTACAAGGGGAAATCCAGTGTCTAAAGGAGTAGTCCAGGAGGGAGGAACAAGGAAGGAGAGTCGAGGTGCCAAAGGATGACTTAGATGAGGTCAAGGAGGTGTGTAAAATGCTAAGGTAGGAGAATATCATTCTGTTGCTAGGGTCATGGTTGAGAGATAAGGTACCATGTGCCGGAGGAGAGAATGAGAGGAAGGTCTTGCATACAAACCTTCCCCCTCATAGCCTCGACTATGAAAAGGAAATCACGCTGAATGTAGTTGTAGATGGATGACTCCTTAGTAATATCCTCATTGACATAGGCACGAAGGTTAATGTTCTAACTTTGGATGCATGGCATCCGATGGGAAGACCTACATTACAACCATCTTCGAATGTGTTGTATATGGAAAAAAAAACTAAGGAAATTCCCATCAGTGCTTTAAAGGATGCAACTATCACTATCTAGGGGGTCAATTTTACTGGGGACTTCAAAGTCTTGGTGCTTGCCGAGGTGGATAATTTTCCAGCACTGCTTGGGTGCCCTTGGTGTTACAAGAACAATGTGGACCTTTGGTTCAAAAAAGGGTACATCAGCTTCGAGAACAAGGAATAACGGGTCATTATACCCTTGGCTGATGGGAAGTCGACACCCTATATTGAACCATTGGGGGAAGAAGTTCTAGATAGGATATATGTGCACTCAATCAAAGACCTAGAGATGATACACCCTACTAACAGGGTTATGTAGTTTGAAGATGCTCAGTTAGTGAGTGATACCACTAGTCTGACATGTGAAAATAGGGTGCATGGGACCTATGAATTGATGGGATGGCAATTAAGAGGATCGGTGACCAAGATAAAAAAGGTGCACATGGTTCAGCACCTTGGAGGAAAAGAACTGCCTAAGTTTTTCGGAGGAGCCTTCCTTGAGATCTTTTTGTAGGAGGTGGAAGCTTAGTGGAAGAATGAGAATGAACAGAGAGGGATGTGAAGTTATGTCTTGCTCGGCATAGTAGCACGGTGGTGGGCTACCCATCAGGAGAGCCTTTTAGAGTGGTGCGAGGTAAGAATTTCTCTCTCTGTTAGATTTTCTAGGAGCAATGTGCCCACCATCATCAAGGAGTACCATGGGAAGGAGCTTGCCTCTTTCCATATCTAGGAGTGTGAACAAGTTTGCAGAGAAGGCATTGAACCCTTGCCACCATCCCTCTGGGTGCACAAGTTATATTCTACACTGCAGGGTTACACGCACGCATGGTATATTCATTTAGAGACATGCTACTAGACAAGGAATTAGTAAGAGCTTGCGACTGAACTTATTCAAACCTTTGAGTATCAGAGTACCAAACAATCTGTTGATAAGGACTTGTAGGGTATCAGGTGCCTTACCATGGGGGATAGTGCCAGAATGGAAGATAGGCTATTGGAATTACTAGCTGAACCAAGATTGGGGGCATGCTTTGAAGAAGAAGTAGAGGAAATAGAAGAGTTACAACTTGAGCACGCGTGTTTGGAAAAAGAGAAAGAAAATTTGGTGTATGTGATTGATGGAGAAGAATAAAAAATCTTGGATCTTAACCATTCTGTAGGGATGCACGAGGTAGTGGAAAATTCTGATACTCGCGTGCGCGCCTACCATGAACCCTTAAAGATAAAGAAGGTTAACATCAGTTCATGAGGAGAACCTAAGCAAGCTATTATTGGAGATTACTGGTCAGAGAAGGAAGTTTCTAAGATCATTGATCTGCTGCATGAATTTGAGAATTTATTCCTGCATGGGTACCATGAGCTCAAAGGTGCTCATCATTCCTTGAGGGAGATGAAGATAAAACTGAAGGAAGGTGCGCACCCAGTTAGAAAAAGGCCCTACCGGATGAATCTCAATTTTTGCATAAGTTTAAGGAGGAGATAGATGAAATGATAGATTTTGGGATCATTAAGGTAGTGGAAGAATCATAGTGGATATGTTTGATGGTAATCAACATCAAGAAGGATGAGTGGATTAGGATCTATGTGGATTATAGGGAACTAAATGATGTTTGTGTCATTGATCCCTTTCTGCCCCCCTTCACTGAATAAATCTTGGAAGGAGTCACTGGGCGTGAAATCTATTCCTTTACGGATGGATTTTTAGGGTACCACCAAGTCTGGATTGTAAAGGAGGACCATGAGAATATGACTTTCACCACCAAGTGGGGAAGTTTTTAATATACGGTCATGCCCTTTGGGTTGAAGAATGCGCCTGCTATTTTTTCATGCATAGTGGTGCAAGAATTTTAGGACTTCATCCATAAGTTTGTTCAGGTCTATTTGGATGACTGGACAGTGTATGGTTTGGTTAAAGACCATTGTGACAATTTAAGGTTGATGTTTGAGAGGTGTAGGTAGTTGAGGATATCCCTTAACATTAAGAAGTGTGTGTTTACTACACCCTTCAGGAATTTATTGGGACATATCATATGTAAGGAGAGCTTGCTGGTAGATCCCACTAAAGTTGCGGTTATTATGGGATTAGGGGAGCCTACTAGCTAGAGCACAGTTTACAGATTCCTTAGGCATGTGGGCTATTACAGGAAATTCATCAAAGGGTATGCTAAGATCGTTGCACCTTTAAAGGAGCTTCTTAGACATAAAAGTGCCTTCCATTGGGGAGAGGTGGAACAGAGGGAATTTGATACATTAAAAGATAGGCTTGTCACCACACCTATATTATATTCTCCCTCTTGGGACAAGCCCTTTCATGTCCACGTAGATGCCTCAGAGACTGTCATTGGATTAGTGATTACACAGCTAGGTGAAGGGATTATTAATCATCCTCTGTGTTTTACAAATAGAAAGCTGACACCAGCAGAGAAAAATTATACCACAACTGAGTGCGAAGCATTGTTGATGATCTACATGATTTTCAAGTTTAGACAGTATCTTCTGGTAACACCCTTTGTGTTTTACACCGACCACATGACATTAAAGTATTTGGTGAACAAGCCTATTCTATAAGGGCACATATGTCGGTGGGTGTTGTTGTTTTAAGAATTTGAATTCACTGTTGTAGTGAAGCATGGGAAAAGAAATTGTGGGCCTGATCATCTGTCAAGAATTGATTCAGGGGAGGATGTGCATAGTATTGAGGAAACAATGCCAGACGTGGAACTGTTTAGGTTGTAGCGCACGCCCTTAGATTTGGAAGAGATTGTAGTGTTTCTAAAGGAAGGTGTGACACCAGAAGGAATGAAAACATTAGAGAAAAAGTAGTTGGCCATACGTGCTACACCCTATACGTTAATTAGTGGAGACTTATACATGTTGGGACATGATGAATTTTTACACAGGTGTGTATTAGAGCATGAGCGCCTGGCCATCATGGAGGAAGCACACAGAGGAAGTGCGGGTGGGCATTATTTAGGTGATGCCACCACGCGTAAGATATTAATGGCAAGTTTATGGTGGGAAACCCTGTATAAGGATTGTAAAGACTATTGTAAAGTGTGTGACCATTGTTAGTGCATTAGAAAACCAGGAAGGAGAAATGAAATTCCCTTGTGCCGTATCCCTAGCACGAAGCCTTTTGAAAAATGGGCAATAGACTTTGTAGGACCTATTGCCCCAACATCGCGTAGGACTGGGTCACATTATGTACTCACTTGCATGGATTATGTAACAAGGTGGGAAGAGGAAACTACGACTAAAGATTGCACAGAAACCGCAACGGAAAGGTTCTTGTGGGAGAACATTATCACGAGGTATGGGTTTCCATTGAGTTTGACCAGCAATAGGGGTACACATTTCTTAAATGAGACCGTGAGGACCCAATTATCAGAGTTCATGGTGGCTCATCACAAGACTACACCATATCACCCACAAGCAAATGGAACCATGGAAACATTCAAAAAAATAATGAGTCATACCCTGACCAAAATTTGTGATGTTGGAAGACAAGATTGGGATGACAAAGTGTCAGTAGTATTGTGGGCTTATAGGACAACGTATAAAAGGCTGACCAAAGCCACACCTTTTTAGTTGGTGTTTGGTGTGGAAGTTTTTTTTCTAGTTGAATTTATGTTTCCTTCTTTACGAATAGTGCACGCATGAGGGTTAGCCGATGAAAAAGAACTGGAAGAAAGGATTGATGAGTTAATGAAGCTAGATGAGAGACGATCAATCACCAGGTGGAGCCAAACAACATAAAAAGAAAAGCAGAAGGTTTGGCTTGATCGCCACATTAGAAACAAGAAGTTTGAGGTTGGGAAGATGGTTTTACTATATGATTCTAAGTTTTTGCACCATCCTAGGAAGTTAAAAGTCCATTGGTTGGGTCCTTACACAATCTCGTACATCCTTGATTTAGGCACGTGGTAGTTACAAGCGTTGGATGGGACAAAGTTTCTTGGACACTTCAATGGGAGTAGGTTGAAGTCCTACTATAAATAAGTCTTCTTGGTGTTTGTAAATAAGGAAATTTTTCCAGTTAGCTTAGAATTTTCCTTTATGCATTCCCTTTCTTGTGTTTCCCTTTCACGTTGTTGTTTTTTTTGGTGCCTTGGGCACTGGTAACCTTATTGCTACTTTCGAGAATTTGTGAGTGAACATAGGACTGTGCATCATTTTAAGTGTGGGGTGGAGAAATGTGAAGGAGCACATGGTTAGAGTACTAAGGAAGTGTATGTTAAAAATGCCTGTTGAAAGATGTGTATGGAGAGAAAAGATGAAAGGATGGTTGGTGCCAGGACAAAACTACTTTTAGATCCCATGTACTGAGGAGAAAGAACATTAAGCAACATGAGGTAGGTGAGAGAAAGAATATAGACAGAAGAAGTGCCTTCTGCGCTGGTTACACGTACACAAGAGTCTCCTGTCATGTTGGATTGGTTGCACTCCAGAAGGTTAGAGGGGTTTTTGCACAGATTAGGCACATGAGTGAAAGCACTGAAGATGGGATTTTTTTGAAAAAGCCACAATAAATGAAAAAAGTATGGTGGTAGGTAAAGTAGCATTTAATGTTCAAAAAGATAAAAGCTATAAGTAAAGGGTCGAGGCATTTTCATTTTCACTTTGCGAAATAGAGAAAGAAGTGCGTTTTACAACTAGTGTTTCCAGATTCGATCGTGTGAAGAAAGATATATGAGATTGAAGCGTGAGTAGCTAGTTTGAATTTGCAAACCAGAAGGAAGGGGTTACATGAGCATGAGAAAAGTTGTGAGGAGGCACCGTCTTGTGGAATTTTTATCCTAGTTAGGGTTTGAAAAACTAGGGCATGGGCTCGAGAGGTTTTTCATCACAGATTTGAGATATGAGGCTGGAAGAAGTGGAAGAAAAGAGTAACAAGGAGGGAGTGAAGTGATAGGAGGACCTTGATAATGGCACCCAAGAAAGGAAAGGGCAAGGCCAAGGCCAAGCAGAAAGAACCTGACATGAGTAATACAGATGAAGAGTGGTATGCAGAGATGTAATACCTAGATGGGGTAATGATGGGTAAGGAGTGGGAGTCCCACCTGAGGAATGTTATTGTGAGTGATTATAATCACCAAACGAACATGATTGAGAAGGAAATGACACTAGAGTTAGTGTGCCCCATGAACATATGGACACCAGAGGGCTCTACCATCTACAATGATGATGTTAAGGTCAAATTGGAGAAGGCAGGGTTGTTATAACTCTATGAGTTTCCCTATTTTGGAAAACTAGAACACTTATACCAATGGCTAATGTCGTGGGTACATGAAGATTACTTCAATTTTATAGGGTGCAAGATGCGCATTACTCCCTAACTCATCTCTCAGTTCACAAGCCTCATATGTGAAGGAAACATCTTGGAGGATGACCTAAGTGATAAGGAGGAAATTTAGGAAACCATCAATGAATATGCATGCAAGAAGGGGTTGAGAGACTATGACATCTCAGATATCAAGGACCCAGTGATGAAAATGGATGTGTATCTGGTAACAAAGCTGAATGACTAAGAGAGATAGACCCAGATCAATAAACCTTGGTTACATTTCTACAAAAAGATTTCAGAAGGAACCATTTACAACTTATCTGCATACATCGCAGAGGAAATTATCTGTTCTGTGAAGGAGGGGGACAAAATCCTCTTCAGAAACATCATGCTAACCATCATATTTTTGGAGATTGGAGTGCCTGATGCATTGGAAAAATTTATATGGGAGTACCCTGCCAAGGATCCTTCACCCATGAAGATATTTGAGAAGTATGCCTGTGACACAATGATAACACCCCACAAGGAGTGACTAGAGAAGTGGTATACGTTCCTGAGGAATGTGTTCGGGGTAGAGTCGAGGATCCTTGAACAACTTCCAGTTATCACTGAGGGGGAAACCAAATTCGTAGTATATCAACATTTCTTCTTGGGTAGGTTTAGGCTGATAGGTGAATCATGGAGCACATGGTGTAAGCTTCCCTTCACTTTCATAGCTCAATAATTCCAAGTGGGAGTAAATAGATTTAAGGAATCCAAGAAACTAAAGCTATAACTAGGTATTCTAGACTAGGAGCACATAGAGATGTGAAAAATGTTGAACTACCCCGATGGTAAGTGCGTGTACATGGAAAGGTACGTGTTGCATGAGGTCTAGACGATAAGGCTGATAACACTACCCATTTCAGGAGGATCTGTAGTGTGCGTATACCTCTGTATAAGGCCAAAGTTTGAGAAGGGAACATACCTAAAGAACGATGTCTCCATACCTGATGATCCCATGGGTTGGAAGAAGCTCACACCCAAGAAGAGGGGAAGAGAAGAAGAAGCACCAAGAGTGCAGACTAGTTAGACAGTGAGGATGCCAAAAATGAGTGCCAAGTCTAGTACTTACATGTGGAGAAAGAAGTCCCCCGTGAAGGATAAGACACCAAAAGTGGAGGAACTTAGGAAACCCGTCAACAAGGAAAAGTTTCCTGAGGAAGAGGAAGAGGCCGAATCCCCTGTCAAGGAGCCACCTCTTAGGAAAAAGTAGAGGATGAAAGAGGAAGCTTACTCAAAGGATACCGTCAGCTTGGGGAAGTACATGGGTAGAAGGGAAGACGAGAGTGAAGAAGATGACAACAAGGAGGATGATCTTGAAAGAGACCAGGAGCCACATGTTTTTCAGTGTGTACGACTTAGGAGAAGAGAGAGGGGAAGTGAAATAGGAGTTCATATTCAAATGGCGCAAGAGTACCTAGGATGAGGAAGGCACCCAAAACATGGGAAAGAGTGAGGAGGTTAGCATGGAAAAGAAGGAAGCCATAAGCTTCCCAAAGGAGTAGATCACTGAGGTGGAAAAGAGAGAGGAAAAGAAAATGCTTGAGGCCCTAGTAGACCAAGAGTTGGAGTGCAGCACTGACATAGTGCTGAAGGAAGGAAAGGAGGAAAACATTGAAAAGGAGCATGACATCAAGGGAGGAGGTCCTGCTCTAATGGTGAGTTTTTCCAAAGGCACGCACTCAGGTAGAAGGACCCTTGATACATAAAAAAGACAAGTGATGGGTTATGTTAATGACTCAAAGAAGGTGCTATGCATGCGGTTCTAGAGCACTATACCCATAGAGAGGATTTTAGCCATGGGGTCATTTGAAAAGAAGGGTGCATACCCCAGAATGAAGAAGATTCTCTCTTGGGCATTTGAATCCCATATTGATGAGCCATACTTCAAATTCTACCAAGGAGTGATCATCACAATACCAAAGTCTAAGGGAGCCAATCCCTTGGTAAATTCCCAGAAGCTCTTGGATGAGTAGGTCTGTAATGTGCTGAACAAGGTCACGGTTGAGACAAAGTCTAGGATCTTTGATGTAATGACAATATAAGAGCGCTAGAGGGAAAACTAGGGAAGAAAGAAGAGAAGATGGCATAGAAGATCAAGAGCTTGAAATAGGAAGAACTGATCAGCACATAGCTAAGGCACAAGTTAAAGGATGAGAAGACAAAGGTGCAGGAAGTATATAAGAAGGTGGAGTTTATTAAGAGTGCCATCCTTTTAAAGAACCCAAACCTAGTTCCACCCATACAAAATTACGCATCCATTCTAGAATGCATAGAAGATATAACACACGTCCTCACCATAGAGAGATGACCTTTCACCCTAGAGTCTGCAGAGGAAGTGGTCCTGTGCTTAAAGGAAGAGGATTGGTTGAGGGCGGTAGCACTCATTGCTGAGTATAGATAGGTTCTCGTAGAGATTAAAATCACTACCCAATCTATTGAGGCCACATATGATACTTACGTATATAGGGATAAGGTAGCAAGCACCTTGGTCTCCACACTCGAAGTAGAGCTGAAGGAGTTCTAAGAGAAGAATAAAGGAAATAGGGTAGAGAGAGATAAGATCCTTGCCAAAGTAGAAAGAAAATCTAAGGTGATTGAAACATTAAGGGGTTCAATCAAGGCCCGGATGAAATAACTATACCCTCAGATTACCAGGAGGATGGACATGTTCGAAGACCTGGGCAAGGAGATGGAGAAGATCATTGACACTTTGGGCACCCAAGGTATTGGCCTAAGTTTTGACGAGGTGAGCATCCTGATCGGCGACCTCTGTCAAAAGGCATAGAGCGAGGTCGACATATGGAACAAGATAGAGGAAGAATTATAGAAGAATTTTCCTAGTTTACTGAGTTGATTCGCCCCCCATTCTTCCTTCTTCCCTAATTCTTTCATTCCTTTATTCTTTTACAAAATGTAAGACTACACCTTGGTTCCTTAAGGCAACATACATCTTGGTAAAGTGGAGTGTTTCCATGGATGGAGAATAAGCATAGTGTGGGGTGATGTTGGACCCCTAGATTATTGACCAAGTATGAAGGAGCGTAGGTGCACAAGGTCCCAGTTATGGAATGGCACGTAAGGCAAAAGAGCACAAGATAAGAGTTCGAGGAAGCCCATAGCACGCGCGACGTGCGAAGGGATTGATAATTATTCATTTTGGATGTTTGGAGTGGAATACGTGAAAATCATGACCCGTTTATGCGTGGATAAGATGCCAGTCTGACGACAAGTTGGCCCAGGAAGGAGCATGGCTGCGATAGAATCTTCTAGAAGAACATCATGGGATAAAGTGGAAAGCTCAGGCCTAGAGAAGCATGCTCGCATGGAGGACCACATTGGGACACTTGACACTAGATCTAAGGGCACTGAAGGGTGAGTTGGCAGTCTAGAAAAGATATAAATACAAATTCCTATAGACAGAAAAATATCCATAGAGAGTGAGTAGAGCTCTACATAAATACTGTGAGAACTCTGTCAGTGAATAGTTATATTCAGGAGAGGATGCATTAGGCTTGAGGGGTTGTAAATTTTCTTTTTGGTAGCTTATTTACATTAAGTCTAGTGCAATACATGACTACGGTCTGCTTCTCTGTGACACTCTGTAATGGTTCCATGGATGTAATAAGGTTTCCTATTATAATATATACATGAATATCAATGGTTATGATGCATACTTCTCTCTTTTGAGTTCTCTTTCCTTTCATGCTAAGTATGGATGCTTGTATATTTCTTTCTATCATAATACATGTTATGGATTATGTTAAGTACTTTTTCTGAAATGACTGCAAGGATCTAGAGGCAGTTCTAAGCCCTATGGTTCTTGTATGTCCTAACTTCCCTTCTAAAATCTCTTACACAAATTATAGATGATGTTTCCCACTAGAATCAACTAAAAGAGAGACTCGATACTTGTGTGTGCCTCAGGTGAGCATCCAGATTTTGCTAGGTGATATTCTGACATGCATGGTGTTCCTTTCTTTTGTGATAGGAGTAAAAATGACTACATTTATGACAATTACATGGAAAAAGATAGAGTGGCAAGAATTTTAGTTGCTACCCATGAGACAGACCTTAAGGAGTTTCAAGAGAATAATAAAGGAAATAGGGTAGAGTGGGATAATATATTGCTTGAGGTAGAGAAGAATTTAGAATCCATCGAGACCCTGAGAGGCTCGATAAAAAATTAGCTGAAGGAATTACATCCTTAGATCATGCACAAGTTGGATGCGCTAGATGACCTCAACAAAAAGTTGGAAAACATTGCTGATACATTGAAAGCTAAGGGTGATGAACTGGGCTTTGAAAATGTGAGAAAATTAGTAGGTGACCTCTGTCAATAGGCACAAGGAAAGGTGGATGCCTGGGAGAAGATTGATGCAGATATAAGGAAGGATTTCTCACTCATTCTTCAACAATAAATATTTTTTTATTCATTCCTCCATTCTTTATTTCTTCCATTTCTCATTTTTAGATATTCATTATTTAGTCCTGCCATTCTTTATTCTTTAGAGAGGATCTTTCCAAGGATGGAGAAAAAGCTTAGTGTGGGGTGATGTTTTGCCTCATAATATTGACTAAGTCCCAAAGGGTGCGTGCATGCGTGGGACTAGTGAAGAAGATGGACCCATGGGGAAAAGTGCATAGGATAGGGTTTTTTGAAGGGTTTAATAGAAACCATGGCACATGCGTAAGGAAGAGAAAATTATTTTAGGACTTAGTCATATTTTTCTTTCTAAGAGGCACTTGAGGAAAAATGTGACCTGAATAGGTGTGCTGAGTGGATAAGGTGACAGCCTGATAACTTGGTGGTCAAGGAAAGAATATTGCACACATGGAACATTACTGAAGACATCATTGTAGAAAGTGGGGAGCTTAGATCCGAAGAAGCATGCTCCTTTAGAGGACTAACTTGACACTTGAAAACCAATATGATACTTCAGGAAGTCATGGCAGTGGGTGTTAAACCTATTTATAGAGATGCTCATGTAGAAGAAAAGAAGGAGGAGAGAGGACCATTCTGGAGAGAGCATCATTGAGGGAGCTAGAACAGAAGAGGGTCATGGTGTGATTAACAATAATAGAGTAGGAAAAGCTCTACAGAAATGAGAACAAGATTCTAAGGGTTAGGGTTCTCATTAGAGGACTATAGGAATGCTAGCATATCTAGGGTAATGGGTCTGCTAATTTTTTGTAATAGGTAAGAATAGCTCAAACTTCTGATGTGTGAGTCATGACATATTGGTTTGATATAACCCTTTTGGATGTAATGTGGTCATTGAACTATGGTGCAGATATGGTTCTGTTTTAAATATATTATTCATGTGTGTAAACCCTACTACCTTTTTCTTTATGTTATAGATCTACTATCTGTATGATGTTTCTTTTGTTATTTGAATGGCTATGTTGGTGTAATGACTCATCCTATGATTTGAAAATATATACATGATCATTTAATTTTCTACACTTAATCTGTCATCAATGACAATATATTCTCACAATTCTCACATAAAGGAGGGGCTTGACACCCGCGCGTTCCTCAGGTGAACGCCCGGTGTCCTCTGGGTGATAGGCCCACGTGTAAGGGATTAGAAGGTTATTCTAAGGGCATAAAAATTACTAAAATGAGTAGGGTCTAGATACTTCCCATGTACCACCTCTTTTGTAATAAACAATGGTCTTTGCCTTGTTATTTCCCTTACATACGCAACCTCAGCTCATGTTGTAACTAGTACCTATTCTAGTTCTCACTCGCGTGCCACCCCTGATATCCATTGTGGATCAAACTTCCTCATGCTTACCATCCCGAGGCCTTTTTATTTCTAGTGTTGACAGATCATGTGCTCAAATAACTCTGGGTACTCCTCATACTTTTTCTTCTTTCCACACCATGAGCATTACAGTAGATCAAGGCACTCACACTTGTACTGCTATATGGATCCATAGTTGTAACATGTCCCATGTGGGAACTCACTTCCTCCGCAGTTACCATGACCATGAAATCCTCCTCAGAAACTTCTTCCACATGCCCATCCATCTGCATGCCCTTCATAGTGATGACCATCATCCTTGGAATTGCTCGCGAGGCTAGTCTGGTGAACACCAATATTTATGGCATCATGTATCTGGTCAATCAATCTCTAATCCTTGGTATCATGGGTAGTATAGGTGAAAATATTGTAGTAAAAAGATACATTCTTATGGATCCCACACTATAGTAGTAGGCATATACTTGCATCATGATCCCTGTGGCATATTTCATAATCCATTATCATGGTGTATACCAATTTCCTTGGGAAACTATCCTTTGTATGTCCCTCTACCTCACAATCCATGCACCATAGACCACTACGAGTTTCATGCACTGAGTTCGCAGATAGCTTATGCAGCTGATTCTCCGTTGCAACAATATGAGCCTCAAGGAAGGGGCTACCACTGGTATAAATGCTTCTGATAGCTTCAGTGTGTAGGTAGCCTCTAAGGCCTCATGTGGATTTGTGAAATAACCCTCCTAAATGGTGTTATCAATCCTTCAAAAAAACACTAAGCATCCTAAAAGGGGTGAATATTATAGGATAAATTTGATAATAGAGTCTTGAAACATGCATCGCAATCTAGTACACTCTCTTCCATTCCTTATTGAATCTCCTTTAGTGCATTGATGCTCTTTTTCTCAAATTTAGGGATATCAAATTCAGCCAAGAAATCATTCCTCAGTGTGGTTTAATCCAATATTGTCTGATAGGGGTCATACTTTCGGTACCAACTATGTGCATGTCCTTGTAACATCATTAAAAATTGACTTACCTTCTACTCCGGGGTAGTTATCCCCTTCATGCACCATAGCAACTCACACTTGTGTACATGCTCTGTAACATCCTTAACACCTTTATAGTTGGGTAGATGCAAAGAAATCTCAAAAAACACTTGTTCAGGTGATTGAGGTCCTTGTTCACCTAATCCAGAAACTTGATTCCCTTTAGTGTTACCTCCACCACTAGATCCAATAGATCCATTAGGTCTTGATCCTCATGATCTAATAGATCCTCTATATCTTCCAGGTCCACTAGGTCTTCCAACTCATATACCACCAGATCCACCTCTAGTAGCCAGTAAGGGGCCTAAATTGGTCGTGCCTAATGCTCTCAATGCCCCACTTAATTATGAACCAACAATTTTTGATACTGCAATGCTACTATATGTGTTTCCTATGCCAATCCCAAATGAAATACCCAAGCTTTATGTACTTGTAATTTTCCTAAACATCATTCCAGACAATATTCCTCCAAACACAAAAATTTATTATGTAGCCATAGATGTACCAAATGAAAAATTATATCTTCTAGGTGTAGATCAGTCACTTCCACACATACCAAATATGTTAGCAATAATTATCTCTTGATTTAGAAGACTAAGCACCAGGGGTCAGTCACTAGGTGGATCCCGATGTACATTGATAACTCTCCTTCCTAAAAGTGATGAAATCTCTGTTGATGTTGAATCGTAGCGCCCATGAATGTCTGCAACTCGATGGGTTGAAACTCTCAGTGTGATTGCATAACATGGAGCTTTTCCCAAGTGTGGGACCTTACGAAATCTTAAAAGCTCTCCAAATGAAGGCCGGTTCCTATTCCTCTGTTTAGATGCACACATAAAAATGCAGAGAATTTACTCAAAAAAACTAACCTAACTTGCCAAGGAGACAGGGGAGAAGATGCGTAAAATAAAACCTAAACTACAAAGGTGATGCACCGAGGAATGAAGAACACCTGTCTTGCCAATAAACACAAACCATAAAAAATGCAATGCAAGATCATGCACAGATAACTAGATTCACAGTGAAAGATCAGGAGGGTGTAAATGAACACAGACAGGGTTGAGAATCATCCACAGACATGCATTAATTTTCTCCAAAGATTGATACAACACACTGCAAAATGCCAAGAGGAAAAGTTGCATTACAGTTTCAAATGGGAGGTTTGAACTCCACAAGTTCACCTACCAAAGAGAAGAAGGGAGGGGCAAAACATAAATGTCTAACCTTTAGAAAGAATCCCCTCCTTACAATTTATAGGAGGAAAAAGAGAGGGAGAAGAGAGGAATTCAAAATCTGCCCCAACCACCTCCAGACTGCACCTAACTCATCTCATTATGGCGGTAGGTGGGAACCCTAACAAACCCAAAAAGTGGCAAACTGTATTTTTCATTTTTAAGAAATTTTTCCCACCCAATTAATTATATCTAGTCATAGTTGGGTAGAGGACCTTGTAAGCTTTCCAAAAAGTCCAACCTTGTGTGAATCTGAGCTCCCTGTGAAAATTTATGGCGATCTGAATATTTCCCGCGTCAGGGTCTTCTGCCTGTTGGGTTCGGGGTTCTCCTCTACATTTGCATCGGGTTTGGAGGATGCCTCGACATGGGTTTTATGCTTATGTTTTCTTGAAACCCACTTCCGCCAGTATTTCCAAGATTTCCTTTGTTTCGGGGTCGAAAAATGGACTTGCAAGTGCATCAGGTTTGGAAGGTGGCTCGACATGTTTCCGCCCCATGCTTTCCCAACATGTTTTCCCGACTCCAAGACCCGATTTTCCTAGGAAGTTTTTCGGGTTTGCGGAACTCTCAAGCATCGAGACATCCCTTACGATCTACATGCTTCATGTCTCATGTTTCCTGAAACCCGAAATCTGAAATTTCCTTTATGTCGGGTTTCTTGACCTCTCCGACATATTTTCCTTTGTGTCGGGTTTCTATATCTCTCCGACATATTTTCCTTTGTTTCGGGTTTCTATATCTCTCCGACATATTTTCCTTTGTGTCAGGTTTCTATATTTACCTAGGGGGTAGATATATACAACAATTTGGCAACTCAACGGGATTACCTACCTGCTAGGTAGAAGTGTAGATCAAGAATTTAGCGCTTGTTACCTGTCCAAGTTAATGTACCAAACAAAACACAAAAACCTTGAAAAAATCAAATGAAATTGATACCTGATGGACAAGATCTGAAGATGCAGATGGATAAGGAAGCCGATGTAGACAAGATGGGCGCACATGGGCAATTCTGCACAGTAGATCCGAGTAACCTGCAAGACACCAATGCTTGACAGAAAAAGACCATGTTAAAAGGTATTTAGGTGGACTGCCTGAGAAGCGGGTCCGGGAAGTGATAAGCTCCCTCAGCGGATGTCATTCCACGTTTTCAATTAAGCAAAGAAACATACATGATAAAATATGTACGTACAGGACTAGAGTTTCTGATCAAAGTAATAAACAGAGTCAAAACAGCAGACAAAAAGTGACAGAAAATAGGAAACTATGAAAACAAAGTTGGATTTGTGTTACCTGTGTCTTTTTACCTGCCTGCAGGATGATCGGCGCCGATTATGTAGAATCAGCGTTGACTGGTAGAATCGGCATCGACTGGTTTAGATCGGCATCGACTGGTTCAGATCGGCGTCGATCCGATGCAACGTGCAAGAAGGTTTGGGAAATAGAAAACAAAGGAAAGATCGCCAATGTCCGTTGGATCTGTAGAAGCCAGAGAGATACTGGCAAGGCTCCACCTGTGCTGGATGCAGGAACAGAGTCACCAGAAAATTGATGGAGATGTATGATGTCGATGTGATAAGAGCAGAGTAACAGTGATCCTCTCAGGGATTGATATGGACAAGATTCACTCTCACTCGATAGATAATGCTCAAACTTAATGTTCAAAACTCTCTCGTTCTCTATCTTACAATCTGTGTCTAACCAGAACTGAGTTCTGGGCTTCTATTTATAATTGGTGCCGACCGAGATTAAATCGGTTCCGTTCCAAAAAATCGGCGTCGACCGAGTACAGGTTGGCGCCAATCGGGGAACAGACTCCCGAAATGGCCAAATGGAGCGATTTCTAGGAAGATGAGAGTGATCCTATCATCTCAAGTACGGGAGATATCCCGCGACTCGGTTTGGGAGGAGGAGAGATGGGGGGGATATATGGATAAAATAGACATGGGGTAGATAAGTGGTTAGGATATATGTAAAAAGGTGTAATTAAATAGTTAATATTTAATTACTCATGGGTAAAACAAAATGAGGTGAATTAAACTTAGGATAGGTGTTTAAATCACAAATTGATTAATACTCCAAGGGGGTAGTGGTGATATAAACGTGCCCCAGGTTACCTGAGAAGATAAACGAATGCGAGGGACACTAAATTGAGTAACCAATTTTAAGTGTCTACAAGAAGATCAGTGGCCTTTTAGCAATCCATTGGGCATGGAGTCATAAGCAATAACCTGAAACCAACATGATATCTGATCCTGAGCCTGATACTGAAACTCCTTCTCCGAGAGCATGTTGAACTGTAAAAAACCAACCTAGGAGCAACAAAACCTGTGCCAAAGCACTTAGGGAAACTGAAACCTAACTACAACAAGACAATGTGCATACACACTTTGAGGAATTGAAATCTAGGCTAATATTTACAAGGGTAAACCTTTTCTTTTCAGTAGCGATGTTTAAGACAGATTCTGTTGACCAGAATCAGGAGTTCTTCTCCATCCAATGTAGACAATTGGAAGGCATTGCTATTGTTACATTCCATGACCATGTAGGGTCCACTCCAAATGGCATCAAACTTGGAATGCCTTCCTGGTTTTTCCCAATATGCATCCCATTTCTGAACTAGGTCCCCTTCCTAGAAGGTCCTTGCTCTTTCTTTCTTATCAAACCATATTTTTACTAAGGCCTGATCTTTCTCAATTGTTTGAATTGCATGTTCTCTAATTTCTTCTAATTCCATCAACTCTGCATACCTGGCCTCCATTGGTTCGAATTCAGCCAACTCCAACTGCTTCATGAACTCCAATGCAGGAAGTTCTAATGATATAGGCAATACTGCCTCTTTCCCATAGACCAACTTGTAAGGGGAATTACCTGTAGACCTTTTTGGTGTTATTCTGTCAGCCCATAATGCTGATTTTATCTTGGTATGCCATGTTCTTTGATTTTCATCCAGAGTCCTGATGATTCTTAGCAAAATTTTTTTCGTGGACTCTGCCTGTCCATTACCCTGTGGGTAATAATTTTGAAGAGGTGGCTCAAATAGATTCCATTCTTGACAACCCATTCTATAATCTTGGAACCTATGAATGCCAATGCATTGTTTGATATGATAGTGGCTGGCACACCGAACCTGGTCACTATTCCTTCATAAAATTCTAGTATATTAGACTTGTTTGCCTCTTTGAGCACTACTGCCTCAGTCCACTTGGTGAAATAGTCTGTTGCCGTGAGAATCCACTTGTGGCCTTGGCTTGAGTTTGGGTTGATGACCCCGACGAAGTCCAATCCCCATTGCATAAATGGTTGGTCAACCAAAATTGGGTGCAATGGAAGTGTGGTTAGTCTTTCTTTTCCTGTGAAGAGCACACATTTCTTACACATTCTTATCCATGTATAGCAGTCATTGAACACCGTGGGCCAATAATACCCTGCCTTCATTATCTTGAGAGTTATTACTCGTGGGGAAAAATGTCCGCCAGAATCTCCATCGTGAAAATCTCATAACATCGTCTCAATTTGACCTATCCCAATGCACCTCAATAGAACTCCATTGATGTCTTTCTTGAACAAAACACCATCAACAAGCACATATGGAATAGCCTGTAATCTAAAGTATCTCCTCTTTGATTTGCTCACTTCTGGAGGGCATAGGCATGTCTGCAGGAAGTGTATCATATTCTGAGTCCAACAAGGAGTAGGCACATCATTGTTTTCCTGTTCTTGACCATCCAGTAGTACTAAGACAGTCTCTTTTTCATCACCTGCTTCAATTTGTTGACTCAAGGCTAGTTGTTCACATAGTCCCTTTCCACGTAGTAGTTTTGTGACCTTGATCTCAATGTCATATTCCATGATGCGGGTTATCCATCCTGCACGTTTCTCATTTAGATCCTTGTTTAGAAGGAAGTCCTTGAATCCCGCATGAGAGACCAATAATTAGATCTTGTTGTTTGAGACTAGGTGCTTGAATTTCTTTAAGCTCCTGATCACTGCAAGGACATGCTTTTCAATGAAAGAGTACCTAGTTTCATATTCCTCCAAGCCTTGACTGAAGAAAGTAATTAGTTGTTCTATTCCTTCTTTGTTTTGTTGTACTAGGATTGCAGAAATTGTGTCCCCACCACCAAAGGCATATAACATGAAATCCTTCGAGAAGTCTGGATTGATGAGAGTTGGAGCTTGAGATATAGCCTCTTTTATTGCCTCAAAAATTTCCTCGCCTTCAGATGTCCACTTAAATACCATGCTCTTCTTCAACATTAGTGTTATTGGCTTCACAAGAGCAACAAAATTTGGCACAAATCTGCGGACAAAATTGATCCTTCCTAAGAAGCTTTGAAGACCCTTCTTGTGACTTGGCAATGTTAATGCTTGAATTGCTTCAGCTCTTTCTGGGTTAACCATTAACCCTTCCTTTGAAACAATATGGGCCTAGAAGTTTTCCCTCGTGAGCCAAGAATATACATTTTTTTGGGATTCAATGATACCCCAAATCTTCTACATCTCTGAAATACTTGCCTCAAATGTAAGAGGTGATCCACTGCATTTTTTGAGAATACAGTGACGTCGTCAAGATATATCAAAACTATTTTATTGGTCAACCCCTTAAATGCCATATCCATTGCCCTTTGGAAAGTGGCTCCAGCATTTGATAGCCCAAATGGCATCTTCTTGTAGGCATAGGTGCCCCATTTGGTGGTTGAAAGCCGTCTTGAACTGGTCATCTTCTTTCACCATTACCTGATTATACCCTGAGTAGCCATCTAGGAGAGAGATTCTCTCTGAACCAGATACTACTTGCAATATTTGTTCCATTGAAGGAAGTGGGTAATGGTCTTTGAGAGATGCCCTATTTAGGTCTCGGAAGTCCACACACAACCTGATTTCTCCGCTCTTCTTCTTGATCGGTACTAGGTTTACAACCCAACTTGAGTGCTTGATCAGGAATATAATGCTTGCCTCTATTAGCTTGTTTAGCTCTTTCTTCATTAGAGGCTCAATATGAGGGTTGACAGGTCTCTACTTTTACCTGATGGGCTTAGCATCTGGATCCAATTCTATGGTATGTTGTGCCAACTTTGGATTGAATCCTCTCAAGTCTTCATAGCTCCAAGCGAAGACATTTGAAAATTCTTGGCAAAGCTGTATGAAATCTGATTTCTCTTGCTCAGTGGCCACTTTACCAATTTGAAGTGTTTTGCCTTCCCCAACCAGAATTGGCTCTGAATCTTCTCTCTTGACCAGTATGTTAGCCTTTTCCTTACGGAACTGGTTGTTAGGGTTGAAGATAGATTCTAATGTTACTAAACCTTTGGGAAGCTTGTTTGTCCGCAGCTACACTACTTGATCCCTGTACTGCTACTCTAGTCTGTCCTAATTCCTAGCTGATAATTCAACTTCTTCTTGTAATAAATTGATGATCTGTTGATCGTTCTCAAACACCTGCTAGCTCGTGTCATTATCTGGCACTGCTGGCCTCACAATCACATGGATATCTGGCTGTGTTTTTTCTCTTTTGATGTTTTTAACCACATCAAACGTTGCTCCAACTGCTGTGAGCCTATCTGCGACTTCATTTTTCTTCCTGGGTATGGACATGATGTTGAAAGCTTTGAAGTCCTCAATGAGGTCCCATACCCTATTCTTGTAGCTCTTCAACAGGTCATTCTTTGTAGCATGTTGTCCCCTGACTTGGTTGACGATTAACTCACTATCTGCAAACACGTGTAAGTTCTTTACACCCTTTTTCCTAGCCCAATGAAGTCCATGAATCAATGCCTCATATTCAGCCGTGTTGTTTAAACAAAAAAATTGGAAACGAAAAGATGAAAATATTTGATGTCTTGTGGTGAAATCAACATTGCACCACCTCCAGCACCTTGTCTGCTTCTCGAACCATCGAAGAATAATTTCCAAACTTTGTTTTCATCATTTTGTTCAGGCTGAATGATGTCAGGAATGGGTGAATTTTCTTCGTGTACACAATACACACCCAATTCAGATTCTTCAATTTCCTTATATGGGTCAAATTCATGACTCTTGTTTGCCCATTCATCCAAAGTCAAATCAGGAATTCCGTCGACCTTAGTACCTATTTCTAGATCACTTGAACACTCCTCCTGATCAAAAGCTGAGAAATTTACATTGATAGGACCTGGTACATGAGGTTCAATATGGAAATTGGTAATTGGTTCTGACCTGATTATTGCTTTTGCCCCATACCTTGTCCTGAAAATCATGTGTGAACAATCTACAAATAAATATCCACCAATTTTTGTCATGAAGTCTCTTGATAGACACAACGTAAAGAGTGGTGGAAGGTCAATCACAGACACATCTTGTAGAACTGTAACATTAGGACAGGAATGTAGTGTTAGGCTTAACCCTTTGACGACCCCAACTGTTCCTATTGCCATTCCATCTAGCTACACTACTCCTTTCAGCACTAGCTCATACTTCAAACCCAGTTGATCTGCTATTTGCTTCGGCATCACTGAACTACTTGCCCCTGAGTCTATCATGCAGTTGTGAACCAAGTGGTTTCCAACAACCAATGACACATAGAATGGTGGAGGCTTCAAATTCTTGTTTTTCTGGCCCCCATCATGTTGCAATGCATTAGTGAGAACTTTCTCATGTCCCTGGTTTGATACATTTGAGGCAGACCAATTAGCCATTGCAGCTTGTAATAAATCTCGTTGCCCTGGGATCACAAGTGATTCCCACATGGAAATGTTCACATGTGTCTTCTTCATTTGATCGATGATGTTGAAAGGGGATGAATTGTCCTTTTGTTGTCCCTTACTTGGCGCAACCTTTTCTGGAGCTTGAACATGTGCGTGTGTTGCTACAACAGGTACCTTAGGCTGACTTTACACATTTGGAGCTGTGTTTGGTCTACTGACCCCTTGTTGTGTAAGAATGGGTTGAGAAACAACTGGATTAGATGGTTTTCCCTCTTCTATGCTTCTCTTCTTTAACCGTGTGTTGGCAGCCATGCCTTGAAAAGGCTATTGGTTAACTCCACAGAAGTCTTCCATTTGCCAATTGGTCAATGTGGTTTCTGTTGGAGGTCCTTCTTGTTGCATTTCTTGCTGTTGATTATCCTCCTGGCTTGGTTCTTGAGGAACACCAATGGTTTGCACCATCAAGGCCTAATTTAGTGCACCATTAAAACACGCTGACTGATTGTGAGGTAGATTACAAGGGTAACACCAGTCGTACTCCTCTGCCATGTTATTTTGTATTGGAACCAAGGCTCTTGAGGGCATCATTACATTTGGATCATATGGTCGAAATGGCCTGGCAGCTTGAGGTTGTTCTTGGTTTTGGTTTTGATTTGTAGCCTAAGGTGGTGGTCTATTTTGTTGGTATGAGGGCCTAGCTTGGTACTGCGCTTGAGGGTGATACGGTCTAGCACTTTGAGCTTACTATCTTTTGATAGTAACTAGCTCATTTCCAAGGTTCTGCAGCTGTTTCATAACCTCCTGCAATTCCTTTGAAGTATTTGAAGGAGTTGACGCCTCATTATTGCTTTGATTTCTAGGAGTTGGAATGGGATTCAACTCTGGTGCTTGACTGGTTGTAGGATTTCCCATATCTGGATAGAGAGGCATTGGTGGCCTTGGTGCAAGCTTGCCAGCCTGGATCAAATAGTTCTCCACTCTGATCGCTGCCTCATAGGCCCCTGGCTGTGTTGTCCCTCCCATTGATTGGATCATCATGGCTATGTCTGAATTTATAGCCTTTAAGAAATAGAGAAATGCTCCTTCGGTGGTTGGTCTAACAGCTATTGGAATCCTGTCCCATGTCCATTGGAATCTGAAGTTGAAATATGTCATTTGTTCATTTGGAGCCCTTTTGATTGTTGTCAGTTGTTCTAATAAAGACAAATTATCCACCCTTTCCCCAAATTGGTTACAAAGAGCTGAAAAAAGTTGGTTTCAATTCATAATAGACCTTACTGTTAGGCTCCTAAACCATTGTAAGGCCTTACCTTTGAAAGATGAATCCAATAACTTGACTGCAACATCCATTTCATTTATTTCGTGGATTGCACATGCATTAGCAATATCCTGGATGTGATTAATAGGAGTAGTATGATTTTCTCCTGTAAAATAGGGGATATTCTTTAGTGCTGCAGCTGGAATTTGATTATGAGCATTTAGGGTAAGTGGACTACTACCCGTGAAATTGACAAAGGGATTCAGTGGTAGATGTGCCATTATGATCGGCCTAAGAACCCTAGTTTATGCGAGAAAAGGCCTACCAGGTGGAGGTGTAGACAAAGTCCTGTTAGGTGGAGATGGTGATCTTTGTGGTCTTCTTCCTCTCCTCCCTCTACTTGGTGATAGTTTCAAGTGGACAAATAGCCCCTCTTCTCAAATATTAGACCTGGTTCGAATTCTTCTCATGTGCCTGGGCAACTTGTGCTGAGTCACCAGATGTGTTAGATAACAAGCCTCTAAAAGGCTGGATTTTGCCAAGATACACACCAAACTTGACAATATTGAAAATAGAATTAAAATTTTTGAAGGACCTAGAGGAGACAAACTTCAAATCGGAACTCGGGTCTTGTTGTGCAGCTGTGAATCCCCAAAAGGTACAAGCGGAACTCAGGTCATGCAATGCAACTCACAAAACTTGAATTGCCATGTGTCAGAACTTGGGACATGCTCAACACCCCAGAAAACCCAAAATGACTGTTGTTGGGAATAGGACCATGCAATGCATCCCACAAAACCCGAAATGACTGTTGATGTTCTCGGACCTTGAAAACCTGAAACACAAAAAACCATACAAATTTGAAAGTCAAAATCTCAAAAACTAAGGATACCCTTTTGAAGATTACCCTCAAATCTACCAACTGTTGAAATTTTGACTTGTTTTGAGCAAGTTAAGCCCTTGAAAATTGATTTCGGAGTTCAGCCTGGAAGGTGCAAAATCTGAAATTGTAAAAACTACAATTTTTTAGTCTGAATTTCATGAAAAATCCTTCAAATCTTGTGGAATGACCTCTTGGTCCCACCGGGCATGCCAAAACCGTTGATGTTGAATCGTAGCACCCATGAATGTCTGCAACTTGGTGGGTTGAAACTCTCAGTGCGATTGCATAACATGGAGCTTTTCCTAAGTGTGGGACCTTGGGAAATCAGAAAAGCTCTCCGGATGAAGGCCGGTTCCTATTCCTCTGTTCAGATGCACACGTAAAAATGTAGAGAATTTACTCAAAAAAACTAACCTAACTTACCAAGGAGACAGGGGAGAAGATGCGTAAAATAAAACCTAAACTACAAAGGTGATGCACCGAGGAATGAAGAACACT